>OZ035827.1:34296086-34636037 GCA_964034765.1 Knipowitschia caucasica
CAGAAAGAATATTACATAATACCAAATTGTGTTTTTATATTACTAAGAACTAGATTGTCAAAAGATTCCAAAACTAGTATTGAAACTAGATACTTATTTGAGTATTCAAAACTGAAAATAATACAAATTTGTGAGCATTTTTATAATATGTTTTTGATCCAAAACAGAGCTACTGTAAAGCTACTATAAGAATTATTTTGTGTTATAGATGACTTATTATTGTCCAAAAAGGAGAATTTTAAAATCTAATCCTTGTTTTCAATTCACTAAATTTGACTTTACCTTGACATAACTTACATCATTATTTATATAATAGGTGTAGCTTTGAAAATCAGAATATTATTCAGAAGTTCATTATTTTCTTCATTTATTCATTAAATTTAAAATGTGACACCTGCAAAGTGACAAATGCAAAGTTTTAATTATAATGTTATGATTGTGGCTTACTGTCCAAAATATTAAAATTTATTTTTTTATTTCTATTCTAGTTTTATTTGTGGGTTTCTTTACAGCTGTGATCCATAATTATCAACATTGAAACAAACAAAAACTTGGCACATGTCACTTTGCAGGTGTATTTTATCATTTATTAGTTTCACATTTTAAGATGAATTACGGAAATTAAGGAACTTTTAAACAATATTCTAGTATTGATACTTGCTCATTTACGTATCTAGTTTCAATACTAGTTTCAGTGCAACCCAGTTCTTAGTCTGTGTCATACGATAGTCGCACATTGTAAGATCAAAGACAAAAGTAAAAGGACTTTTGAACGATATTTTGTTTTCTTTTTTGGCTTCTCTACGGAATGACAAGAAGCCAAGTTTACCTAATTATGTTTAAGTATATAATTTAAAAAAATAAAAAATGTAGGCTTGCATCTCTATCAAAGCATAACAATTTTAACACAGCGCAAAAAGTATAAAAACATCCCAAATATTTCTCGACTTTTTGTCCATTCTGAGATCCTTTTCTTTGCACAATTGAATTTCACATGAGTAGAGTTTGATCCTAGCGCCTTCGATAGTACTTTTTGACCTTGCGATTGTCATTGGGCGCCGGAGCCAAACCGAGTGCCTTTCCCACGTCGCTCTCTGTCGGTCCGGCCACTTTTTTGTTTTTCCACACCCTCTCCCACTCTTCTCTCTGCCATACCAGTTTGCAGCTTTTCCACACAGATGCACCAACGACTTCCTTCCTCGCGCTTGTTCCAAATCGCTTGATGAGCAACAGTTTTCTTGTTTTCTTCAGCCCACCCCTCTCCTTCTTCTTCTTCTTCTTCTCTGTCTCTCTCTCTCTGTATTCTCCCTCATTCCTCTGCTTCCATCTTCTCTGGTGTATCCCCGTCTAACCTCACATAACCGGCTGGATGCGTGCGTGCGCGTGTGCGTGGGGGGGAAGCTGTTGCCATAGCGACCGGGCGGCGGGTGGCGAGATGGTTACTTGTTGGCGGGTGCCGTGGCGATGATGATTATGATGACGCCGTTTTGGTGGCCTTTTTGTTTTTTTGTGGTTTTGTTTTTCCAGTCTCAGAACAGCTGGGCAGGTTACGTACCATCTCAAGCCTCACTTATCATTAAAACAATTTTTTTTGGCTGAGCCGGTTTGGCTAAAACGTTGGAAGAATGCGCGCCGGCTCTCCCCCGCGTTTCTCGCTGAATGAAACGAGGCTGCAAAATCTTTGACACTTTGAGCAACACAAACAAATAAACAAAATTACGACATAATGACATGCATAGATGTGTTCCACCGTCCTGCTGGGACAGATAAGCACTATGGCAAAGCTCATTACTCCTCTTCCCTCTCTAATAACATGAATAATGCTGGTGTAGTCTCAGATCTAGGGAGCAGTCGCCCAAAGCAGAGTTTCATGTTGTGTGTGAGGGAAACCAGGGTGCTTGTAGTAGTCTTACAGGAGCTTGAAGAGGCAGTGTCGAGGGGGTGGTTCATGAAAGTGCTGCAAAAAGATATCTACATATTCCAATCATCCCCGAGAGCCATAGATGAAAACACTCCTGCTGAGAGTGTTCTACGCTCAAACGCAGGACTGGCTCTGAACTTCTCTGGCTGCTGATCATATTTTTAGTCCGGTCGTGGGAGTAATGTGTTTGAATGAGCGAGTAAGATGGGTCGTTTCAGGATTGCAACAGGGGGGAAGGGGGAGGGGGGGGGGGTTGCTGGTAATGACTAATGAGCAACAGTTGTGGCGAGGCTGGGGTTTGCTGCTGCTGGGGTCTGCTGCTGGGTCTGAGGTGGAGCTGGTTGGGGTCTGCTGTGTGTCTGAAGAGAGTCTGAAATGTGTGTCTGTTGCAGGGCAGTGAGGCTTCAGTGCCAAAGGCTCCGCAGTGATCTGACAGGGATGCTCCTCTATCGCCGCCCGCGCTTCTCCCGTGAGGCTCATGTGACCTAGCCACACCCACTCCCAGGGGGCCCCTCCACCGCCGCTGGAGTCCATCCATGAATCCCAGTCCTGACCGCGGCAAAGAGTGCCTCCCTCCCAAGAAGAGGGAGTCTCGACAGGGCTCCACAGATCTGCCCCTGGATGAGTTCAAACCCCCTGTGCCACTGCGGGTTAGGCCCAGCACAGGGAGGGGGGAGGGGGTGCTGAGTAACCCCAACAGCCACCTCTTGCACACCCCTCCCCCTCTGCCCGTGCCAGCCCCCAGCCTGCCCCTGCCCCTGCCATGGCACCTGGGCTACTCTCCCTCGGTGTCGCTGCCCCTGTTCCCAGGGCAGGTGGAGAGGAGGGGGGCAGGCTCTCCGGCCTGGAGGGATGACCCCCTGACCTCACCTATACCTCACCACTCGCGCTGGCACAGGGGGGACGGCCTCCTCTCTCTGCCCCCTCCTCCCTCCTCCTCCTCCAGCTCCTCATTCAAAGCCCCCTACCCCGCAGACTCCAGGGAGATGTGGTCCTACATGAACAGTGGGCGCCGGGACTACAGCTCCTCTCTCTTTCCCTCCACGTACCTGTTCGGACACCCCTCTCTGTACCCCCAGGACCCGCCTCTGTCAGACCCCAGACACCGCTACGCTGGGAAGAGGCACAATGGTCTGGAGGGCCCTGGCAGCAGGACTGCCTCCTCCTCCAAGCCTCTGCTGGGAGAATATGGGAATGAGAGCAGCCGGCTGGACATCAGTCCACACAGCACTCATGCCAACGGAGCGCGCAGACAGCAGGACAGTCTGTCCTCTCTGTGTCCGTCTGGAGGGCTGTTCCTGTCAGAGCTGCCCGCTCAGGAAGAGCCACATTCCTCCCTGCAGGACAGACACGCACACACAGTGAAGAACAGCTCCACTCTGCTCTCTCCTCTGGGACCAGACGCCCGTGGCGGGAGGGGAGATGTGTTGGACCCCTTGGGGGTGGCCATATCAGAAGCACAGGTGTATTACTCTTTAGGAATGTCTCCAAACTATCCTCTCTACAGTCCCTCAGGAACCCCTCTGTACAACCTGCACAGGGACACAGGGTCCAGGCCACATGCAGTCCGGAGCACCCCCCACTCGCCTCTGGGTGTGTCCAATAACCACGACCGGCCCCAAAGAGAGCGAGAGCACGAAAAGGACAGAGACAGAAGCAAGGACAAAGAAAAGCACTTAGCACACCACAAAGACCAACACAGGGACAGTGAGCCAGAGCGGAGACGGGACCGGATCAGAGCGAGGGATTCTCCGGACCGCACGCACTCATCGCCCCCTGCACTCCTACCTCACTTCACCAAGGGATCCTTGATCGAGCTGGCCGGAGGGCGGCTGAAGCGCGTGGAGGAGCTGAGGACAGAGGACTTCCTGAGGAGCGCAGACACCTCCTCAGACCTGCACCTCAGCACCTGTAAGGTCCTGCTCATCTCCCCCAGCAGCAGCCACGGCTTCAGCCACCTGCAGGTGCACCTCACCGACCGCAACACTCAGGTCAGTCACTCGGCTTCTCTGAACCTTCACATGCTGTTTAATA
Organism: Knipowitschia caucasica; assembly: GCA_964034765.1. NCBI lineage: Eukaryota > Metazoa > Chordata > Actinopteri > Gobiiformes > Gobiidae > Knipowitschia > Knipowitschia caucasica. The sequence continues at coordinate 34,300,042 of OZ035827.1, forward strand.
CAGACGCCACATGGAACATGGACCTTTTCAGACCAAATTATTTTCAATGAAACTTTTAAAATGAGGTCCACTATCCGCTTTTAGTCTTCTCTAGTTTAATGAAATACTGTGGAACATTCGTCGCAAAACAACATTTGGAAGTTGGTGTGGTGCTCACAAGCCTTTTGCTTCAGCCCACTCCTTTTGAGCAGTATCAATACTGTTCAAATAAATAAATAAAAAATAATTGCAAAAGTTCCCGTGCTTCTTTAATTTCAGATTAAACTATGTCAGAGAGAGAAACTTCAAACCTAAGCACTTAGATCCGCCCTTTCTCACTCCCTCCACTTCCTGATTGGGCTAAATTAATTCAAATCCTTGATCGACAGGCGACTGACATGCTCTTCATCAAAGGTGTAACTATTTTCCATCATTTTAAATGGTAGTTATGCTGAAGGGAGGGACTTTTTTAAACATATTATTGATGAATGATACTTACTGTGTTAATACTTTAAAAATTAACATTGTTCGGCTTTAACCGAAAGAAGGATGAAAATGTGAAAAAGAGAGTAAAAATGACAGAAATGCAGAGTGTTGGTCCAGTGGGAGCTTGGGTTTTAGAAACACTTGTCTATTCTATTCTGGGAACAGAAATGAAGACAAAAGTGAAAAGTGAAGTGTTCTCTCAGGAGTGAGCAGTTGCATCTAAATCTTGTGCCACACAATGATTTACTGTATACTGTTGTCATTGTTCTTTTATGGAAGAAGACAAAACATGAAAGATAAGTACATACCATGTCCCTCTTCTGTCCAGGAGCACAGTTCAACTGTCGTCACGCCGTGTTATGTTTTTGGGGGGGGGATTATCAACTTTTTCCCCAAAAAATCTATATTCTCCTTTTTTTAATGTCATTTGTTTGATAGTTTGACATTTATAAAAACATTAATTTCATTAAATTAAATATAACTGCATCAATTTATTTGTGGAGCGGAGCGTTAGAAAAGGGCCCAAAAGTTTTTCCTAATCTATATTGAATGTTTTGGAATTACAGTATATCATATCAAATTGTGTCAAAACTGCTGCAGTTCAGATGGGGCAGCATCTCTGTGAGGTTCTCAAGTCATGGCCTCATCCAAATCATGTATTCTGTTCTATTGAAGTTGATTTACTTGTGTTTTTTGGATCACAACCTATTGTATCAACAGGCTCTAAAAGATATCCCAAGTTTTCATTCTACCATCCAGATTCATAATCATTTTATTTGCCATTTGCAGTAAAACCACATTGGATCACATGTGCAAAAGTCCCCAGTGTGCACAAGACAAGTACATAAATAAAACAAGCTTTAAAAAAAAAAGGGCCGGAAACAATTGTCAACTTAATTGATCAACTAAATCAGTTTCAATACAAAGGCAAAATCATTAAAGTGTCTTGTTTAAACTGATAACAGCTTGTGGGAAGAAGCTATTAGCAAAACGAGATGTCCTGAATCTCAGCGAACGATATCTTCTGCCAGAGGGAAGAAGCTTGAACATTGCTTTTCCAGTAGAGGTCAGAAGAGTAATTGATTATTTTAAGAATCTGGATTCATAAAGAACCTCCAGAACAGGCAGCTCACAGCTCACATTCCTCTTTGCACAGCGGAGCACCTTGTTTAGAGCTCTCTCTTCTGTGATGTCACCGAAACCACAGTCACCGAACCAACAAGCGAACTTTCAATGGTGCAGCCATCTTGAGAGTTCAGCAGGATCTTAACAACCTGGTTCGGGTTTTTCCAGTCATTTGTCATGGATAAACAAGAAAGAACCCAAAAGCAGAACTGCAAAATTACATAATTCAATAAATGCCACAAAAAAGAAATCCATGTGTAAAAACCAAAACCAGTAACATGACGTGGCGACAACAAGGAAGTATGTCTCAAACTGAAGAAAACAAATATATACAGTGCCTTGCGAAAGTATTCGGCCCCCTTGAACCTTTCAACATTTCGCCACATTTCAGGCTTCAAACATAAAGATATACAATTTTAATTTTTTGTCATGAATCAACAACAAGTGGGACACAATCGTGAAGTGGAACAAAATTTATTGGATAATTTAAACTTTTTTAACAAATAAAACACTGAAAAGTCTCATTTAAAGTTTACCACAAGCCACCTGGGAGACACACCAAACATGTGGAAGAAGGTGCTCTGGTCAGATGAAACCAAAATCAAACTTTTTGGCCACAATGCAAAACGATATGTTTGGCGTAAAAGCAACACAGCTCATCACCCTGAACACACCATCCCCACTGTCAAACATGGTGGTGGCAGCATCATGCTTTGGGCCTGCTTTTCTTCAGCAGGGACAGGGAAGATGGATAACATTGATGGGAAGACGGATGGAGCCAAATACAGGACCATTCTGGAGGAAAACCTGTTGGAGTCTGCAAAAGACTTGAGACTGGGACGGAGATTTATCTTCCAACAGGACAATGATCCAAAACATAAAGCTAAATCTACAATGGAATGGTTCACAAATAGACGTATCCAGGTGTTAGAATGGCCAAGTCAAAGTCCAGACCTGAATCCAATCGAGAATCTGTGGAAAGAGCTGAAGACTGCTGTTCACAAACGCTCTCCATCCAACCTCACTGAGCTCGAGCTGTTTTGCAAGGAAGAATGGGAAAGAATCCCAGTCTCTCGATGCGCAAAACTGATAGAGACATACCCCAAGCAACTTGCAGCTGTAATTGCAGCAAAAGGTGGCGCTACAAAGTATTAGCGCAAGGGGGCCGAATAATATTGCACACCCCACTTTTCAGTTTTTTATTTGTTAAAAAAGTTTAAATTATCCAATAAATTTCGTTCCACTTCACGATTGTGTCCCACTTGTTGTTGATTCTTGACAAAAAAATAAAAAATGTATATCTTTATGTTTGAAGCCTGAAATGTTGAAAGGTTCAAGGGGGCCAAATACTTTCGCAAGGCACTGTATATCAAAATAAAACCAGGTTAAAATAACACAAGTCAAAACCATGACATAATTTTCTAATCCACGTCATGCATCTTCATAAACGTATTGGTTTAATCCGTGTCATTGTGTCGTTCAGGAGTTACTGAAGGTCCTGGTGGAGTACCCCTTCTTCGTGCGGGACAGGGGCTGGTCTTCTTGCTGCCCCCTGAAAACCCTGCAGCTCTACAGCCTGCCCTGCCGCCAGCTCGCCGAGGGGGACGTGTGTCTGGCCCTCACCCCCACCCTCACCCCGCGGGCGCGTCCCAGGCCTCACCGCTCCTCCAGAACACAGCACAGAGAGGAGATGCCGCCGCCGCCTCCGCCCCCACCCCTGCCCCATCACCACCACCACCAACACCAACACAACCCCCCTCCCAGCGTCCCGGCCACTCCGCGCTCTGCAGTCACCTCACAGACAGACAGCAGGGGGCAGTCTCGTCCACGTAAGCGTCGATGGTCTGCCCCGGACTCTTACCCCTCCACGGGAACTGAACACGGCGTTTTGGATTTACCTCATGGCTCCAAGCTGATGAAGTGGCAGTAGAAACTTGCACATTTACAGCACGTACACACACAGACACGCACACATACACGCACACACATACACACACAGGCTGGGTCCGAATGTCCACACTGTTCTCTAAATAGTGTACAGTGTAGGGGTGTCTAATTGTCCAATGGGGGACAAAGGAATGCACTGAAAATTAGCTGAAAAAGAACATAGATGTACACTGGACTGGTTAATAATGCAATAATCATCATAACCAGTGAGGGGCAGCAAAGAGCTGTCTGGTACGCAGTCAGCCATACAAAGAAGAACTTAAGGGAGAACTGTTTTTACCCACTGTTAAGCTTGAAGTAATGAATAAAAACACTAGCCGGAAAGGTGCTAACGATGCTAACAGCTCACCTTAGCTTTCGTTGTTTGGTTTCCGATCTCGGCGAAAAGCAGTATTCCAGGCTTTTTCCATCTTTAACGTGAGATCCGTTGTGACTAAAACTTGTCTGGTTTGTTGCAGTCCATAGACACCAGTTTCTAGTAAAGACATTTTAGGTTTACGCCGTCTAATGGCATTACGTCCTTGAGGAATCGCCAACTGCATCTGTCGTTGCAGGTGTTGTTTCTACTTAATCTCGAGAACTCTGGGTTTTAATGTAACCAATAATAAAACAGTAGTGTGCACCTTCATTCACAGGGTGGGCGCAATCTTTAGTTTTTTATTTTTATTTTAGCGCTACTTGCAGAAATCCAAAAGGCTTCTCGACCTGGTGGGGACTTGTGCAAAAGTGAGAGGCAAGTTTGTAACCTCAAAGATCACAGAAACACACTCACAGACAACCACCGGCCTCACTGTTGTCTGTCGAGTCTGCATTAAAACTATAGAAATGATCGCCCTCTGCTGGCCGTTTGCAGAACTTGCACAAATGGGACGCAAGGAACGTTCTTTTTCCCCATTTTGACTTTTCAAAATCAACAAATAAGCTTTGGTTGTGCTTTAATTGAAACTTCTCCAAAGGTTTATGGAAGCTAATATTTGGCTGTTGTGTGACAGTTTTAGATGGTGTGCATTATGGGAAAACGCAAGTACTGAATGTGATTTTTTTTTTTTTTTTTCAAACATATGTGAGCAACAGGTACAGACAGACTAATACTGAGAATGGTGCTTAAGTCATGTGACCTGTGGTGAGTGCGTGACTACTGTATGTAATGTATGAGGAGCTATGGAGTGAGTGTGGGTATTCGGACACACACACACACACACACTCTCTCTCTATCAAACAAACACACTCTCTCTCTCTCTCTCTCTCTCTATTTCTCTCAAATAAACACTCACACACACCCTGCTTGTCTCTCCTAAACCCAGGAGAACGCCAAGTGGGGTTGCAGGGAAAGGAATTATAATGTCATGCTTTTTACGGGTGCCCAAAATGATTAACCACCTTAGCTCAGTGCTGACAGGAGCAGCTGAAGGACGGCTCTGTAGAGTTTAGGGAGACAATCAAATATAAAGCACTTGTTTTTCTTCTGTGTTCACTGTTTTTGTAACGACTGTCCCGCACACTTACTCAACAGTGATTCTGCAGGGTACCAGTTTTCAACCAGCGCTAAGGCTACGGAACAAGTGCATATAAATATAAATATGAAGATAATTGACTATACATGATATATATATTACATTACTGATGTTGTATACAGTAAATATGCTAAAAGAATGCAATCTCTGTCAGTATTGCAACGCATTTCTTTTCCTTTATTTTTGGATTCTTTTCTTGCTTCGAAGCCGCCGCGTCGGTCGAGGAGGCAAGTTGAATGTATAAGCAACCCTTCGCCTTTTTTTCTTCTCGTTTCCAAGATGTGTTTATCAAAGCCTCACCGTCCAGTCTGTTCTTAGCGTGTTCTGGCGCATGTAAAAAGCAGACAGTCCCGCCCACACAGACGAGCAGCCAGTCGCATGTGCTGCTTCTCTGTTAAGCACTTACAGAGGGGGCAAGTGACTGAGAATTCTAGGTACCTGAGCTTTACTTGAGTATTCCTTCTAAAGGCCGCAATCTGTACTACGTATACTCTATGTTTTAGTTACTTTAAAAACCTTTGCCTGAAATGACAGTAACATCAGACACCAGCCACAAAGCTTTTGCAATGTCACATGGGAATTTAATATAGGTTAGCCATGCTTCTAAATTAATGTATACAGGTTTGAAGTATAGTAAGTCAGGCCTCTAAATTCACTAACACGTTTTGAGTGGTTAGCCATGCTTTTAAGTTAATTGATAGAAGTTTGAAGAGGTTGGCCAGGCTTCTTAATGCATTAATGCAAGTTTGAAGTGGTTAGCCATGCTTCTAAATGAATGAATGTCAAGTTTGACAGGTTAGCCATGCTTCTAACTTCATGAACACAAGTTTGAAGTGATCATCTATGCTTCTAATTTATATCAATGCTTTTTATCAAGTCCCTTATAGCAGTGCTTTGCCCCCTCTGTGGAGTGTGTACTGTACACACACAGTACTGGGGCTAAGAACACGTCTGGACTGTGTGCTTTGTGCCCGGCCCTGGGCCCCTGCCCTGTGTGCCCGGCCCTGGGCCCCTGCCCTGGGCCCCGGCACCCTGCCCTGGTCCCTCTCATGAGTACTGTACGTCAGACAGGGACAGGATGAAAGTATTTGAAACTCCGATACGGGTATTTGCTCTGGTTCAGCACACTCTCTCACTTTAGTTCATGTGTTTTTTTTTTATTTCAGACATTGTTGATTTGTTTCTTTTTAAATGTTATAGCTACGGAAATGTATATTTTTCAAATTGTGACTCTGTTTTCTGATGTTCGCTAGAAATAAAAGACAAAAAGCTTTATAAACTTCATCGAAGACGTTGATTTATTTTATGCACTGAATGTTTAGGAGAAATATTCACTGTTGGTTACAGACAGCAGACAATAGACACAATCAGAGGACACACAATCAGAGGACACACAGTCAGAGGACACACAATCAGAGGACACACAGTCAGAGGACACACAATCAGAGGACACACAGTCAGAGGACACACAATCAGAGGACACACAGTCAGAGGACACACAATCAGAGGACACACAATCAGAGGACACACAGTCAGAGGACACACAGTCAGAGGACACACAATCAGAGGACACACAATCAGAAGACATACAGTCAGAGGACATACAGTCAGAGGACACACAATCAGAGGACACACAATCAGAGGACACACAGTCAGAGGACACACAGTCAGAGGACACACAATCAGAGGACTCACTTTGTTATGAACACACCACTAACATGCATGATATATTTTAATATTATTTATTTACATTCTAAACAGAAATCTAATAATAATTGTCTTCAAAATGTGTTCAAAATGTAACTCTAGGACTCCCAGAGCAGTCATTTTGACTGCTCCCATTCAAATCATTTAAATTCTTAAACATACCCAAAAACTATTTTATTTAGTTTGATTAATATTAAGCAATTCATGCGGTTTGTATTTGTATTAAGCACTAGAACATAACTTTAGCAAAAACAATTGAAAGGCTAAATGCTAACATGACATGACATAACATGAACGGAGCCGTCAAAATGACTGCCATGGGAGTTAGTAGAAGGTAGAACTACTCAAATTCCAAAAACAAAAGATAATTTAATCAAACAATGAGAGAAATAAACTACATATAGATGCAGAAAAAGTCACAAGGTCCAGAAGACCAAAAATGCGCATAAAATTAGAAATTGCTCTTCCAAAATTAAAGTTCTAATTTTAAACACAATTTAATCCTACTTTAATTTAATCTGAAATTATACCAGAAAAAAGGTGTGGGCAATATTGATATAGATTTGTTATGGACCAACATGCGCCATATTCATTGTACCTCAGATCGGTCTAAATGTATAAGTCCAATATTATATGACCATAACAGACAAAGATTATGTGTGGTTTTATTTTAGGATGACGTCGGAAAGTCACTTTTTGTCAACAATACTGTGTGGTATATAAAGACCAGAAGAGCATTTTCAATAAATAAAAGAAAGGAAATGTATTGTTTTTGTTATTATAGCTTTTTTTCAATGGTAGTGAGAGATATTGCTATTGGTCAGTGCAGCAGGATGAATATAGGATCTTGAATACAATGACAGTTTTCACATTACTCCTGGCTCTACAGACTTCTGCTCTTTTTTTGGCTCCTCCCCCACATCCAGCTGGAGGCTAGTGCTCAGTCTCTGATTGGCTGTGAGACTCAGTGCTCCTGTCTTCAGTGTCCCCTGTGTCCCCAGAGTCCTGCAGATGTAATTGTTGTAGCAGCTCCTCTGCAAACACAGGCACCACCTGCACACAACACTGATGTCTCACTGAGGCCCTCTGCTGGACCAAACACGCAGCTACAGCTCCAACTAAACAAACTTTATTCACACTAATGCAATGTACTTATAAAAGGCTATCCTGGACACTCTACACACGAGACTCATTCTAGACTGATTCTGTGAGTAACACTCTCACTTCTCTTCTTTCTAAGTGGAGTTTGTATGTTCTCCCCGTGTCTGCATAGGTTTCTTCCGGTTTCCCTTACCACTAAACACATACACAACAGCCAAAATCCTCCAGCTTCGGCCCTGGCCAAGCAGATCCTCAATATCTAGAACAAGGCCCCAGGCGCTGTGCTATATTGACCATGGCTCCTCCACAGTGGCACCTGGTGTTCCCAGAGGTCTCTCATCACCATACTAACCAGGCCCTGCCCTGCTTGGCATCTGATGTCTGAGGGGATTAGGCTTTCACATGAAGGTGTCGCCACAACGCCTGTCTTCAGCTTTTATCAATAGAATGTGAGAAGCGCGAGGTAGAGTGAGTAATTATGACTTAATCTGTAGCTTCTTTATATATTATGTATAAATGAGTATATTACCAACAATCTTTCTGCTAATATTCATATGTTTAACCCTTTTATAAACCATCTAACAAAACGACAATTTCTAAACAATTTAGTATGTTTCAGTATGTTTTGTGTATTAAACATTTAAAAAAAGAAAAAAAAAGTATTGAGCATAATGACAAAACATGTATCATCTACTAATGGAGTTGTCAAACACCTCCCTCTAGTGGTATAAATGTTCAATTACATTATGTTATTTTAGTTAATATAACACATTGCGAGAAGTAATTAAAAGTAGTTATAAAGATTGCTGTTCCTCATATTAGCGTGATGTAGAAAATGTGAGGCTACAAACTCAGAGAAGAAAATGCAGTCATGTTATTCCTGCAACACATCTGTCTGTGTCATGGAGTGGTGATGGGACTCCTGAGTACGGCCTCCCTGACCTGCACCTGTGCACTGGTCTCCCCCGGCCAAGACTTAAGGGTTGCACCCCCCCCCCCCTTCCCACCTGTGGCCTCAACAGTCCTCCCTCTCTTAATAAGGAAATTTATTAACAGGTATGTAATGGTCATCCCGTTCCCTATGAACCACTCCTATGTGTTTTTTATTATTGTTATTCCTTTGTTTGATTCTCTGACCTGCTGCTGGTGAACTGACAACTTTGTAAAATCCTACAAAGCTACAGCTGTTATTAAAAATGAAAAATGAATTGACACACTGACCTCTGCCATGATAAGTTTCTTTGCTTTGGGAACATTGGGGTCTGGATACTCTTCCCCAAAGCACAGCTCGATCTTGTACGATGGGAGTGGCCCCTTCTGCTGCACACACCTCTGCAGCTCTGCACACAAACACTTTCATTATGAAACAGTAATAAACAATAAATCCTCGTTCATATGAATCTGGTGTTCGGACTCACGGCTGCGGAACAGCGGCACGTCCAGCAGCTTGAAGGTCTTGTCTCGCTCCAGTTTGTTGGGGCGATCAGCGTGTTTGGCCTGGGGGCCGGACCAGTACACTCTGCCCTGGAACACCATGTTACAGACACTGGTTATGAGATGTTTTCACTGTAACAGCTGCATTATTGATATGTATAAGAAATGTCATGCTGTAATCTACCTGCTGACATTTTTTCATGAAAAGACAAAACATTTTAGGTCCAAGATTTTCTAATTTTTGGCAAAATAATTGCACTGTCATCTTCAAAACTACATGTTGTTGTTTGGAGTTGAAAATATTTTGAACACCCTCTGAGAAAACATTTCATTTAAACATAAACATTATTTGAAGTGTTTTATAATTAACAAAGTCTTGAAATGTTGTAAGATTTGGAGAAAAAAAATTTTTTTTTTGTTTTTTTTTCTTCTGCAGCCTAAACATGCACTCTCACTTTCAAAAGAACCGCAATGAAAAAACAACTCAACAGATTAAACTCATCAAATCCCTTTTTTATTCTATTTTTTTATTTGATTTTTTTGATTTTTTGAATTATGAATAATGAATTTGATCATATTATCCTACTTCGTTTATCAGGCAAATGGCACGTTTTTCTAAATAAAACGGCATCATTCATGATTAAAGTGGACATATCGTGTTTTCAAATAATAGATTTTTACATCTAAATCATTAATTTGTGGCCTATATAAAGCGTAACTGCAATGCCTGGGTCTGAGTCTCATTATTTGTAGTTCCACGGGCCTTTCTTCTACACCTGTTCTGAGGTGCGTCTGAGAGCAACCTGTTTTGGTGCTGTCTCTTTAAATGCAAATGAGGCGCTTTTGACCACGCCCCCATCCAGGTGACACAGGTTCAACTCCACCCCGAGCGGCCATTTTTGTAGTTTCTAAGCACAGATACAATTATCTCATAGAAACTTCTCATTACATCGCAAACATGAAGCAGGCCTTCCTCATTGACTGAAAGCAAATGTTAAGTTTCATTCTTAGTCCAGTCTTATTATCGACTCTTCTCTTTTTAGCTTTGGGATCCATGCGCACAGTCTATGATGCTCACACGCCGGTTTGACAGACACATTGACAGAAAATTGAATTGAATATTGAATATTTGAATATTACTTATGCACAATTTTACAGCATTTAAAAACGTTAAGAACGTTTTTCCTTCTACAGAAGGAAAGAGACGCATGCGCCTCCGGAGCCGCAGGTTGCCGACTCCTAGTTTATACAGTATGTGGAAGCAAATACTGTAGAGGATCAGGATATGTGCAGTTTCAACAATAAAATAAAATGCAATAGTCTACATTAAAGAGAGTAATAAACATGTCTCAGAGTGAGGGAGGTGGACACAGACAACACTATTGTTTGTTACAGGGATGAGAATTGGTCAAAAAAGACTGAAATGCATATTGTCAGCCATTTGCTGGCTCTAAATCTGTTTAATTTGTTCACAACATATTACTTTTGGGCTCAAACATGAACTTTTAATGCAATGCAAAATGTAGGTATCAGAGCTTTATTTAGGGCGTTTAATCGCGCTTCGAGAGGAGAGGGGAGACGCGGACTGTTTCCTGCAGCGCTGTATTTATTGGGTGCACAGATTACTCAAAGACACGCATGGTCCTGTGCGCGTTTATGGGGTTGGGTACATGGCCACGATGAGGCTGCGCGCTCAGCCACAACACGGTGGAGCGGCTGCGAGCGGCTGGACGCTCACAGCCTCTCGCAGCCGCTGGACGCTCACAGCCGCTGGACGCTCGCAGCCTCTCGCAGCCGCTGGACGTGGAAGCTGCTCATTACAAAGCGGCCGCAGATGCCCCGGAACACTGCGGCCGCTGAGGTGGCGGAATCCCGTTCGAGTACATACAGCAGGTGCCCCGCGGATACGCGTGCCCCGCTCCAACAATTCTCAACGGATTTACACTTCTCATAAACATGTGTTTTGTATGAGGCAGACAGACCGGCCCAAATATGGGCATCGGCCCTTTGGGCATTGCCCGGTACGCCCGATGGCCAGTCCTGCCCTGTTCGCTGGCGTCCTTGAGCTTGGACTACAAATGAAGTGATGCACAGTAGAGGAGGGCTGGGCCGAAGTGTTTTGTTAGACGCCCATGCCCTTATATAGCAGTCTCGCCGCAAATACTGTGACGTAATAATTCTAAACACGTAATAGAGAATGGCAAAATCAGAACGGGTTGAAAAATCTTACCTAAACAGAATATGAAGTGTTCTCTGCAACCCTGATTTAACTGATTTGACTGATTTAAACTTTTTTGCACTTCTAGAGGCTCCAACTACACAACATAAGGCATTTAAGGCACAAAAAGTGGATTTTTCATGATATGTCCCCTTTAAAGTCTTTGAATTAGCACAGCAATAATCAATTGTGATCGTGACAAAATATCATGATATTTTGCAATTTTTATATTTTGGCACAGGCCAAAAAAGAATGCTGTGACTTGTTGGAAATGGAGGAAACAATAAAAACAATTGTGAAAAATACACGGCCCGAGTGATTCTGCAGTGGCTCAAACATGTCCCCAGTACCTGACAAAACCTCTTGATGAAGACTCCTTCGGGGGCCACCCACAGCAGCACGCCCCTCTCCAGGTGGCACAGGAGCCGGCCCATGGTGTGAGCCAGTCCTGGGGGCAGGGGCAGGTGAGCAGGGGAGGGGAAGGACAGCTGCTGGGCCATGCACGAGCCGTAGATCTTCTCGTTGGCCGGAGGGACGCTGCCCTGCAGGATGAAGCAGCCGTCCGGGCTCCTGGTGGTCACCCGCAACACCGCCACGCCCTGGTACAGCAGCGTCACATGCATGCGCACATCTGCACACACAGCAGAGGGCGCTACTGCTGCGTTTTACTGCTTTTCTAATACTCTGAACATTGTAAAGCGCTTTGGGTGAACTTGGTCTGTAAAAATGCGCTTTATAAATAATGTAAAGTAAAGTGGTGGGCAGTGGTTCCTTGTTTAAAGTAAGTGAGTACGTTAAGTTTATTTATATAGAAACTTTCACAGACCAGGATCACAAACCGCTTCACAATTAAAAATACACAATGACACATAGTACACATACAAGTCAGTTCCAAAACAAATATACAGGATAGTCATGAACACAGAACACAGAGGCCTTTGTACAGTGAGGCGAGAAAGCCTGTCCAAACAATTAGGTCTTAAGCTGGGACTTGAAGTTGTCCACGGACTCTAACATGCGCAGAGACTGGGGAAGCCTGGAAGGATCTGTCTCCTCTAGTTTTAAAACAACCATCAACAGGGTCTGAGTGGAGGACCTCAGATTCCTGTTGGAGACATAAGGGTGGATCAGACCTGGATGTATTCAGGCGCCTGACCATGAAGAGCCCTAAATGTCAGAACCAGAATTTTAAAAAGTGTGACAGGGAGCTAGGGAGTAAGGACTTAAATAGTGTAGAACTCTGGGCTCTCCTATGGGTGTGGGTCACAAGCCTAGCAGCAGAACTTTGGATTTCTATTAATGGCAAGGGTTACAATCTAAAAAACAAACCGAAATCCATGAAGTAGGTAAAACCCCTCACACACACTTTTTCTTCTGACTTTAAAAATGCAGCTTTAGTTGAAACTGGTAGACTACCCACACACGTCATCGCACCAGGCCGGCCCCTTCCTTCCTCAGCTTCATCAACTCCCCTGCTAGTCGTACCAATCAAGCCAGCACTAAAAAGCAGGGCACGGCTCACCAAAAAAAAGCCTTTTAAGCCACAACCACTTCCTTCCCACCTCCACCTCAGGATTTCATTGCATGCTCACATCCACCTTGCCCTGTTGCCACCACCAGTACGCCAAGATAATAAACTACAAACAAACTGGCAATCAGTAAATCTTGTAATACAACTTGTCTCTTGTAGTCTCTCCAGATTGAACGCGGTAACTTTCATTTTAGCGCTACCGGTTAAATGAAGTGTCATTTGATGTTGATCCATATGGTTTCCCATAATATGTCTCCTAAATTTTGTTTTGTTTCATACATACATTTTATTTGTCCCAACAGAAAGAATGTTTCAGTGACATACACCACTTTATACCACATTTTTTAGTGAGATTAAGTCCCAGTAGTTACCTGAGATATTGTTCCCGTGGCTGAAGAAGGACACAGAGGCCTGGGGCAGGTTCGCAGATGTGTTTTCTTTGACCTCACAGTACATGTGCTCCCTCAGAGGATCTCCTTCAACACAACACGTGAAGTGCGTTTACAAACCGTCAGTGAAAACCAACCTCTCCTCCTACTCTGATTGAATTTTATTGATTGTTTTGATGCACATGTAGTTTTTTTAATTGTCTACCCCAGGGAAATATGTCCAGTCGTAGTCTCCCGAATACAGCGCTTATGTCCCATCTCTGTAAGTTGATCTTTGGCTTTGTTTTATCGGTAGGGGTAAACCGGAGCACCCGGAGAAACCCTACGCAGACATGGGGAGAACGTGCCATCTCCACTCAGAAAGGCCCTGTTCCGACCGGGATTCAAACCCAGGACTTTACTCAAAACTTGTGCCAATGGAGGTGTGAAAACCCAGTCCGTTCCGAGGTGCTGGTGCAAGCTGATGTAACCACGGAAACCAGATTGGAACGAGACCGTGGGAATTGGAGAGCACAGGGGAAAATCAGGCTTGTGTTTGGACTGGGACAGGACCAATACACAGTCCCTCTCTGCACATGTTTTGTTTTTTGTTGTTGCGCGGAGCAAGAGAATCGTGCTTTTAACATCAAGATAAACAATCAAATATATGGATTTATTATCCAACCATGCGTTTATAATGTATGACAGACAATTAACGCTGCAAAGTTTGAGTAATAATAGAAACTTACGAGACCAAAACTCATCTGACCTGTTTGATAATGACCGTTCTCTGTATTCTCATGTTTTGTAAAGTCACTCCATGACAAGAAGCATCAAGCCTCTTGTCCAGGACTCCCTTGAAACGGGACTTTCCAGGTTGAATAAAGGTTAAATAAAAATATATAATTATAATGAATATATTTTTTGTATTGTTACCTGTGGTTCTTTCCTGATGAATGCCGTCAGTTGATTCTCTTGGCTGATAATACTAAAACAGACAATGTGAAGCCAATGTAAATGTGAAGCCGGGACAGATTTTTTTTTATCAACAAACAAAATCTTACATCGTCTTCTTCCTCTGAGTCCAACACGTCCGGACTCTTCACTTCTCCTCTCTGCATGGATTCTACAAAAGTTGGATATGTTTAATAAAAAAGTGACTATTTGTGTCAATGTTAACACAAGGACTTGAACTCTCAGAGCCGTCATTTTGATTGCTCTCATTCAAACCAATGGAATTCTGAGAAATGGCCCAAAAATGTTTGGTTTTTGGGCCGATAAGTACGTTTTTTTTTCTTCATTCACTTTCACTAAATGCCAAAACTGTTTAATGTGAAATATTAGAAACAGTTTGGGTTTTTCACTGGATTTCACATGCATGTATTTCTGGACTCCAATCTTTATTCACTTTACAATATATTACACATATTCTGCATTATGTGTGTATAATATACACTTTAGAATGAGCTGGAAAACGGCTGCAAGTCCTAAGTAGCTCTGAAACAGTTGTTATTTTGTGCTTTACAATTTTTATTTGTCTTGCTTTTTTCTACCTGAGATGTTGCTGCAGTACAGTGTTCATGTTTTACACTGGTCCAGACCAGAGCAGAGAGGATTCATGGTCTGAACCAAGCGGATCAGGTGAAAATCCACTGGAGGAATGCTGACTTAAAACAAAAAAGATGCTAATGAAGCATTTAGATTTTACTTTGGACTAGAGCAGCGCAGCTTCTGGGTGGAGCAGGTACTACGTGCTCCACCCAGAGGATACTCCATCCCTGCTGCTGTGACCCGTCCTGCTCCACCCGCTGATTATTACTATTGTTAGCTTTTTAGAATGATCCATTTTACTTTTTATTTTTGTTGCCACTGGACACTTGAATTTCTCCTACAGGGATTATTAAAGTCTCTATCTATCTATCTATCTATATATCTATAAATTTCCCCTAAACGTGATATTTAGAATATTGACTTTGGAATGTCATGGTTTAGAATGGGAAACAATACACTTGATTGTGGAGGGCACAGGAAGCATGATGTTTTATTTGGTAATAAAGCAATAAAACCAAAACATAAGTGTCATGTTTGTGATTACCATGCACTGGAGTTACCTTCTCTGGGCTCCTGGAGGATCCTGTAGACCTTGTACGGCTCAGTGATGTCCAACTGGTTGCGTTGAGGGACCTCCTCAAAGTCAGAGCTTTTGTTGAGGGCACAGCGGAGGCGGGTCTTCCACATGGTGGGGTCCGCCGGGTCCCTGCCCTCCCGGTACTTGCCTTTGTACACGGCCCACGCCTGCACAGCAACACTTCTATCACATTTCACTTTCACTTTGACGCATGAACGACACTCTGCTATTTCAGTGCAACGTGCAGAACCACTGGATCAAATGTCTCTTTTACTCCCAGAATTCTGAAAAATTCCTATTATAAAGTCAGTTTTCCACCTGTGATGAGGGATAAGGTTTTGCTTTTTGTCATGTTTACTAAGTGGTGAATATAGCTACCAAATGCTAACTGCTTTCTGTAAACAGTGCGTTGCAATGGTAGCTAGCTCTGGTTCTGAAGGACCTTGGAGAAAAAGAGCTTCGACAGCCATAGAATGTTGGTTGCCAAGCGACCAAACATATTGCTTTAGATTAAATTAAATGGAGCCAAAAGAAATGCTCTGGCAGTTAACGATAAACAAAAAGATAATACTAATAAACTCATCCATCTATCCTTTTTCTTAATCCATTTCTGGGTCGGGGGTGGCAGTCAGAGATGCCCCCCAAGTCACATGGCACCAGCCTAATACTAATAAACCATGTATTAAATATGTCCCATCACTGTCGTTATTTCGGACCGAGCCAAAGCCAGAGTTGGAGAAGTTACTCTAAGATGTTAATATGTTTATGTATGTGTTGTTATTCAGACAATACGAAGCACAGTCAAATAAAACATGAACATTGTGTGTATACATAGATAAATAGATCATTTATAATCAATAAATCATGTCCTAAAGGAGCAGCAGGAAGTAAATTATATTGACTAAGTCCTGCCCATTTTTCTACCTTAACTAAATATAAACTTCATTTCCTCATGTTCTGGAGCATTGTGCTGAGTGACATATATCTGTATTAGAATGTATCTGAGTTTAAAAAGTGACGCTGTAAAAGAAACAGAGTAACTTTTGGTCCAGAACACTCTTTACATCACATAGTTCCACTGACATTGTTCTAAGTGTGATTTTAATATCAATCTTTGTTTCATCAAGTAAAAATAGCAAATGGTGTGAACAAAAATAAAATGTGCACTTAACATGAATTGTAACTACAGTTTCTTTATGACTAATAATACATGAGATATTTCACTTTTGTAATGAGTTACACTGAGTTACTCTAAAAATGAATGTACTATTGTCCCTGCTATCTCAAAGCTGCTCCACCGGGTAAAGTGCCAACTATGCACTTCATGGTTTGAGCAAAAGTGAGATTTGAATATTGACTTCCTCCTTTTAGATTGAAAATTAAAATACACCCGCTTTAAGGCAAGTCAAACTGAAAATAGAAATTGTATAAAATGCATAGACTACTGAACTATATGTCTATTATCCAATGAACATTTATGGACATGGATCATCCCACTCCCTAATATCTTATTTTTACTATTACTAGTGTTAGCTTTTTAGAAAGATTAATTTATTTGTTTTGTTTGTGTGGATGGATGTGTTTTTGCTGCTACTGGACTCCTGAATTTCTCCTACAGGGATCAATATGGTATCTAACTAACTAACTAACTATGGACCAATGGCTCCTCATGTGTTTGCTAATATTGCATTTCCTGTGTTTGCACTATTTGAGTCTCTGATCTGCTGTTGAGGAATCGACAATTTTATACAGTCCTCCAGCTCGACTGCATTTTGTGATTTAGAGCAAAATGTACATACCAAGATTCATACAAAAATACATTGAATTGAATTATTGTAGGCCCCTGTTTGTTAAAGCATAGTCTATATACACTCATAGCATCTTTCATCACTGCAATGTCTATGTATTATTATTGTATTCTATTGTATTGATTTGAAATGAAAAGTAAGTGGAGTACGGGACCTTGAAGAGAGCCGCGTCCTCCCGCTGCCTGTAGTCCTTCTTGGCTGCGTGTTTCCAGGGGATCCTGAACATACTTTTGTCCTCGTCCTCCCAGCACAGACCCTCATATCTGCCGCTGTCTATCTGCACGATCAGCCACTCTCTCAGGTGCAGCTTGGCTCTGGCCTCCATCCCAAGACCAAATAATTGTCCTCTTCTCAAATACAGAACACTAAAATTTCCTCTATACAGAAAAGAAAAACATAACTTATAATGCACGTGTTTAAAATGATCTAAAATTGCATGTCTAATCATTTGGAATCGCAACAGTACAAATGTCCAGGTATAAAAAGAACTCACCTCGCGGGTTGTGAGTAAAAATAGTAGAAATTGGGCTTAAAGTGAAGTGCGTCTTTTTTTTTGGTCTTCTGAAGCGAAAGTGAAAGTGCGCGCGCGTCTCAAAAACACTTTCGGTTTCCACACGATTGCTTCAGGGTTACAACGAGAGGAACGTGTCTGAAAAACTGACAATAAGCTAAAAACCTTAAAGTCACTCTTGTCTGATTTTATATTTGTGAAAGATTTGTTGAAATAAATAAAACGTAAAATGAAGAAGAATAAAAGGTTGCAATAATATACCAAGCAGATTATTTATAATTAGTCCTTCCTTAACTCATTTATTTTCAGATGGAAGCAGAAATATATTGAAATCCTTCATTATGAAATATTACTGCATTAATCCCTTATGTTTCATTAGCTGGAAAACACTGGATGTAGTACTGGGGGCGGCCGGTAGGTGTCAGCATTTCAGCACGATTGTTATCACTGTCTGTGGTTATTGCCGCATGTGTTTTCTTTACTAGGAAATTGAATGTTAGTGTCAAGTGTTTTTCAAATCGCAACTTGATTGTTTTATGAGACAGTTGCCCTGGACGGATGTACTTAAGTAAAAGTACGCATAGTTGTATAAAATCCCCTCTAGCAAAAGAGTAACCCTAAAAAATAGTGAAAAGTAATCATGTGTTTTGTTATCTGAAGGCCACCCACAATGCACAAAGTCACGTGGAAGTATGGCAAACCACAATCCACGATTCACTTAGAAGCAAGGCTAACCATTAATGTCCATAACATTGGGAAATCTTTGTCCTGCCACTTTAAAAAGGTTTGTGTGATCCTTAAAGTCACTAATGTCACAGGGACTGCTGGGACTCTGAGGAGCACAGGGATTGGCCTCCTGCTGGGACTCTGAGGAGCACAGGGATTGGCCTCCTGCTGGGACTCTGAGGAGCACAGGGACTGGCCTCCTGCTGGGACTCTGAGGAGCACAGAGACTGGCCTCCTGCTGGGACTCTGAGGAGCACAAGGACTGGACATCTTGTTGTGTTTAGCACTTTGAGTTTCCTTGTGTATAAACGGTGCTATACAAATAAACCTGCCTTGCCTAAAATGTTTGAAATAAAGATATTTGGGCTTTAATAGAGGGGAAAAATGTAAAAAAATAAATAATATTGTGATAAAAATAAATAGTCAGGAAAAACACCAGCAGGTCAAACTACTTATATACAGACCTTATGTAAAAAAAAATAGATACAGTACTTGCCACTTCTGGACCAAGTATAGAGTATATAAATAACAAGGGCTTTCTAACATTCAGATATTTGGACATGAATTATTACAACAACAAAAATCTATGGGAACACAGAACAATACAAACACAGAAAAAGAAGTTGTATTATTATATACAGCCAGTATTTTTTGCATTTTTATTTCCCAAACATAACAGAATATTTGATGATGGTGACATTAGCGTCGTCTGGTTTATTGCTCGGACGTTCAGCAGTGAGCCCTGATGGTGACCCTGATGGAGACCCTGATGGAGACCCTGATGGAGACCCTGATGGAGACCCCTGCAGCAACGCACCAGCCGCGCGCTCAATAAATAAATGCTCCTTAAATATATGAGTGTTCTGCAGCAGGGGGAGGACCTGAAACTGTCTTTAAACACGGAAAACAAAAAATCCTGTGGTCCTGATTGAATAAACAGCTCATGCATTACAGGTGCACTCCGTCGTGTTAAAGCTGGGGTACCTGGGTTTCAAAAGTGATGATTATATAAGTCCAACCCTCCTATACGCAGGACTGGACAAGGCTCAAAAAGAGGGTGTCCAGACTTTTCAGTGAGAGGGCCTCTTTTGTCAGATTTGTCCAGGGGCAGATAAACTGTTTTGACTGTATTCAGGCAGTTGTGAGATTTACATTTAGCTATGATGGAGCTGAAGTTGGTTGAATGACCAATGACCAGTGTCAGTGACCAGTAATTTTTGGACAAAATTAAAAAAAAAATCTGCATATACAATTAAAAGGCTGAATACTTGGTAAAACATGCCTGTATCGACTGAGCTGAAGTTGGCTGAATGACACTGTGACCTCAAAGACTAAATTGTGTAGAGCAGAGGGTCATATGAAAAGACCAGTTGTGTTGGATTATACTATAATTTTAGTTTGGTTGAAATGTTTTTAGCTTTGTATTGTTTTAAATAAGTTTAAAATAAGTTTGGCAAAGCTGAGTGGCTATTTTATTTCAGGTTCAGGAAGTTTTTTGTCCTCAAGCACAAACTGTCTGTAAAACAAGACATTGTGAGCTTGTCCCATATGGGCTCAAATAAAGTTAAACTCTTCAAATTCATAGTTTGTTAATACATATATTGTTAATTGAAATTAAATCATTGCGACATTATGAATAAATAAATCACAATTATTCTGGCTGTAACATTGGTGTCACAAAATGTCACCGTCGGACCACAGAATTGTCAACACAATTCATTTTTAAATCTAATTATAGTATAGAGTTATTATCCATTTATCTTGTGCTGTGTGCTCCTCATTCCTACTGTCTATAACTTGTGATGCAACACTGAAATTTCCCCACTGTGGGATGAATACAACATCTCTTAATCTTAATCTGGTTGGATAACCCATGAAAAGCTCATCTTTCTCGAGGCCGAAACAGAATGTGCAGTCAAATTTAAATACATATAAATTGTAGGTACCCCAGCTTTATTGATGGAAGGCCGACCACCTGCTGCGTTTCTTCTGAAATACTAAAAATATTTGAATGCATTTTAGCATTACGGAAACGCATATACCTGACGGTGCATTCCTGAACTGTTTATATTTGCTTGAGTTCACACAAGCAAATGTTTTTCCTAGATATTTATATAGTTTGTATTTTTTTTTTTTACAATGGAACCAAGCACGTGACTTTACTCAGATCAGTTACATCTGTGGAGAGGCGAGTCTTCTCACAGGATCTACAGCAGGGGTCTCCAACCTGTAGCTCGGGAGCCTCCAGTAGCTCGCCACCCCCTTCCAGGTAGTTCGCCGAAGGATTTAGAAATGAAAACAAAACAAAGATTAATATTCTTCATATTTCAGATTGTGTTACTCATTCTCATAATTTAATATTGTAAATGCACTTACTTTGCGCACTAGTTCACTGTGCCCAATATCAGGCTTGTTCAAACCAATATATCACCACATTTTATTCCCAGGGCCGCTTAAGGAGTAACTCTCTGCCTTTATCGACCCGGGAAAGTAGCTCTCTGGGTGAACAAGGTTGGAGACACCTGATCTACAGCCTGTCCGTCTGTGGGAGTCAATCCCTCTCTCAATGTGGGCCTTCCCAGGGTTTTTTTTCCCACTGGGTTATTTTTTTGTCATTCCTTGTTGACGCCTGAGGGTCTAAGGACACTGATGATCCTACATGTATTGTGATAAAAAGTGTTCTTGGTAGATTTTGCATAAATGTAGAAAAATAATTTCTCCACCAGATTTGGATTACAATACTTTTTGTTTGGTCTAAATGTTTTTAGATTGGGGTTGTGACTGACAAATAAGTTTTGCAAAGGTCAATGGCTGCAAATTTCTTAATTTTCTCATAAGAGTGAAAGAAGCACAGTGTCATTTTTGCTTCAATTTCAGGCTCAGGAAGTTTTTTGTCTTGTTGCTTACCAGACATTATGTGCTTGTCCCTTTATTCCTCGTTGATAGTGTAGGTTCTAATGACAGTGATGACCCGGAACAGGTCGTCCTGCTGGAACAATGGCTCCTATGAGTTTGTTTATATTGCATTTCCTGTTTTATTCTCTGATCCGTTGTTGTGGAATCGTGTTGAAAGACACATTTCTGCTCAATTGAACAGAAAATAAAGTTCTATTCTATTCAACTATAAAAAATAAATTGAATAGAATTGGGAAAAAAGCAAAAAGATGTAAGCTCTGAAATCATCCATAAATGCAGGAATGTCCATGTTTTAAACGGAGCTGAGCAACATTTGGAGAAAAGCATTTCATTTCATGCAAGAAGCAGGTTTGGGACCACTTCAGAAAAGCGGGTCACGACCGGGACACTTGAGGAATGCACCTTTTTAAATAAACTCAGACACCAACAGTTCTGTGCGTCCAGAGACAAAGTGCACTTCTGATTACAGCAGGACGAGGGAAAAAACAACCTCCTCCTGTTTCTCTGTTTGTGGGTTTAAAAAAAGGCATCATAACATGTTTTAACACGTGGAAATAAATACAGAAAAATATTTACACAATATTGTACATACAACAGTTCAGCGTGTCCATCCTGGTCATCACTACATATAATTATATAAACAACAAATGCTGAAAAACGATTTAAAAAACATGGATATAAAGTATTGTGGATTGTGAGAGTATACAGTACAGTTGATGCTGGCTTCAAATTGTAATGAAGGAAATGTCTTTGTCTGAGATGAGTCTAAAGTAAGTGAGAAATGTTTATTTATATAGCGCATCTTACGAACCAAGATCACCCAAAGCACTTAACAATGTTCAAGTATGAGTTTGACTTTTCAGCATTTGACCTAAATCCACGTATGTTCGGTTTGAATCCTTCATAGATATTAATGAGTCCTTATTATTTACTTTGATAATCAGGACAACATTTATTCCACTAAAGAATCAGTCTTTTGTCCAATTCTAAAAACAACCACTGCAGACATCGTGGTAATAATAATAGAGCAAGGATTGTGTTTTTGCTGCAATCGGGGGGGAGCAGCCATATTGTGATTTTTGATAGTAAATAACATTTATAGAGAGTCAGAGGATTTCTTTGGGGTAAAAAAAAAAGGTCCAGGTCTGTCTCAGAACTAACATTGACCTCCTGTGGTCCATAATGAAAGCAGAATGACACCAGAAGTGCACGTTCCACAGTCTCTCTGAGTGTGTTCATCGTCTCCGCCTTCAGCCTCCGCTCATATCGTGGGCGTAGAGGCTTCTCTTTTGTGCGTGAGAGTTTTCAGTCAAAAGGTTTCTCTCTGTTCGGTCCTCAGACTACGCAGTGGAAGCAGTCGTCTAAGTTTAGTCCAAAAGCCTGAAGTGGAAAGTCCTAGTGGCAGCCACAGGCCCTGACCACCATGTTGCGGTACTTTTTGAGAATGACGTTGGAGCTGTCGTCAAAGTAGAGCACGGAGATGGCATGGAGCTGCGTGGGAGCACAGCACGGCTTCGGCACGGTGTCCGGGTTGATAAAATGTACCTGAGAAACAGACACAAGGTTATTCCATTTTAAAATTACAGTTATTACATTGTATCATATGTTTTACAGATACTGGAGTGATTATATGGTCTCTTTACTCTGGCAAAAACAAATAAGATCTATTTCACAGGGACTGGCCTTGTGCTGGTCCCAGAGTCAGGACTAAACATGGGGAGGCAGCGTTTCAAGTTCATGCAGCTAAAATCTGGAACAGTCTTCCTGAAAATGTGAGACAGGCTTCTACTCTGACAATGTTCAAATCCAGGTTAAAAACAGTTCTGTTTAGCTGTGCATACAACTGGAGGATTGTATCTTCCTCTTTATTAATGCACTGTGATTATTTATGTCGTTAATGCCTTGTATACACTGCAAAAAGTGATGAAAAAATAAGTCACAAATTTCTCAAATTTAGCAAATGTAATAAAAGTTGTAGTTTGAGGACATTTTGACTGCCCTAAAACAAGATTTGCCAATGGGACAATGCTAAATAATCTTGTTTTAATAAAATAGAAGAAATATCTCCCTTGGAATGAGAAAATAAACCAATTAGATTAAATGGTTTTGTTTTAAGAATCTGCTCAAATGAAGATAAAAACCACAGCATATCATTACCTCATATTTTATAATTTTTTGCAGTGTTATTGGTTCTATTTTGTTTTGTGCAGGCTCTTTGAGTATGAACTATGCTAAACAAATTGCCATTGGAATCCCCCATTGGACAAATACAGCTGCTCTTATCTCTCAGGGTCTGCCACAATAGGGTTTTCCTGATGACAATAGTCGGCCTGATGAAAGCAGCAGGAGCGTGACTCACCAGCGTTTGCACAATGGCGTGGTTTGTGGCGTTCATGTAGGAGTTGAGAGGGAAGGCACACTCTCCCTCACAGTAATACGCCGCGTAGCCCTCTGGAGCAATGATCCAGTCCTGCCGGGAACACACAGTTAGAGAGGACTGTCCACAAACACGCCCTCCGCAGACACAACACACGACGCACAACGCAAGATTTAATGATACGAAAAGTTAGGAAATGTTTCTCGCTCGTGCTCTGCCTGGAAACGAGTTGAAGCAATCGCACAATTGTCCAGGAGGATTTTATTGAAAAGCTTAATTTGAAAACGTTGTCCAGATGGTTACCTTTTCAAACTCTTTTTTTCTCCAGTTTAGTTATTATTATTAAGGCAGAAGCAAAAAAATCTGCAGCCATTCCTTACAGTAACTGCAATAACCACTCTTGTTAACAAACACAATATAAAAGTGCTTTCTTAAAGTTGTATCATGCTGTAAACATTGAGTGGAATTGATGAAATCGTTTATCAGTGATTCTCCTTGTATTATCATTTTAAAGATTTTTATGAAATTCTTTGACATGAGTTTGGTTTCTCTTTCCTGGTAGATTTTTCTGCACAAAATGAGTTTAGTCACAGGTTGAACCAAAACTTGACCCAGATATAATAGAAGACTGATGCCAATGGTTAATTCCTTAAATGTTTTATCTTTATATTGTTTCTAATTATGTGTTGGGCTCAAATCTTAAAAAGTCATTAAATATTGTTGTTTTCCTGAGAATATAAGATTTAAAATGATGTATATATATGTTATACAATATATGTCCATAGAAGCCCATTACCATTCATTTTCCAAGTTAAAAATAATAATAATAATAGTTTCAGGAACTAAAAAGTCTGTTCGGTTCTTCATAATAAAAAACATGTTATTTTTTAAGTGACACTTTGCGTGACACTTTGGGCTGGGAGCTGATTGGCTGAGCCAGGGCGGTGATCCCTGCTTCACTTTTCTGAGTGAAAAAGTTAATTTAATGATGTGACGAGGTCAATAACATACATGTACAAACTGTTTTTAAGGTAAGGATAGTAATGAGCTGTTTACACAAGGACGCTGCGACAATAAAATGTTAGAGTTGGGTATCGATTTGTCCTTTCGTTTACATGAAGACGGTGTTTCAGATGAAAACGCCAGCGTTGAGAAACAGCCTCCAGAGTGGAACAGAACAGATACGCTACTCAGCAGCGGCTGTTTCACAGCTGTGTGAAGAAAAAGGTGTGAATTCTCTGCTGCTATGACCCCCACTTCCCCGCAGGAATATTTGGACATGCGCAGTAGCGGAGAACAAACGTAAACAATAATGGCGGCGACAACACTAATACTACATGTGCTTCGAGCAGTTTTTGTTGCTATTGTTAAATGCAGAATGATGTTGGTTCTTTCACGTTTTCACGATCTTTCACGGCGGCCTGAAGAGGATGTTGTTGAGCAAGAGGTTAACTGCTGGGGGTCAAACGTGTTCTGTTGTAAAGTTCCACTGCCCACTACTGGCCGGGCGCTATAACTACATAATTGTCCGTCGTCGTATATACAGTACGCTCTGCACTTTGAATAAGGATCCTGTCATTTGTGCTAATTGCTTTGCAGCGTCTCCGCAGCGTCTCTGTCTAAATGGGACCTTAGATGTTGGAATAGTTTTCTTTCCTCTTTCCATGAAACTCAGCTCATTCCAACATTTGACTTCACCTTGTATAATTTAACCCAGTAGTTGGACTATAAAAGCTTGCAAAAACGGTCCAACAGATTTGAAGTCCATTAAAATGTTGAGCGCAGTATGGATTAGTGCAGTATTCCCACATGTCTCTGGATTATCAGTGCGATGTGAGTAACCATTGCAAAGGCCCCATTACCTGCCATCCCAGGTCTCTAAAACTGACGTACAGCTCATGCTTCTTACAGGCCTGTTTCTGATCAGTGCTGCTGTTCTCTGCGAAAAAAACAAACAAGACAATTGTGGTAAATGACAAATCTCATTCTGCGAGTCGACCGCAGCACAAACTATTTACAGGGTCAGCTCTTAATTAGACGGAGATGGTTTAAACAATCGGACATTAAGAGGCTCTGACTAAATGTTGACATATAAACAAGTCCTGGAGCAAATACCTTCCAGATACGTCCAGATCTTGTGTAATTGTTTTAAATGAAGGGCCACCCTGTACAGAGGTCACACCGACTCGAGCAGATGTGTGCGCGCTCTCGCTCTTTTGACGAAAAAAGTTGGATTTGTTCTCTCATATTTCCTCCATACTCATGCGATTACAGTTGTCTGTTTGTGATCGAGCGCTATCATCTTCCCTCTGTTCTCTCATTGACCCTTGTGTCCCTGAAGTGCATTAGAGAGAGGTGCACACTGGGAATGATCAAGTACAACTGCTTCTCATCACTCAGTTAGCGAGCGCTGGTATCCAAAAAGTTCCATTTGGAGCGTATGCTGTGACCCTGCTCTGGCCCGCGGAGCCCCACACGTGTTCTGCCATAAAAGCCAGCTTGGCTCTACCTCCACACGGGGAACTTGGCCTGCCTGTTCTGAGTAAATAAACAAAGAGAGCAGAGGGATATTTGAAGCTGGAGCATTACGGTCTTGTGTTTCAGCTTCTCACATAAACTGGCCCTTCGCACCTTCGTCACAAAGAAACGCATATGCAAGCCTGTGCTTTGTTGTTTGAAAATTAAATAAATCTTTGTGTCTGTCTGTGTACATCTCAAGTAGTCATGGCATGTGTGTATAATACAAATAAGAACCACAAGGGGAAACTGTTGCATTACTTTGTTTCAATCAAAGCCAAATCCAAGCGAGAAAGCGAGGGTACCTGCAACGTTGGCCATTCTCAGAGCCTCCTGGTTCTTTGCTGCTTTGGAGCGGTTGGAGTTCCTTTGTTTGTTGCCGCCTGACGCTGATCGAATGCTGCGCAGGTGCACCTCTGTGGCTTTGAAGAAGGCCACCATGAAGGGCTGTTTATTCTGAGGCCCGCTGCGGCCAATCAGGCCTGCCACTCGAGGATGAATGCTCTCGCCTTCAGGGGGAGACAGAGAGCAGGTTCAAGCAGATGTTGGGACATGCACAAAGCCAATGTATACAATCAGAGTAGTGTGTGAAATCACTGGTATGCCTGACATTCCCTTCCCTTAGAGGAGCAGGCACCAGCTCTCTCTGACCCTATCTGGCCACAATGAAGCCTCCACCTCAAATATCTGTCTGTTTATTGTGACATATGTGTGAACACTACATGCATCCGCATGCAGCCGCACCATCTACTCTTCACACACAGAAGAATGCGTCTGATGCCTGTTCTTTGCCTCAGGTCGCCTCTGGCGGCGGGATGTCCCATGTGCCTGTCTGTACACGCTCGCCCATAACCCTTAAAACTGAATCTGATGCAAATCCAAAACCCCCTCCCACGCAGTAAAAACAAAAATAAGCTTTTACATGTAAGATCGTGTCAAGAGGACATAATAATCACAGAAACTATTGTATTGACTAATGAGGTTTCCTCTGAGTAACATCCGAACCACAGATGTTATCAGTCCCACACAGCAGTTTATTTTCTGCTCTACAGTCACTGACACTAAGGGCATTATCAAAGACAGGAGAAAGGGGGATCCGGCTGATGACAATCAGTTTGATTTGTACACAAGAGTGTAGAATGAGAGCAGTCATCGTCAGGAAGATGACACAATTCAAAACATTGACGTATCAGTTCAAGATAGGTTATCTGATGTTCAACTGCTGTAAGAACAAAGATTCCTTTAAATACTCTTTGGACTAAACAGGGACAGTATGCTCTTACATCATGTTGTGAAGTTGACGAATAGAACTCACCACTGTTGCTCTCGAGGGCCAGCTGGAGGCCCAGGTTGCGCCCGGGGTTCAGGACCCAGTGGTTACTTGTAGCTGTGATGTCGAACACCAGCCAGCCCTCCTGCGCCGCCCAGATCACCCGCGAGTCAAGCAGGAAGAGCTCTGACTCTCTAGAACCACACAAAAAAGGGAAACGGTTATTGACCTCTGGAAATGAAAATAAAAATCATTTCAGCTGGTTTTCAATTATGTATGCGAAATTAAGACACAGTTTGAACTCATCGCTGCGTCTACAGTATGTACCGCCATTGGTTTGGTATATTTATCTCATTCTATGACAGCGTTATAATTGTGTTGCTTTTAGTCCACTTTAATAAATAAATAAATAATAAAATGTATTTGGTCACATTTTCATGACTATAGTGTATTTCATAGTATGTTTGTGCAGAAAGTAGTTTAGCCAAATGTATGGTAGTTAAAATGTATGAATATATGAGTTCCTTGACGATGCAGGAAGGTCTAAGAACAGTGATAATTTGGTACATTTAAGGACATTTTGTTACGAGGTGAGATAAAGGAGGACCCAAAATGCAGGAATGCAAACAATAAACCAGGGCGGCACAGTAGCTGAGTGGACAGCAAGAAGGTCCTGGGTTCGAATCCCAGTCGGAACAAGGCCTTTCTGTGTGGAGTTTGCATGTACTCTCCTCCTCCAGTTTCCCCTACCACTCAAAACATGTACAATAGGTCTGGCATGTGCCTCCTGTACTGGCGACCCCACTCCCATCTCTGTGTGGACAAAATCTACACCATGACACATTTAAGGACATTTATGGTCATGTTGGTCTTCCCGCACCCTAAGAACCAATGGCTCCTACGTCTTTGTTATTATAGCATTTCCTGTGTTCAAACTGTTTGATTCTCTGATCTGTTGGTGAGGAATAAACAATGTTGTAAACTCCTCCAAGACGACTGCTGTTGTGATTTAGGGCTTTACAAAATGAATAGAATAAAGATTACCTATGGACATCTCTCAATGAAAAACCAAAACAAATAAACAAAGCCGGTCATTGACGACTATTAGACTAAACTCTTATTTACATGTGATCAATTACGCAACCCCAGTTTAACCCAACACGTTTCACACACACAAGTCAGCAGGTATTCGATGCACAATTACAAAAGCGCAGTCTGAAAGCCAGTTGACCGGAGCTGAAGCGGTAGAGCGCGATGGTCAGAGAACTGTGACGAGCGAAACAGCGGAGGAGATGAGAGGAGGGAGGGAGGAAGGAGCTCCAGATGGTGAGGCCCAGGGGAACACTTCATTTTCTTAATTGACAATAATGGCTTTATAAACGTTAAGTCCTTTCATACAACACACACTGTCCATTATTTACTAGACTTTGATGGAAAGCCAAAAGATTGCATTGCGTACAATAGAAAGTAAAAAGCCAGTCCCACAACACAGCTGCATGATTAGAGACTGTGAAATGTAACGCGTGAAGTAGTGCGTGTCCAAGTCCTGCCTTTTGTCCAAAAACAAAGTGGATTGGACTAAAACAGGGCCGTTTGTGTATTCTGACCTCTTTTCAAAGGAGGCAGATAGTGTGTCAGAGAGCTCTGGTTTGGTTGTGTGTCCAAAGCCTGTCCCTGGCAAAGGAATAAATGACTTGTTGTTCCCTTTGGACATCAGAAACCTTCAGTAAAACAATGTGGACACTTTCTGAACAGCATTAGACAAGGTGGACAAAAATGTTTTCTGATTGCAAACAATATTTTTCATATGCATCAAAATTGTTCATAGCTGAAGAATAAACTGAAAAGAGGAGCATGAGGTTGGCTGAAAGGGAAAAGTAGTAATAGAAAGTTTGAATATCATAGTATGTATAATAAATATGTGTGTGTATATTTCACCTGTCGGCGTGCTCCTCCAGCACCTGATACACGCTGATGCGGAAGGTTTCGTTGTCGAATCGTTCATGGATGAAGTCTTTATAGATCCTGAACTCAGCTGCAGTAACGGCTTCGCCTTCTGGGATCTTCGATAGATCAAAACGGAACTCCTTATGATGCCGCCGAAGAGGGAAGAACTCTTTGTCTTGTTCCACTACAAAATGAAAAATAATATCAGGAGATGTTTGCATGGGACACTTTACAGAGGTCACAGGGAGGTAAAACCATAAAAGGCATATTAGGTTCCATTTTATATAGAAATAAACTTTTGCAGCTGCCATATTAAATTTCTACTGTATATTTTCTGCCACACTCCATCACTTGTTAGCAGAAGGCTGACAAAACTAGTTGGGTTTGTCCCAAACTTACATATATGCAATACATATGTTGGCTCATGGTAGAAGCGTTCATAAAAACATGCAGAAATGCAGCTGGTGTGCACAGCACCATGATAGAGAGACATGGGCCCGTTCTGACAGCTTTACGACCTCTTTTTCTTCAACTTCTTTTCCTCTGGACGCTCCAGAGAGTCGTCAAAGCTGCCCTTCATCTGGTTCTCATGAGTGGAGTGTCTCCGCACCCCCAGACCTGGCCCCCTTGACCCTAAAGCTCTCATGTCTCAACAGGACATCCGAGGGGTCAGGGCCTCGTCTCTCATCGTGTCCTGCTTCTTCCTCGGGCTGACTCTTTATCAACTGTCAGACAGACCCCACACGTATAAACAAACACATGAGTGAACTTGTATTAAATAAACACCTTTGATTTAATGCATTTAAATACACAATCAGTGTCACCAGACAGTGCACTCGTTCTGCTGGTCCAAGCCTGAGGAAACTATGGTGGGTCTGCACAAACATCTCATGTAGATTGGCCTCGGATGTAGGATGTAGAGGAAAACTATTTGTATGTGATTATATTTTAAGTTATACATTTGACCTGAAGAAGAGAGGATATTGTTTTCTACAGCTACATAAATACTACTGAATATAAAAATGACAAAACATTTTTAGATTTGACTGAATTAATTTGGCAGGATGTTGACTTAAAAGAAAAAAAGAGTAAAAAACATCAGAGTAACTTTCTTCTAACTGGCATCCTATGATATTAATAAGCAGGAACACACCTAAATACAGTATTCATGTCATTTCATTTCATTCGTTTCCGAGTTCACTGCAGGTGCGGTGAGGTAGGTGCGAAAGAACAGTGAGACTTCCTACTCTCCACCTGCCACTTTCTCGGCGTGGCTTTGGGCTCTTGCTTTGCACACAGACTCTGAATCTCTATTAAAGCCAGTTGGTGAAATATCGGGTACAAAGGCTGCACTGTGAGCTGATTGGCCAGAGCCGGAGTAAAGAAGGATCTAATTACTGTTGAGAGAGGGACCGCTCTGCTCTCTGCTGGTCATTAAGCGGCCTGGCTTTGGGCTCTCTATTGTCCTTCCTCTTCTCCAGGCACACATATGGTTTAAACACTCTCCTATAGGAAACAATGCAGTTCAAGGCCAGTACCTCATAACAGCACTGCAACTCATTATCAACTTGTCCCACTTACGCTCTGCATCACCCGATCCTTTCTACTCCATCCCACTTTCTGTCCACACTTGTGCCCAGCTTGTGAGGTGGGCGTCTCATCTATCAGGCCTTTCATCAGGATTACTTTTTACAACATGGCGCTGCATGCGTTGACAGTGCATACATTTTAAGGTTGTTGGTGGCTAAAGCTTTTGGCAGTCATCGGCGTGGCAACACTCAGTTCACACTTGTCGCCGAACTGGTGTAATCACCACGCAATGATCAGTGAGTGGCGAGGTGGCAGACTGCAGACAACCAGTATGAACTGCAGAGGGCAATACAAAACTGTTAGTATGACATATCTACACCCACACATTTTCAAAGATGTATTTAAACAGTATGTAACACCAGTCTCATGTCCTCTAAAAGCTTGTGGTGCGCCTGCAGTTCACTCTCTCTGCACAGGTGTAGACACAATCCCTTTGCTCAGACCTCTGCCTCTGAGCCAGCCCAGCCCTTCTCTGTAAAAGCTCTTTATCTCATGCTCAAAGAGAGCAGCTGGCTGTCTCTGTGAAACACCCACACCAACTATTCCACCTCTTTATTTCACATTTTCATTCCTTATAGACCATCTATAATTTCAGTTCAGCCATAGGGGCCCAGGCTTTGCCACATTTTTGCATCTACTTTCTTCACAATATATGGTAGTCATTAGGCAAGGACCATAGTACTTAAGACTCTTTATAACTTCCTTTAGAGGAAGTGAGTAGCCATCGCACCCTGTGACACAAAGAGACTGCACCACAAACATGTCAGACAAGCCCTTAGCCCCAAGAGGCGCAGGTGTTTCCACACACCATATGAAATGAACTCCAAATCAGAGATGGCTAAACCACAATAAAATGATCCGAGGCCCAAACCTATGCATGTATTGTTTAAAAGGTTAGTCTACAGTACACTAATAATTAGGAACCTATATCATTTTTTATATATGTTTCCAGTTTTAAAAAATGTGAACAGTAATGTAAAAAATGTGTTAATTCCAACCAGAGAGAAGTCAATCAGCAGAAGGACCTGGTGGGTTGGGTTTTTCTAATAACAGAAAATATTCATCTGCATCTAATAAATTTGGCCTCACTTGAGGAACAAACGGCTTTTCTGAAATGAAAGTTTACAGCCTTTCATAAACTCTCATTTGGGAAATTGGATGTAAACATTTTACTCTCAGGCATTTCTAATGCAATAAACCTTCACACTGAAACTATTGTATGCTCCTAATATAAAAAATCAATCCCAATAGACCTCAGTAAATATCAAGAAACATGTACAGGCTCCCAAAAATAATACCATTATTGAACAGTCGATATAGTAATTTAGACAGGCCTTGACAGGGAGAAGTACAATGTTGATTGCTTTATCTCTCGTCCCAAAAGGCTTATAACAACAAGAAAGCGACTACTGTATACTGTTAGCGTCTCCAAGATTTATCCCTCCCTACAGAACGGCAGCTTCCTGGTCTTGTTGAGCAGTGCACGGCTCAAGGCCAAACTGTCAGAGGCATGTTTTCCTTGTACAGTGTATCCTCATCTGCTGGCCCAGGACACTTCTCTCACACCTCATGTCCCGCAGCAGCAGTGGACAGCCCTGACGGCTCACATTAGCTCAAGTGTCTGTCCGGCGTCCTCACACCCCTCAGTCTAAACATGTCTGCTTCCGCCGCACAGCGGGGTGGGGGTTGCACCATGCTCTCAGAAAACTATTACAATACTTTACACCTGGATTTCAGTTTTTTGGAGAAAAACATTCTCAAACACAAACGCTTAGTGGATTACGTGTAAAGGTCAAAAGAGTTATGCACGGATGTACAAGCTTAGAACACTAAAACCACAGCACAACTCAAATTTTCCATCCAGTAAACAGACAAAATGAGAGAAATATTGGTGCTAAAGAAGACATGTTTGTTCAACACAGAGGGTCTGAGGAGACGTGACTGCCCACAGTGGGGTGATTACCAGGTTTGGAAACATCCAGGCCACTGGCAATTTGTGATGACATCATGTGTGTGATGTATTTCTGCCGCTGTGGGGAAAGGGTCAATGGAGTTTGATGCTATATCTTGCTGGTCCTTAATGACTATTAACATACCGCAGCCCTGCGCCTCTAAGCAGCCTTCATGCCCTTGCTCACGTATAAGCAGCAACCACAGGAAGTAGAGTCCTTACATTTAAGACTTGTGGTCAGATCAAACCTTTGTGAGATCCGCAGCCCAAAGGCAGAGACGAGAGGACTAGTGTATGACAAAACGCTGCATTGTTGACCTTTCCTCTCAGGAGCTATACCTGCTATAACTTACGGCTAAAGTCCACATACATGTGAATGGAACCTTCGAAATCCCAACTCATGGATGAAGATAATCAAATAATATATATATAAATATATATTTTTGTGTTTATTACTAAAAATACTTTACTCTAGTTATGCGTCATTTGTGCCATTCACATTTTTAAAGCTTCTGCAAAATATCACAGGCAGATACAACTTAAAATGTTTTCAAGTAAAATCTTAACCACTGACAAAAACTGTAAGAAAGTCTCACAGCTCATACATTACGCACTTTCCCTTGAGGCAAAGGAAACATCAAACCCACAGCCTGACTTTCTGCAGTCACTGTACTTTGGCATGTGATTTAATGTGGTGACAAACCTTACCATGCCAAGGAATAATATCCTCCACTGCTAATCCTTCCATAACCAGCACACTTCCTCTCTTCAGCAGGATAAAACAACTTAAGGAACCACAGCTTTTTCAACTTTCCCCCTCTCATTCTCCCACTTAACCTCTCGCAATTGGAGAATCTTTAATTTGGTGACTGAATGAGGCACACCCTTTAAGCCCAGTCACCCCATTCTGAGACCTCCAAGACATTCACTTTCAAACAGTTCAGTGGCACTATGCACATATCCTGGCAACTACATCAAACTAAACCTTCTTTGGTTCCCTGAGGGCAATACAGTACAACTAAACAACCACTGACAATATAACAGTCTTTGCATAATCTCCATGCATTTATGACGAAAAGTACAAACTGCTCTGCTTTCATATTGCATATTTCACAGATGTCATTTCTCACCACTAATCATATAAAAAAAACTTGCGTATAGTTGTTCCTAGGCTTTTATGGGCTTTGATTTTGGCTGTTGGATCTTGCACAGGAATCTGGCCAGTATTACAGGGTTCAGCTAACGCAATTTCCGCAAGGGTGAATACATCACCGGTGCAGCTGGTGACTGAAAGAGGTAGGTGGCTCGGCTACAGAAATCGGACAGAATGTCAACACACACAAAGCCAGTAGACGTTCCTTTAAAAAAATGCTTTCTAAAGTGTTTTGATTTGTTTTGATGGAAAATATCTAGGCTGCAATTACACATGGATTTCACCGCTTGGTACCTGGAGGTGCAGATGTGCTGGGAGGGGGAGTCTGAATGCACTCCTGATAAGGAAATGCCAAAGTAACTTTCATAAAGGAACAGGCCGCAGTTACCATTCAGAGAAACAGCATATGAGTGTGTGTCTACTGTCAGTAGAATCATTTACTGCTAACATGTACAGTAGAATAATATGCTGCTAACATGTACAGTAGAATAATATGCTGCTAACATGTACAGTAGAATCATTTACTGCTAACATATACAGTAGAATAACATGCTGCTAACATGTACAGTAGAATAACATGCTGCTAACAAGTACATTAGTATCACATGATGCTAACATGTACATTAGTATCACATGCTGCTAACATGTACAGTAGAATAACATGCTGCTAACATGTACAGTAGTATCACATGCTGCTAACATGTACATTAGTATCACATGCTGCTAACATGTACAGTAGAATAACATGCTGCTAACATGTACAGTAGTATCACATGCTGCTAACATGTACAGTAGTATCACATGCTGCTAACATGTACAGTAGTATCACATGCTGCTAACATGTACAGTAGTATCACATGCTGCTAACATGTACAGTAGATCACATGCTGCTAACATGTACAGTAGTATCACATGCTGCTAACATGTACAGTAGTATCACATGCTGCTAACAAGTACAGTAGAATAACATGCTGCTAACATGTACAGTACTATCACATGCCGCTAACATGTACAGTAGTATCACATGCTGCTAACATGTACAGTAGTATCACATGCTGCTAACATGTACAGTAGAATAACATGCTGCTAACATGTACAGTAGTATCACATGCTGCTAACATGTACAGTAGAATAACATGCTGCTAACATGTACAGTACTATCACATGCTGCTAACATGTACAGTAGTATCACATGCTGCTAACATGTACAGTACTATCACATGCTGCTAACATGTACAGTAGTATCACATGCTGCTAACATGTACAGTAGTATCACATGCTGCTAACATGTACAGTAGAATAACATGCTGCTAACATGTACAGTACTATCACATGCTGCTAACATGTACAGTAGTATCACATGCTGCTAACATGTTGTGATGGCAAGCGACTAGTATGCATGCAACCCTGCCTGTGTCTATTCATATGTCATATGTCCCTGTTCCAGGAAGGAGCCGGGCCCCCCCCCCGACACCTACAGACAATGGCGCAAATCACTGTCCTCCCTTTCGCCTCTTGCATATCTATCGGTCTGTATGTGTGCATCTTCTACATCCTGCTGTCTGTCACACCCTTGTGCCTTTCGCCTCTTGCATATCTATCGGTCTGTATGTGTGCATCTTCTACATCCTGCTGCCTGTCACACCCTTGTGCCTTTCGCCTCTTGCATATCTATCGGTCTGTATGTGTGCATCTTCTACGTCCTGCTGTCTGTCACACCCTTGTGTCTTCCGTGTCTTGCATCTGTATGACCTGCATTTAGACCATTGTCTGTCTGTTCGCACCTCGTTCCCAGACGGCGCCAAACGCTCCCCATGCGCCTCCTCACGGGTGGCCCCCTCCAATCTGTTGTGGGCGGGACTGTCTCTCGTGTGTGTCTTGTATACAGGAAACTTGGGGCTCTGCCCTCAGAGCTAGTACATGCTGCCTTGTGTATGTGCTGACTCTCCGTACGTATGTTAACAATAAACTTACGCTTTTGATCAGACAAAGGACCTTTGAGTTTTCTCCTTCATGGGGTGTATAATTCTATAACAATTTGGCGTTGCTGACATGTCTTGGCATGGATACTTTCGGCGGGGACGAGCGGCTTTGTTTGGCCGACCTGGATCACCAGCCTCTGTTCCTTTTTGGAGACAAAGGAGGGCGCGCTCGTCCCGCGCACGGAAGGAATCCTTTTGCCACACAAGACCAAAAAGAACCTAATCTGGTGAGTCTTGTCTTTTCATCTGCGTAACGAGCCCAGGGCAGCCCTTAAGTCGACACGGGGATTTGTTTATTTATGTATTTTTGGGGTATTTCATTCATTGCCACAGCATAGTCTGTGTGCGGGATTTTTTGGGGGGCTTTTTTGTTCTAGATTGAAGCTAGCGGCTGCGCGTTAGTATCGCACTGTAAGCGACCCTGGAATCTCTGAGTGTCTTCAGCCAGAACCGCTCCGTTTTCAAGAACGCGCGCTCGTTGGTTGAACCAGCGGGGGGGGGAACGGAGCGCCCCAAAGTGGGTAAGAGCAGGGAGAGACTAAGCGGGTTAGGCCCATTGTTTGTACGAGAAAATGGGTAAAATCAATCTACAGATGCAAGCTATGAAGTGCTTGCCTATGGTGCAGGTCATCTGCGTGATAATTTAGAAGAAGAAGGAAAAAAAAAAATATATATATATACTTGGTTTTAAGAATATCACGGCAAAAGAGGTTAGAGAAAGAAATATGTAAAAACAATAGCTCCTCCGCCTTTCACCAAAGCGGAGAACACACAGGCGCACACACACGCCCTCTCTCACCTACTAACCCTTTCACACTAGGAGCAGAACTCCATGCTAAGTACGCGCCCAAACAAGGCGTTGGGTTTTTTAAAAATGAAGCAGACTACTGTTGTCTCTTTTCCCTCTTCCCTATCCAGGTCTGTCGGCGCCTTTCCTCCGCGCTCTGTCCTCTGCCTCAAAGCACCAGCCCCACGCCCCAACCACAGGCGGCGCCCGCACCAGCTGAGACCCCGCGAGAAGTGGGCCCAAACCGCAGAAGAAGAAGAGGCGGAAACAGACACACGCTCAGGAAACCACAGAAGAAGAAGCGAGGGAAACAAATATGTGAGACACCGACAACTGCTTTGGAGCACAGAGAGAAACTGCTCCAAATCCCGTGACTGTTCTCCACGGAGGGGGCAGCGTGATATACCAAACGCACCCGCGGAAACCCCCTTGAAAGTTGTTCCCGCACCGCAAACAGAAGAAGCCATTGTGACCGGCACGTTTGGGTTATTCACCAACCCTCATGGACCACATGCTAACGCTTTGGGCTACCTGGGCCTCCTGCGGACTTTGAAAAACTTCCACAGCCCGGCGGAAAGACTGTGTGCTCGACATGGGTCGAAGGACTGTTACCGGAGGAGGCGTTAAAGGCAGAGGAACGCTCAAGCTCACACGGGGCCAGAGGACGGCAGAGGCGGGCGTGGAGGAAACACGAGCGACTGACCAAACCTGGGTTCACATTCGTCACCAAAGCGACCGCTCATGTAAGTTGAACAACAACAAATTGCAATTGGCACTTTTTAGAGATAATTCATGCCCGTAATATACGCTAACAACCTGTGGTGTACAAGTTAAAATTCTGGATGACTCCGGGGCAACAAATTCTGTGCTAAAAGTGACAGCCTTTCTGTCTCCCCTAAAATGAGCGGCCGCTTCATATTCTAATTAGCAGCGTCGGAGAGACGACTAAAGAGCAATTTACGTCACCGCTAACGTGTTTTGATTCTCAGGGCAACCAGCTTAAACATTCTTTTCTATATTCCCCATTGTCCCCGGTTAATCTACTAGGCCGAGACCTTATGTGCAGACTCAATTAAAAATAGATAAATAAAAGGAGGCACCGGTCCCAAAAGTTAACTACCACTGGAAATTGACACCAAACCCTGAGATTGCTAAGTTATTAGCCACAACAAGTGGATAGTGACGCCCGCACAAAATTTGGAGGTCAACCACGCGAACGACCTAAGCTGCTCTCTCCGGTCGTTCCCAGACAATAACTTGGAGTTTGAAAATTCATGCAGTGTAGGGAAGATAGGCTAACGGAGTACGTTTATTGAGATAGGCACCACTACCTGTGCTACTTAATGAGCAACAAAAACATTTTTATCGTGAAACAAAGGTGAAGTATTAAAGTTTGAGACTAATTTACATTTTTAATGAATCCGACCTGGCTTTATTGAAAAAGAAAAAAAAAAAATAAGGAAAATAAACATTTTTTAGGTGACAAGAGCTCATTAGAGATATAGGGGACACAATCTGTGATAAGCCCGAAATACAGACCCAGTGGTAAACACTAAAGTTGGAAATGGATCCTTTTAGGAAAACTCTTTTAAAGCTCTGCAGGCTCTGAAAGTTGCAACAATAAGAAATAGCTCATGAGACAATTGGAATTGGACATGGAAAAATATAACAAAGTTAAAAGTACAGGCCTTCTGTGTGTGTTACATGTTTGTGTGTTATATGTTTTGTGTATGTTATATGTTTGTGTGTCATGTCAAAGTACACTACGCTGACCTTAACAAACTCTGGACCAATACTAACGTGGGGAATCGGCCTGTGATGTGACTGTGATGTGACTGTGATGTGAGTGTGGAGTGAAATGAGGAATGCTGAACGGAATCATGGAATAAAAAATGTGTCTGTAATGTTTTAATGTGATCATGGAATAATTCTTTTTTGTCAACAGCATACGGTGTAAGTACTAGAGATTCAAAGATAACGACCTTTATTGAACAGGTGTAAAAGTGAGAGTACTCTGGGATGAGTACTCTGAGAAAAGTACTCTGCGGAAAGTACTCGGAGATGAAATACCTCGCTGAAGATATTGGGAGTTCCTCCCTCTGCTGTTTGCCCTGACAGTGATTCGGTCCAACCGCAGTGAGCGGTCATTGGGCGGAGGACAACTTTGGTCTGTAAACTCACATTTAGGGGAGTATAAAATTAGAAACATACATTTTGTTGTTCTGTATTTGGCTACAGCCTCCGCCCTGATGCCACACACCACCTGTCAATGCAGTTATGTTTTGCCCAATTGGGAAAAAGATTGACAAGCGAAAGTGGGCATTTTTTGTGTTTTTTTTTGTGTTCTGATATTTCTTTTTCAGATGAGAGATAAACTACCCCTGCTCCAGGGATGACAGTAGTATGGATCAGGAGGAAATGAGCCTCCACTTTGGCACAAAAGCCCACAATATGAATTGAGGACGATCCGGGAGAAAAGCAACTGGAGATGAACGGAACAGTCGGTACTTTTGCAGCCTCACGGAGGGCCACTGAGACCCACTGCTTACTTCTCAGCAAAACTCGATCCCGTGGCAGCAGGGTTGCCTCGCTGCCTGCGGGCTGTGGCTGCTGCTGAGAAAGCGGCCCTAGCATCAC
Source organism: Knipowitschia caucasica (assembly GCA_964034765.1). Classification (NCBI taxonomy): domain Eukaryota; kingdom Metazoa; phylum Chordata; class Actinopteri; order Gobiiformes; family Gobiidae; genus Knipowitschia; species Knipowitschia caucasica. The sequence goes on from OZ035827.1 coordinate 34,339,752, forward strand.
GTGACCTTGTGGGATACACTGAACTAACCTTGCTTGTGCCCCATGCTGTTTCCCTGATCCTGTTAGAGCAGAGGGCCTCTCGCCTTTCTGCGGCTCGTTGGCTGGGGTACAACACGGTGCTCTTTGAACTACGGTGAAGGGATGCACACAGCTGAACCCCTCCTCGCTGCTGCCCACGCCAGAGGAAGGGGAGGCACACTGCTGTATCGCCACAATAGAACAGATATGCACTCCCAGGCCAGACCTGAAAGAGGTGCCTCTGACTAATCCTGACTTGATTTTTTTTATATACAGACGGAGCCGCGTCACGTGACAACACTGGGAAGAACCGAGTCGGCTATGCTGTGTGTTCTGATTTTGATACTATAGACTCTGGTAGTTTGCCCCACTACCACTCAGCACAAACCGCTGAGCTGGTCGCGCCCACCGGGGCTTGTGAGCTGGCAGCGGGCAAAACTGTTAACCTATTCTGTGATACCGCTATGGTTTCTCTGTGGTGCACGACTGGGAAGCACTGTGGAAACACCGCAATTTTATGAAATCTGATGGTAAACCAATTCTTAATTCCACACAGGTTGAACGTCTGCTGAAAGCTGTAATGTTGCCCTTAGAGATCGCTGTATGCAAATGCCAGGCCCACACTAATGCCACTGATCCCATCTCTGCAGGGAATCGGCGCGCGGACAAGGCAGCGGCATACGCACCTCTACACACACACACACACACACTACCTCACTCAAGACGTTGATATTTTCTACTCCAGCAGAGACGCTGCTGTGGGAGGGGAATGGGGCTCAACGACGGCATGGTGTGTGTGGCTGGGACCAGACAGCAAACCGTGCCTACCACGGCATTTCTTCAGACAGTTTGCAATTTTAGCACATGGTCGAGACCATGCCTCAAAAGGAGGGATGATGTGTGATTTAATCACACAAAATTGGTATACAAAGGGGTTTACGGCATTTGCACAGAGATTCAGCCAAACATGCGCTATATGCCTCGCGCACAACCCAGGTAAGTCCCAAAAGTATCCAACAGGCTGCTCATCCTCCGCCCCTGCGCCCATTTCAACATGTCCAAAGGGACTTTGTTGAACTCACACCATGCCAAGGTAAGTAATACTGTCTGGGTCTGGCGGATCTCTGGTCCAAATGGACTGAAGTATTTGCAGGCATACACGCCACGAGCAACGCGGTGGTGAGTCACTTTGTAGCAAAAGTCATTGAGGAAGTGGGTGAATTTCTGGGCATTGATATACGTAAACACTGCAGTTACGCCCCCTGGTCCGGAGGCACGTGCGAGCGAGAGAATGGCACTCAAAGCTCTGCCGCTAGCCCCACGTTGGGCGCGGGACCCCCGAACAGAGATCTGCCAAGCACCTCTTTGTGTGATGACGACATGCTGTCCTATTGTAAGGAAATTAATGCACTTTTGTCCTCTATTTCTGCCCAGGTCAGGAGCGCCCTGCCACAGGCTGCGCAGGCGACTGGGCCCTGGTGAAGGAAACGAGACGAAAGCACTGGCGGTCCAAGCGCTGGCTCGGCCCATTCCTCGCCCTCCTGGTGACGGACACTGCCGTTAAGGTCGCGGAGAGGACAACTTGGATCCACGCCAACCACTGTCGTGCGGTGCTGCCACTGAGGGCCATAGACGAGGACACCGAGGGCGCGGACGGACCAGGCCCATCCGCGGCTCCCTACGCTGAAGAAGTTGGCCGGCGTGCGGCCACCGTCGGTGAAGCAGGCCAACAACAACACCCAGAGAATCCCAGCGTCCCCGAGGCGACCCCCCTTCTGCCCAACTCCCCAGCCCCCGGATCCCAAGGCTTGGGAGCCATGAAGGCCCTGAGCGCTCTGCTCAGCTGCAGCAAGTATGCAGAGCTGCTGCCCATTCCAAAGATTTCTCCAGAGCTTGCTCCCTCTGGCCATAATGCAGATTTGAGCTCTGCTGGAGTGCCCCCTGGTGTCTCGTCTCCCGTGTGTCCGGAGGAGGTGGAGATGAGGGCTGCTCTACAGTTCCTGATGAGGCACATGGTGAAGCGTGCTGTCATGAGGTCTCCCATCAAACGAGCTTTGGGCCTGGCCGATCTGGAGCGTGCTCAAGCCATGGTCTCCACACCCCAAATCCCGAGCACTCTGCCCAACCGAGTGCTGAGGCCAAGGCTTCAACGCAAATAGAGTCTTGCCGCTCCAAGACCAAACATCGCCATGACCACTAACGCTCCACACACGCTCATAGGGAGCGGTACCACTGACTGCAAGGCGGCACTGTTCGACCGGCTGGTCCTGGACCACCTGACCGCGTCTGTGGGAGGCGTATGCACGATCATCGGGTCGTCCTGCTGTACATATATTCCGGCCAACGATGAGGACGGAGGTCTTATCCAACAGGGCATAGCCAATCTGACTAGACTCCGGGACGCCATGCAAGCGGACAATGTCACGGACACTCCTCACGGTCTGGACTGGCTCCTGTCCTCCTGGCGAAGTGTGCTCATTAATCTTGGTTTAGCCCTATTGACCGTTATGATTTTATTTTCATGTGTATTACCCATGGTGTTTCGGGCCGTTGGTAAAATGATATCCACTCACTTTGTGTCCATTCAACACAGAGACCCTGAGGCGGACCTGGCCGCGGTCCCACTGAACTCCGATCCTGATTATATCAGTGATTCGGACGACGACTTTGTCTAACGTTTTTCTTTCTTGTTTACTTTGTTTTTTGCATCTGTATGACCTGCATTTAGACCATTGTCTGTCTGTTCGCACCTCGTTCCCAGACGGCGCCAAACGCTCCCCATGCGCCTCCTCACGGGTGGCCCCCTCCAATCTGTTGTGGGCGGGACTGTCTCTCGTGTGTGTCTTGTATACAGGAAACTTGGAGCTCTGCCCTCAGAGCTAGTACATGCTGCCTTGTGTATGTGCTGACTCTCCGTACGTATGTTAACAATAAACTTACGCTTTTGATCAGACAAAGACCTTTGAGTTTTCTCCTTCATTGGGTAGAAACTTCCCTAACAATGTACAGTAGAATAACATGCTGCTAACATGTACAGTACTATCACATGCTGCTAACATGTACAGTAGGATCATCACCGTAAAAATTTGAGCCCACTTATTAGATATTATTGCACTAGAGTGTATTACAGATGTATACCGGTACATAAGTATTTCTTTGCAATAGGGCAGTGTCTCCCAAAGTGGGGTCCGCGGCCCCCTAATGGGCCGCGAGGGTACTGCAGGGGGGCCGCGGGAGGTCATAAAAAAAAAATTAATGTTACATTTATAATGTTTTGTTTGTAATATTAAAATATGTGTTCATTATTTGACTTGAATAATCCACTGTAATCATTTTTGTATTACAATGTTTGTAGCAGAGGCTATTTCCCCAAAATAAAATAACCAGAAGAGCCTATTCTTAATGTTGTCTTCTTGGTTATTATTTTGGGGGGCCACGCAGACCCGTCAGATTTTTAAGGGGGCCTCGGTGTTACTGAGTTTGGGAATGGCTGCAATAGGGTATACAGGATTATACTTTCTATGTTTATACTTGTTATACTTTGCTAAAGATGAATATTGAATTTTAAAGTTTAGAGTTTTGCACTTATTATTCACTTATCTTGTGTTAAGGGCTCCTCATTCCTACTGTTCTGTAATTTGTGATGCAACTCTGACACTTGGCCACTGTGGGACGTTTGAAAAGGATCTCTTAACATTCAAGACCCAAGATCACGTTAACCTGAAACACGCTTAAAAGAATAGAGGAAAATGATTGGTGAAGATAATATGGGCTCTACATTCCTGGCAGTGACCAAGCTCAGTCCATCATACTGGGATAGCGAGAACACCCGCTGCTTTGTACATCTGGGCCTTTTGACCACTTGCCACAATGTCGAGTCCCACCCGCAGAGTGTTTCATCATCTCTCCCAGCAAGTGCCTTCTCCGCTTTGGCCCAAAGTCTGTTATGTACCGCCAGATGTCATACAGGACTCCCAGGCTCAACAGGTGACTACCAAGTAAAAAGGCTAAGAAAAGAACTCTGAAAAATATGTGGGGCAATGAAATGTAACTTTAGATTTTTGAGCAACAGAAACGGTCAGACAGTAGCAATCTTCTTGTTTTAGTTTAGGGGTCATTATGTACAGTATTATGATTGGACATGTTTTTGGGGACTGGTCTATTGGCTTATGCCTGGTATTGGGTCTGGTCTTGGTCTAGGTCTGAAACTTCTCGAGGTTTTTTCCCTGCCAAAAGACAGTATTAATATTTGAATTTTCTCATCTCTTATTGGCAAATCTAAAGTGTTTCCTTTGAGAAAGCTTTTGTTTTGATTTTGAGCTGATCTTCCGTTATTAAATTTACACTACTGCCAAAAGAAATACTGAAACAAAAACTTTAGAATATTACCTTAAAATGGCAAGACTACTCGAACCAACAGTAACATTCCTCGGCTGCTATTCACTCCCTGACCAGCAGAAGGCCATAAAACATGCACTCAATAACACTAATTAGCTCCAGAAACATTCCTTTTGGCCAAACTCCACAAGTGTTTTTCACAGTGGCAGTATGGGCCACAGCACAAGGCAAAGGTATCCACAGAAAGTGATTACAACCAGCGAGAAAAGCACTTTGGTCAAGTACATTTCTGACACTATAAAACAATGTAAACATATTGGCTGAAAATAGAACGATGTAAATATACTGTCGTCTAAAGTAGTTCCCAAAATAAGCACCCAAGTCACAACTTCAACATTTACAGAAGGGGTTTCACACATTTCTGTTGACATAATAACGTCTGCATATCAATATACGTGGACAAATATTAAGATAAGAATTCGGTCAATATTGCCCATGCGTGGCAGATCCTTTAAATGACAAAAGATAACATATTTGGAGGAGTTAAAGATTCCCAGTGAGAAAGTGTGCGGGGTGCGGTGTGGAAAAACACAAAAAGAACTTGAGAAAGTGTTGAAATATTTTATGTCTTTGAGCACGGGAGGTTCAAATCTCTCGAGGAAGAAGCCGGCAGAGCAAACATCACGCAACACTGAGGGGAGCGAATTGGATCTCACTAATTAAACGAGGGATTTTGGTGACGATCGATGTTGGTTTGAGGAGGAGAGCGGACGGGGTAGTATCATGTGCTGTGTGTGTGTAGAGATACAGATCAGGATTCAGGAACAGGCTGGAGGTGGTGTCAAAGGTCCAGACTGGGGGACTTGTTGGACTCAGAAAAGATAAAGTTTCCGAGCACATCTGTACAGGCCTTCAGGGAAACATCTGCATTAACCTCAGCACCACTGAAGACAGGAATGCACGGAGCAACAGGGTGGGTAGTCAAGAGGAAAATCAAACAAGACGTGGTTAGAAGGTTCTAAATGTGTCTCTAAAACAAAGGTTGATAACTTATTGAATATGTATATAATGAGGTTTGCCTTGCATCTTTTATAATGTAGTTATTATATACTCATAATATAAGTTGTAAGCACCCTTCTCCTCAACAGAAAGACCTCTCTAGGGCCCCCAACAAACAATTGAACAACTCTGAATAGGGATGTAGCGATCCAGGTTTTTCATGTCCGATACAGATCTTTTGTTATTTTACCTTTCATTCAAGCATCTCAAAATCCTATTGAGAGTCAAAGATCCCTTTTTCAAGAGTGTCCTGGCCAAGAGGTATTCGCAATGCAACCCTTGTTTATACGGCAGATACCCGATATGAACTGATTCCAGTAAATTAAATGAAAATAGATTTTTTTTTTCCTTCATCATATCACATCCAACTTATTAAAACTTTGCATGAGTTGAAGTAAAACTATGACACTCCGAGTACTATCAGCCACTAAAATGTGTGTTCAAATACAAAGCCCAATCAGACATTTCCTTGGTTCTGTGCTAATATTCAATACCTGGATCAGTATGAAGCATCCCTAAGTCTGGATAAGTTGTGATACCTTTGAAATCAAAAAACATATATTTTGTAAGCGGTTTGGTCAAATATCTGTAGATCTGATTTCAGTGACTATTACTTTTTGAAGTAAACCCATGAGGCAAAGTCTCTCCTATAACAGCAAAAGCCAAAATCAGGACCAAACAAAGTTTACATCAGAGGAAAACTGGGCTCACATCAGGACAAAATCAGGAGTGAAGAAAGTAGAACACTTTAGGACAGAAACCGCGATAACTGACCAGGACAAGAGCCAAGTCTGCATCCACCATTCTGGAGCTAATTTGTGTTTTTATTGTCAATATTCAATAAAATGTGCACTGTGTAATGTTAAAATTGTGTATACTGAGAATTTTCAGGCATGGCTTTCAAGAATGTAATCTGAATGATGAAAGATAATTGAGATGCTTGTTTAACAAAGCTCTAGGGAGTCTACAAAGGGGTGTGGGTGCACAGAGACAGGTGGTGCACAGAGACAGGTGGTGCACAGGCGGCTCACCCAGGCAACACAAAATAATGACCTGCCCCGAGTTGTTATGCATGAATTACAAATGCAATGTCACTCATTAGCTAGGACCAGATTACAGCATTGATAAATAAAACACCGGCGACATGTTTGTTTGCCTATTCCTGTTAAATGCGGCACATCGGCACAGGATTAACAGGAGCTGAAATGCCTGCAATTACACAAAATTGGGCAACGCAGGCTTGTCAATGGTTAGATTTTTATTTGCTTTTATTTACAACAAAAGCTCCCCTGAATACTCTGTCATAGCAAACATCTTGTGCTTACTCATAAATGTGTCAGCAGTAATGTGGCTTTAAAGCAAACAAGCTCATAAATTCCATGTTTGACCTTCTAAAAACCCTCCACTTACACATTGACTGTATTCTAAAGAATAGGTGAATAAAAACGGTGACTAATGCTACACACGTAAATAAAGGTGACAAAGTGGCTCCTCGTTAAATCTCACAGATAACAGTCATCCCAGTCATGTGCTTTTCTGTGGTCTGGGATAAACTTAATAGGTAGTTAGAATGGGTCTTGAGTGAGCATGCCTCACTTAGATTGATTTGGGTGAGTGGAAGTGAATGAAGTGGTGGGCAGGAGGAGCAGCCAGAAGCCTGGAAGCTGTGGTTTGTTAAAGAGGAAATGCCTTAATGCACAGAGGCTGGGAGCTTAAACCAGATGACCCTGGTTAATAAAAGTCCATGTAAGAAAATGTACAAATGAACTTCTTGGCTGTAGTAAGCATTGTGGTAGTAAACTCTTGACCTCAGCTCATCTTCAGGAATATGCCACATAAATGTGTTGTGCTAAGACCCTGGCGTGCTATCATGGCATGTCCTGCACACGCCCTGCGTCAGAACGACACGCGGTGCATTTAGTGTGTACATTCTGGATGTATGCCGTAAGCCATTTACACAGCTGGCTCTCCTAAAGTCAAGTGACTCAATGAGGTGACGTCCCTGGCCTGGGATCTGTCCCAGAGCCCACACCGCCCTCTCTGGTCAGAGGTCAATGACAGCCTGCCTCTTAACGGGGAATCAATCACATTAGACGTTGTATATGATTGTCGTTGAATACGCACATTTTCCTTGAACACAATGTTGGTTTTTATGTGTGACTAATACAACCTGGCATGGAAGTGGGATTGATGTTTAAAGGGAAATTTTAAATGACACATTTACTCCAGGGAAACAAATTTGAGCCAAAATGGAAATCCAAGAGGAAACTGTCTTTTTTTTCTTCTTTTTTTAACACCAAGTTGCAACCGACCGCATTATTTTGGCCATTTTTATTAAGATGAAATTATGAAATTAGGACCAAGTGACGGGCGACAGGATGGCACAGTGGTTAAGCACTTGCGAATCACAGCATGAAGGTCCTGGGTTCGATTCCCTCTCTAGGCCTTTCTGTGTGGAGTTTGCATGTGTCTGGTATAGGTAGGTTTCCTCCATGTGCTCCAGTTTTCCCTACACTACACTGGCATGCGCATCCTGTACGGCAACCACATTTCTATCTCTGTGCCGAGTGAGAGACAAATGCCCACAACAATTGTGACTCTGGTCTGTGAAAGGCACTATATAAATAAAGATTACTTACTAATTACTAATGATAATGGTTTTATTTTTATTTATAGTGAGTGTGTATACAGTACTGTATGTGAATGTACAATGTCTGAGACTCAGACTGTGACTTCAACCAGTGAGCTGTACCATGTTGCTTGATGTGCCTTTGGAAATGGTCCAATATCACCTATTGGTTAAAATGTTAAAACGTGAAAATATTAATTTATTAACATTATTTTTTGCTGCGCTTTTTTGATTTTCTATATAAAACATTTGATGACAATTACTTTGCATTGATTAGAGATTGTAAAAAAAAGTTTAATTTTGTATCAGTTTCAGCTGGTGGCATTTCTGTGCCACAGCTCAAAAAGGTTGGGGAACATGGTCTGGGTGGATGGGTTATTGTTTTTAAACTATAAGCACTATGTGTTACATGTATGCACAAAAAGCACTTTAAAAATATAGATAGATTAAGTGATTGATTGATTCTATTTTACCGGCAACACAAATAGAAAATGGCCGTCTAGTCTTGACGGTGAAATGTGACTGTTTCACCGTGACTGTGAAATGTTCTATTCAGTTTGCGATTGCGTCCAGTATAATAAAAGTTTATAAATGAATGGAGTCCCATCTTTTCTTTTCCATACTTCCTTTCTAAGGCTCTCCTCGACAACACAAGCCCTTGACTTTGAGCCTCTGTGGTCAAATCCATCTGTGTCACAGCCTGTCAAAAATAGTCACAATGCAGTAGCTCCCACAGTAATTACACACTACGCTAAAGGAACCAATGTCACCTCCCTCTTACCAATGTGACCCAACAATGAGTTTTCTTCAGTATTACAAGACAATTCATTGCAAAATTCGGTTAAACTTTCAAACAAGTTTTTTGTAATTATGACTTAGTAATTGAGTATTTATTTCTAAATAGAGTAATTGAGGTCAATTCTAGAAATGTGTAGTTTATTATATCTGCATAATGTCTCTGATTGGCCTGAATTTAGTTAAGCCTTATAAACTTAATCATCTCGATGACTATATGCTCAGATACTAAAAAGACACTATAAAATCGTGTTTAATAGTCAGTATACTTTTCATACTTGAGCCCTATAACCTTGGCAGTAAATGGGATTGGTTTGAGTTTTTTTAAGTTCAGCATATTTTCCACAGCTACAGAAATACAATGCAAGGACAAAATCAACAGTGTTAAGATCTTTTTAGTTAAGGGCTATGTCACGAAACAACGCAATTTCAATACTCTGCAAACTTCTGAGAGCTGTTCTGCAATTATCACCTGTTGTGCATCAATACTGACTGATAAGAAGTGTTATAGAATATAACAAAAGATTGAGCCATAGAACAACAGAACCAAAAAAATAACAATATGAAATAGACCTGTATTTCTGTAGATTCACTACACATGATAAACAGCCAAAGGAATGATTAAGATACATTATTATCGTGAGTTGTAGTGCAGTCTAAGGAAAGCAGGCTGCACTTTGAACCTGTCAGCTGTTGACTTGCTCATTCTTTAGATAACATGTGGCTGACATTACAGTACAGTATCCTAAGCACCTGAACTTTTAGCTGATTGCACAGCTGTTTGAGAGAAAACACTGGAATGTGACGCTCCTGCATATTAGTGGGATAACTGCAACCGTGTTATGGAAACGTGGTCATTGTATGTTCTGAGGGCAGGTGTGGACTTATGTTTAAATACAAAGTGCCATTTCTCGTGGCTATAGACAAGGGAGCATGCTTACCTAGATTGACAAAGCTCATGACCATATCAGCATCATTCAAGAAGTTGTTGTCTTGGAGGCTGGCAATAGGTGGCCCCTGCGTTGTAAATATAGGCTTGTATGGGTACGAATAACGCCCCTCGACATCCGTAGTAATCGCGTTGTACAAGTCCAACATAAACATTGGCGCCGCGTTGTGTTTTCCGTGGAGATTGGGTCTTGGCCGGTGTGGCAGTCCCAGAATCGACAGGATCTCCCGCTGCATCTCTCTGCGCTCCTGACTCTTCAAACGACGGTGAATGAAACTGGAGTGGAACTCATTGTCCAAAGTGAAGTTCGTAAACGCCGAATTAGCCACGACGCAGTATGTCCAGATTAGAAGCAAAGCGGGGCCGCGTCTGTCCAGCGTTGATGCCATGACCATCGTGCGTAATTGCGCTCCAGCTGAGTTTGGCGAAAGTCTGGCAAAGTGGATGTTGAACTTGGAGCAGCTGGCAGCATGTGCTCAATACCCCATCGTCAATTATGAACCCGCATGTTGTGAGAAGTTGCCTGAAACACGCGTGCACGTAAACTAATTTGTCGATGCTTATTCCCTTTCATTCGCCTTTGAAGCAGAGCTCTGGCTTCATCCGCGTGCGGAGTGTGGAGCGTGCGCGTTACCGGGAGAGGTAAGAGCAAGCTGCGAGGAGGCGCTATGGGCTGGGGAGGAGACAGAGGGAGGGAGAGAGGATTTGTGGTTTTCAGAACGGAGATAGTGGTTAGTTGGCTTTTGTTGTCGATTGGAAAAGGGCTTGGGGCAGTGTGTACAAAATTCAGCGTGGATTAGAAAGGCATTTGCATCATGGTAGTTCATAACAAAGCGCACATGGTGTCGCTTAGTTCTCACAGTGGTTCAGCAGTTTGTTATTTATAAAACACAAATGTTAGATACGCATCAAACAAAAACAGTATTTATTACATTTTCTAGAACAAAGGTGTCCAGGCTAAAGTCACTTCAGTTAACCGGGTTTGTTCAGGGGCTGACCCGTATTGCAAAACTGTTTTGACAGGGTTCAGGCTGTTTTGAATTAGCTATGACAGAGCTGAAGTTGGCTGAATGACAAACGACCATCTCACCGGCTGCATTAAAGGAATTTTGTGACCCAGTCAAAAACAAATGTCAGAATATATAGATACATTTGGCTCTGGGCTTTACAATGAGGTATTGCAAGTCTATATTGACTGAGCTGAAGTTGGCTGGATGACACTGTGAACTTGGTAAGCAAGACAGAGGGCCAAATAAAAGGACACAGATGGCCGTAACTGGCCTGCAGGCCTAAGTTTGGACATCATTGATCGAGAATCTTTACTCTAATGTTCATAGATTCCATTAAAAAGTGCTGTACTGGTGCAGGGTTCACTTTTTGTTTGATCTAATCTAAATGTTTTTCAGGAGTGTTCCACAGATTGTCTTTGAACATTTCCATTCACATAAGTGACTTTACTATGTCACAGGCAAAAAATGTACATCTCCATGATAAAAAGTAGCGCAACAAACCTTTAGACAAGGGACACTTTAATCCACCAAACTTGTCCAGGGGCCGTCAACCCGGATTCAGAATGTCCTGGGCTTTAAAATGGGGCACGATGAAATGTCCATATTGATTCACACCACAGCTACATTAGTGCCATGTATAGAAGAACTGGATTCCAGATGGTTCTGAGCTTTACAACAAGGTGTAGCATGACTATATTGGTGATGCTGAAGTTGGCTGGATGACTTAAATGTCTACTTTTTGTTAGAAAGACAGAGGACCACATAGTTTAGACACCCCTGCTTTAGACAATGTGTTTTTTATCATTCAATAACTCTCTACTATACTCTCTCAGAATCCAACAGCCAACATTGTAAATTGAATAGACACTATTTTTGTTCTGAACTGTCGTCAGCAGCAGAATAACCTAAATATTTTGTGTTTGTTTATTTTGCAGAGAAAACCAAAGACACTCGTTACAAAAATCAACTGGAGTCTGTACATCTCTGAGTTGACACATTAACCTCTCTGATTGATTGGAGCTCCTCCGCGGTGCTACTTCTTGAACCATTTTGCGTCTACGTTGTGGGCGTTGGGATTTTTTTGCGACACCGGAAAGGATGCGTAGACAATGAGCAGATGCGGAGCAGGGGCGCACATGTTTGGCAGCTGCTCCCTCCTGGCCTCAGCACCTCTTAAACACCAGGCTTTAATGGAGCGCCCTTGACCCTCTCTGCACACTGACGGGTGCCTTCCGATGACCCATGCACACAGGAACAACAACCGGCCAAATGCTTCCCTGAGAACTAGTGGCAGAGAGAGAGAGAGAGAGAGAGAGAGAGTGACGTTTCATACAGGGGAGAATGATGTATAAAAAAGGGGCAAATACACGCTAATGCTACATGTTTCACCAGAAAGACAATATCTATCATGAAAAATAGAGCTGTCATCAATTTGGTATTTCTTTGCTTACCCTTTGGCATTTCTTTTTAGGAATTTGATGTGAAACAGACAAAAGGTGGAGCCATGAAACTTTATAAGAAATTGAGGACTCCAAAAATCAATAACAGATATAAAGTAGTATGAGTATATAAGTGATAAGGCTGTATAGATTCAGATTCAGATTCATTTATTTGCCATTTGCAGTAGAAAGTACTGTAGATAGATTCAGGAGCTCATATTTCGCAATTCTACTACTTTGGCCCCAAAATGAATAGATTTTTGTGCATTGTCATCTTTTTAAACTGCCATTTGATCATGCATGTACATTTGAAAGTAAGAAAATGACAAGCTATTTTTCACTTTGAACAGGAAAAAAATGCTACAGCTCTTGAATTCGTTCTAAAGCTGTGTTTTCCATTCTTCAATTCAGAAATCAAGAAAACATTTTGCATAACTCAAGCATCTTTTCTTCATGATTTAGGTCTATTTTTTGCAGTGAAAATATATAAACACATTTTCAGAGGTGAATAATGGGTGGGCTAGCGGGGGGTCAGGGTCTCTAGCCGCCCTCCTCGCCTTGATCACCAAAACCGGACTTGTGCGGCTGAGATGCAACAGCGTGCATGGCCTGCAGCTCGCCAGGTGATTTTTATGACAGTAAAATTGGACTTCAATGGCACAGCTAGGGGAGTCCGCCAGACGGCTCAGGGCCTGATTGCAAACAGAGGGGGGGGGGGGGGGGGGGGGGGGGCAGAGCGTGTGTCGGGGTCCTCTGCACTTACCTCACCTTCCTGCTTGTTTGAGGCCTTCAAAGACACTCCACTGGTTAAAAGCCTGACATTGCCCTCTGTCACTCACTGTGTATATCTAATGCTCTACTTTGTTTTAAATGGTTCTTCAGTAGTAGCTTGTAACATATAAACAGCCCTATCCGCTCTTCCAGATTGAATCAGCTAATGGCCGCAGGTGTTTACGTTACTGCAGTTTCCGACAGAGGACTTAAAAGGACCTGGCCATAACTTTACAGTACATTGTGGATGCTTTCTCTTTCCCTTCCGCTTGTGTCATCCCTCACCTCGTTCTCTCTTATCGCCGATGATTAAGGGAGGCCAGACTCAAATCGCTTTATCCTCCGGCAACCCCAGCCTTTCACCGAGGCTGTGCCCAAAGAGGGGTTGACAGCTCTGGGCAGGACAATAGGGAACAGACCCCTCTTTGTTTGTACCTCCACGGCCGCAGTGACAGTCTCGGTAAACACAGGGCATAAGCTGAGGCCGTGACTGGGTGTGCTGCAAACAAACAAGCAGATCAAAGTAGTGTTTGAGATGATTGAGCTGTTGGGCCTGTGCAATATGCGAACCAAAGTATATCAGTGATGTTTCAACAGATTTTCAGTTTTCAGTAACTTAATTAAGAACAAGTCCATGTTGATAAATGTTATTATGCTAAGACACAATGTAATCCATTTGTAAGAGATGAGAAGAGGTATCAGGAAGTATCCATACAGTTCAAACAACTCAAATAAAGGACCCAAAGTAGAAGAAGTGTTTGTTCTTTAAGGTACTTTTTTATTGCCTTGAACTACAACAGCACAAAGTTGCCGATTCACCCACAACAGATCAGAGAATCAAACAGTTTGAACACAGTAAATGCAATACTAATAACACAGCATCCCGAATCATAACTGTCCTCAGACCCTCCTGCATCTGCAAAGAACGACAAAACAAAATCAATGAAGGAAAAAAGTGATGTGTTTGGGTACCTAACCTCTTCATTCCATATGTTCCAGATGTTTGTTCCTACAGAAACTAGTCTTGTAAAATGTTGGTGAACCAATCAGACCATAACAATGTCTTGACCTGCCCTGTGAGTCACTATTTGATGCTTTGGGCTGAGAGATGACTGGTTGAGTGAGGGCGATCCTCCGTTTCTCACTTTTCTGTCTGAAAACAAAGTCAAAATGCATGCGAGAACTAGTGATAGAAGCAAACTATTTTGAGAGCGATTCACTCTCTAAATGTATTATATTACATAGTTCCATTTTTGTGGTTTTAGGTACCCCAGCTTGAAATAACTAGATTAAATTGCACATATTGTAGGGCTCTTGGCAGTTGTAAAAGCTAAAAGTTCTTCCATATTATTGCACTGAGTATGACTGAAGTTTGTTCCTTCCAGTTGCTTTAGTTATCTCTGTTTAGGAGCGGGGAGAATGTGGTCAGAGGTCAGATTAATATTTATTTCACGTGTTGCCGGGGAGAACAGCAGGCGCAGAGCTTTGAAGGCCGGGAGACAGATGATGAGGAGGAAGGTGCAGTTTTAAAAGTGTAGTGAAGTTTTCTTTAGGGTAAAATGACCCTCACATAAAGCAGTGTGAGGTGGAGGTGCACACAGGACAGGGTGGAGGAGCGGATTCTTTCCTCTCTCGTTCCGTCCGCCCAAATCTGCCCACAGCGAAAGCTCCACTATGTTCCCGCTCCTCAACCTGTGGCCTGTTAAAACAGCCTAACCAGGTGGAGCTCAACTGCTTGATGTTCTTTTCTGGTGTCTCACACTTCCAGGGGCCTCATGAACATATGAGCCACATCTGTGAGACAGAGAGAAAAGGGGGGTGTACTGTACAGCTTAAAAGCGCTTCATTTATTATTCTGCCTCTATTTTAGTCATCTATTAAAGAAAGGTTGTCTGAAGTATCTACCGAACCTTTGTCCAGTTACTTTTTGCATATACTGTTATCATTTGTGGTAAATCACAATAGTAATAAAGCTTACTTTGTCATCTGTTCAGATTTTCCACACAGATGGAGCAGATTTGCAAAAGGTACATTATGAAAAATACTACACTTGAGAGACAGACAATGAGAGAATTGCCTTACTATTTAAGAATATCAAAAATAATATTGTATCTTATTCTGTTATTTTTACCTGTATTCAGGAGATTCATATCTGGAGATGGTGGTCCTATTGTAGATCAACAGCTCACTCTTGACCCACTGCCACTGGTCGAAGCATGAGCTGCAGAGAATAAATTAATACAAGTTACTTTTGAGTAGACCTTTCAGTACAGCTGCTACTCCTTCACATCAAGAGAAGCCAGCTGAGCATTTGTTTTAGATGTTTCAAAAGGTGTTCAAATGAGATTAATCCTTTTAAAACATTGTAATTTTTGATTTATGAGTTTATCTTTTTGGATTTGGTTTAAAATAGTGAAATAAGAGAAACAGCATCATAGGTACAATCCATCTTAACCCAGCTGAGGGCCAGCATCGATCAGTGAAGGGTCAAATGCAGAGGACAGTTAGGATTTTTTTTATGGACAGTAAATGCCTAAACTTAAACCGCCTCTTGTCAACCATGAGCAAATTAGATCAGTGGTGTGCAGCCTGGTAGCTGGCGAGACGATCTGCATCACACTACATAGGTCACAATACGATACAAAGGAATACATCCTGATACTAAACTTTGGAAAAAACAAAGAGGCGCATGTGAGATGCTAGTGTTTCTCTAGTGTGGCACTAGGGAGCGGGAGTGTAAGTGCAAGACTGAATTTCAACGTGTTGATCGAATATATATATATAAAAACGATATGTTTTTTGTTTTTAATTTCTTATTGCGGCATTATATATCACAATACATTGTCAAAGCAAGATTTTCTAATACCCTTATAATACCTTCTAGAGCGAAAATAACCTTATCTAATGCAGGATGTTATCTTTGAGCACTGCTGGCCTCCTTTCCCCGCCACATGCGTACTTATCACCCTCCATTACCGAGGAGTGAGACCCTGGTAAAGCTCTGTCCAGATCTTTACCAGGCTTAAGGACCTGTAGTCCCATTTAGATGTTTGTCTCTCTCTCCTAACTGCCTCTGCCCTTTTGACTCTTGCTCTCATCACTCAAGCAGGTTGTACTGCAGTGTCAATCACACAGGAGCCCGGGTGATCAGTCAGCTCCTCTTTAGTGGATTCTGGGCCATTAGAGAAATAGGCAGACAGGCCCTGGCCAATATCTGATGAGAACCAGAAGAGAGAAGCTGCCTGGGGTTGGGAGTGCCGAGGAAGGGGGTGGAGGGCAGGAGCTGAGGTAGATGTGCCGAACTATGTGGATTGTGTAGTGGAGGGCGCCTCTGTTTTCTATTTGTGAGGATTAGGTTGACAGATCTGTATTTAGTTTCTTTGGGCCTCTAGCATCAACTAATCCCCCTCACCTGCAGCATGGTGCCCCCCTACTCCTTTCCTTCTGACCCCACAGCCTCCTGCCCCCCCTTGTACCCCCCTTGGTCATGAAACAAACACTCATCCTGAGACAAGCGCATGACTCGGCGCACTCTGTCTGCTCAGGTTAGGGCCTCACACTCCACACAAATCTCTTTCGGACCAAAGGAGCAGCGGGGGTCTCGACTTCATAAGAACCCGGCCAACCTGTGGTCCCCTGTGTTAACATTAGTTTTAGCATGGGTGAAGGGTTGTCGCTCATTGCTTGGAGATAGCAATTACTCAGAAATTAAGACCCATTACGACGGAAGGAGCTTGTCAAAGTCACTCAGGGGAGAAAAGAGGACCTTTGGAAAAGCAGCTCATTAGGAAATATTCAGGGTTAGGTCAGGGCCATAGACCTTTTCTCTTTAGATCCTGCTCCCACACACTCTTTCCAGGTATTCACACTGTGAGGGAAAAACTATAGTGCCTTTGCAAACACACACACAGCAGGTCTGACAGCTCCCAAAGATGGTTGCTAGAAATGATTGAGTGCTTTATAACGAGGGCTCTACACAGGAGTTTTTAAATACTGAGATCAATCCTGTTAATACCTTCCTCAAGACTTTACTATCAGTTTACTTGGCAGACCATGTACTTCAATACAGCCTAAGCTCCAGATCATGGGATATGGAGGATATATTCAAGTTATTGTGAGTGAAATTGAACCCAAGACCATGAATATGTGAATTTTCCTATTGTGGCTGGTAAGTTACTGCTCTCTAAGTACAAAAAATGGTTGGCGCGTTTACAAGCAATATGAATTCAGTGTCACGAAACAGAAAGCGTGCACTCATTCAGAAGACACACCTTTGGACATGTAACAGCAAGATCTTGTAAAGGGTCTTATTACTGAATACCACAAAGAGATTTCCATAAGCACCACAAGAATCGACTGAAGTAAACCCACTAAACCACTCCCTGGCAAACACTTACCTTAAGTTTAAGATGGAGGATGACATCAACAAAGACTTGGACCCCATTTTCTGAAAATAAAAAAATATAAATTATACAAATAACGCATTAAAAGCTGTTTTGTGTTTCATTGAAAGGTCATGCTCATAGACTGTATGTCATGCTGTGAAAGTGGCTAATGCTAGGTCGCTATCTATTTTTTTCTGTTTTCTCACTGAAATATTTTCCTAAAAGCAAGCACAGAAAAACACTAATGGTACAACTTTAGCGGTGCTGCGACCATCACCAAACGTGGTGTATAAATGTAATTTAATTCAATTTAATCAATTTTAGATGTATAGATTTTTCTGTGGCCAATCAAATCTCAGATTGCAGCGCACGTGCACGCTGCTAACCCGCTGCTAGCAAACGCGGCTAAGTAGCTAAAAGTCAAATTCACATTTTCAAATTGTAAGAATGGCTTCCCAAGCAAACGAACTGTTCTCTGAAATTGACAAACTTCGCATCCAGTTGCTACATAATGCGGAACAGACAGTCCAACGAGCAGATGAAGAACGAAGAAAGTAAGTAGCTTGTTAGTTAAAGTGTTAGCTAGTTATGGCTAATTAACCAGAGCATCGTGCTCCCCAGCTAAATGTGTCAACACCTCGACAATTTATTAGAAATAATCTTGAAAGAATCTGCTTATTTTGTCTACTTAGAAAATGACTACAAAACCATTACTACTTTGGTTCAGGATCCAGCTATATTCAAAAGTTTCATTTTTTGTCTAATACAAAACGCTATATGGAAACAATTGTGTTTCTCATCTCTAGATCTCAACCTTTGAATATTATAGTAGCAGGAAGGGATGATCTGGAATTATGTCTGCAACAAAAATACTTGGGAAAGAATCATTGTTTTGTACTTTTCTTTTTCTCACTTACAGCAGTGAAATTTTAGCCCTTATTGAAAACATCATTCTGAAGATTGTGACCAGTGTGTCACAAGAGGAGGCGCCTGCCCTGCATCTGCCCAAAAGGTCCAGCTGGGACAATGTCAGGTACTTTCACGAACATTTAATTCAATAAAATAAATTTTTGTACAGCCCTAAATCACAACAGCAGTCATCTTGGAGAACTTACAAAGAACACAAAAAATGCATTAATAACAAACTTATAGAAGCCATTGATCCAAATGGAACGGGGTGACCAATAAATATCCCAGATCCTCACTGACCATTGTTGCCTCCTGCTTCAGCCAGGGGCAACAATGATTACAATGAACATTAGTGCACTTGACTCTGTAAGTAAGTAATCTTTATTTATATACCGCCTTTCACAGACCAGAATCACAAAGCGGTTTACAATTGTTATTTTTGGGCATTTATCTCTCACTCCACACAGAGATGGGAGCGGGATCGCCAGTACAGGAGGCACATGCCAGACCTATTGTACATATTTTTAGTGGTAGGGGAAACCGGAGTACCCGGAGGAAACCTACGCAGACACGGGGAGAACATACAAACTCCACTCAGAAAGGCCCTGGTCCAACCTGGATTCGAACCCAGGCCTTCTTGCTGAGAGGCGAGAGTGCTATCCACTCAGCCACCGTGCTGAGTGGATAGTGGTGTCCCACAGAGGTTTTTTATATCATACCTCTGTGGGACACATGGTATGATATAATATCCACTTCCTTTAAAATATAAACACAAACAGGCGTGTTGTGTGAAGAAATACATGTACTTTATTTGTCATTCTGGGAGGTCAGGCCACACAAGATGATGTTTAATGTCCTTCAAAAGCACTCTTCAGCTCTGTCTGAATTTGATCAAGAGGCGTCTCAAGCCTTTGCAGACACCCAAGTGGTAAAAGCACTAATTTTAGCATTAGGCTTTAAGATCAAATGGCTTCCTCCTCCTTGAACGATCTGATAAGAGACTGAAATGCACACACTTTGAGGCTGTGTTCTCAGAACAAACACACTGTCTAGTCTTGTTTAAATCAAACCTCCCTGCAACTTAAAACACATTCTTGCTCAGCATTTTTAAATACAGGTTGCCGGAGGCTGTGGGAATTTTTCAGTGCCTTTCAGGTGGTGGATCTAATTTTCTTATGCATACAAGTTGTTTATATTTCTTCTCGGTTTACTTTGGTCTCATTCCAGCTTTGACAGTAGTGTTGGACTTCAGATGAATTCAGAAACCACATTCACGGTTGTTAGAAGTGACTCTCCGGCCTCCATCACAAAATTCGGTGAGCAAAAGCATGTCAATCTTCCAAATGTGTGGGTACTGCCAAACCAGACCATATGCATTTAAATCTAGTTCAATAAGATCAGTTGAATTTATTTTTATATAGCCCTAAGTCATCTCGGAGAACTTTACAAAGTTGTGTATTCACCAACAGATCAGAGAATCAAACAGTTCTAACACAGGAAATGTATCAATAGCAAACCTTTAGGAGACATGTATCCATAGGGAGTGGGATGATCAATATCCACAAATATCCATAACTGTCCTTAAATCTTCCGGATCATCACTGTCCTTAGACCCTCTTGTATCTGCAAACAACAACTCAAACCAAAAAACAAAAAAACCTTGGGGAGGCCCATAAAAGCAAAAATGATTTTACCTAATATTTCAGTCTGTTTTCACATGTGCAGCTGGACGTATATCTA
This sequence comes from Knipowitschia caucasica, assembly GCA_964034765.1. Lineage (NCBI taxonomy): Eukaryota > Metazoa > Chordata > Actinopteri > Gobiiformes > Gobiidae > Knipowitschia > Knipowitschia caucasica. Next base: position 34,359,794 of record OZ035827.1, read on the forward strand.
CTGATTTTATATTTAGAAGAAAATCTATTGCAAATCAAAACTGTCACCATTTTCACAGTATAGTCAATCCGCATACTCCATCTGCGTAGTAAAATGCAAAAAGCCAAGAATTGTATAAAAACCCGATTTCACAACATGCAAAACATGTTTAACAGATCCTTTTTAGTTGGTTCACCGCAGGAATTCAGTGCTTGGAAGCCAAATAACCGAATTCTATTGTTAAAAGTGTGACATTCAGCTTTTGTTTTATGTTTACAGCACAGATTGTTAAGATCCTCACCGTGATTTATGAACTAATTCTAAGCAACTCGTATGCTACTAAGAGGTAGTTATAAACTGGATTATTGTGGTAAAGATGGGGACATTACACTGTTGTATCTTCATAGAGACATCTACTACAATGACACGCAGCTGTTCGGTTCCCAGGCAACCGTGGACCACATTGTGGATGATATCTCCTGCTTGCTAAAAGTTCCTCGGCGGTCCTTGCACGTGGTAACAAACTATTCTTGTTTCATATTTACTTGTGTGTGTCAAAAAGCAGATTCATTTGAAGAAGGAGAATGTTTGCGTTTCGACTTTTGCGTCTTCTTCAGAAAAAAAAATATATATAACTTTCTCATCTGAAATTTGTCTTATTTCAGTCTGAGAGCAAATTTAATCTTCTCCATGGTAAAGTTTTCCTGCACAACATCTGTCCACTCTGTATGGCTGGCTCAGGCTTAAGCCATGACCTTTCTGGCAGCCGTTGACAATATATTTTTTTTGAACCAAGTATTGATCTTTTATAGGGATACTTAAAGTTATTTTATTTACTGAACATTGCAAAGCGCTTGGGGTAACTTTAGTCTTTAGAAATGAGCTAAATTGAAAAAAAAATCATTATTGCTTTCTATTCCGTGTTTTAATTTTCTTTATTTGTGAAGTTGGCCACTTCCAAAGGACTAATCACAGGAGACCTCTGCTACTTGGAAGAAGATGGAAGCAGAATGGACTGTCGGGCTAGCAATACCGTAAGAGCTCCCTATCTTTGATATATAACAATCGTCAATATGCTATTTTATAATATTTTAATTTGTTTAGTAGGCTATTCCAATTTCATCCAACATCAGTGGAATAAAAAGTATTCTTGCTTTCTTTAAAGTAAAACATTGAATATCCTTTTGTGATAACACACAATACACACATGGTTTTCTAACACTCTACAGACATCGTATCATCAGCCAGATTTGTTCTGATCGTGGAGAAAGACGCCACCTTCCAGAGACTGCTGGATGACCACGTGTGCGCCAAACTCTCGCCGTGCATCATGATAACGGTGAGCTAATTGTTGTTGCCACATCACCTTCCAGGCTTTTGCACAGAGCCTGGTTTGGCCTGGGCTAACAGGTGCTCTGTGTGAATCAGGGCAAAGGAGTCCCAGATGTGAACAGCCGTCTGATGGTGAGAAAGCTCTGGGACACGCTGCACATCCCCATCTTTGCTCTAGTGGACGCCGACCCGTACGGTACATTCTTCACCTTCAGCATACAACCAATCTTGAATTTCTTTAAAAATACTGTGCCAACACTAATTATTTGAATGATCTAAAAAGGACTTGAGTTTAGTTTAACTAGTTCAGGCCCTGGAAGCATGATCCGATCCAGCCCTTGTCTCCCAGAAATATATATTTTTTTAAATCTTGGTTTAGTACTGGATTTTTCCTTGTTTAATATTAGTTTTATTTTTCTGCAAGTCACAGTTAATTATAGGTTTGTTCTGGGTTGGGCTGTACCAAATTTTGGAAGATTTCAATATCAAGATTGGTAAATCAAAAGACACTCATTTGGATTACAAAAACAGGCAAGGTTCTTACTTCACTCACTCATGTGTCACTCACCTTTCACAGTGAGTGGCTTAAATATTATGTACAGTTACATACGTTTGTCGATAAAAAATATATAGTTGTCGTCATACCAATTATTTAATTTTGTTTTTAAGTAAAGTACAATCTGAAATCGAGATTGTTCAATATGGGAAAACAAATTATGATTATTTTTTTACCAGACCAGCACTAGTCATGGGACAGACCTGGTTTAGTTTAATCCGAGCTGAATTTTAAGTTTAAGTGTTTTTTTATTTTTTGTACATACATCCAAAATAGAGCTTATTTAATCATTGTTTTAACAGATCAGGAAGTTGTTCAGGATGTTGTGTAACTCAGAAACTCATCAGAAATGTCGGGATGTGCTAAAGGATAAGGCCCTCCGGAAGAGAAAGAGAAAGGAGGAAGAAAAACTAGAAAATGATTGGAAAATGACATTACATTAAAGTTTTAATAAATAGATAAATAGCATAAGGGTTGCTTTCCATAGTATGTAGTCATGTTAAATAGTGACGTTAAATAACCAATCAATTAATTATTGTATCAAAAGACAAAAAATACTGTTTGATTTTTAGAATTGAGTGCATTCTATAGTGTCAGGTAAATAATCTGCTGTATTTAAATATGTAAGCGGTACATGATATGAGGCTAGTACATACATAGTTTTGTTTGTTTTCATTCCATCATGATTTCATTTTACTCAGACAGGACTTTACATAAAAACTCAAGGCCCTAATCTCTCTTAATCTCGAACTGCGGGGTTTGCATGTGTCACTAAGACCCCCAAAACCATTTGCACCTGCTCTGGCCACACGGAGCTCGGTCTGGCTCTTGTTTCCGCTGGTGTGGTCTGTCTCAAACGCAGGATGGCTCAGCTTTCCTACCTCTGCTTCCCCTTTCGCATGGCGGGACACATGTGTAATGCTTTACTTTGTTCTCCAAAACCCGGTTACACGTCGGCGCGGGTAATTGCTCTGGTATGTCAGTGATTGCGGCGCTTCTGTGTCTTTCCCAGGCATCGAGATCATGTGCATCTACAAGTATGGATCCAGGGTAAGTCCTTTATCATGCCCTGGTCAGTGTCTGCCCTAGCTCTATATAATTGTACTCCTGTTCAGGCAGAAAACAGATAGGTCTAGAATATTTAAAGTGACATTTATGCAGTGAAATTGTTGAACGATCGGCTGGCATTGCCCACTGTTTGTAATCATCCTTGTTTATTTTCTATATTGTGAACATGTGTTGGCCAAACCCACATAATGAAGCATAGAGGGCTCCATGTTTATTTTAGCTGCATTTTATTCGGCGCATATGTAAGTGTGTGTGTTGCATGCATTTTTCCACAGGCCATGTCATTTGAGGCTCGTAGTCTGACCGTCCCCAGCGTTATGTGGCTAGGCCTCCTCCCCTCTGACCTAAAGAGGTTTGGACTCGACATTTGCTACTTCCTATTCCCTCCGTCTGCCTTTAATTGGGATTATATTCTAGGGATATTTAAGTTGTTTGTTTTGGTTTCTGTTGCTGTTGCTCTGTTTTTTTCCCCCATTCTGAGACCACTTTAAGTATATATCTTTTCGAAATTGGGGAATAGTGTTGTGCATACATTGAGTGTATAGAGTTGGTTGGGCCTGCACAGTCGGATGTATTTTGACTTTTGTCAGGTTGCGGGTTCCTGAAAATGCTCTCATTCCTCTCACAAAGAAGGATGACGCCAAGCTCAACAGTCTCCTCAAAAGGCCCTATGTCCAAAACCAACCAGACTGGCTCAAAGAGGTGAGAAAAGTGTTTTTGGGAGATACATCTCATAAAGAGCAACCTGTCTATTCTTAATTTACAAAAGCATTGTCATTGTGTAGTGTAATACAAATATATTACATTATTTATATAGTACAAGTTGATTGTTAAGATGGATAGGTAATACTTTATAGATCTTGAAAAATAAATTCAAGTGATACAGAAGTACACACACTTCAGGGACTCGGACCAGAGACTTTAGGACCAGAGACTGTAGAGGACCAGAGACTTGTGATTTGTTATAATGACATACCCCTTATGATTTTGTTGCAGATTGAACTGATGCAACAAACCAAGGTGAAAGCAGAGATCCAGTCACTGGCGGCGATTGCTCCAGACTTTCTCATCAATGTCTACCTGCCAAACAAGCTGCGATACGGCGGCTGGGTCTAGCACTTTGGTGTCCTCTTGTGGACTGGCACAGGAAAGCATTTTGGGAGATTAGTTGGGTTGTAGTTGTTTCACCAGTTTCTTTGAAAAACTGAGATATTTAGTTTATACCTAATAGACAAACTTGCTGTTGTATATGTTCAAGTTGAATTTATGTTGATTTATCACATATCTGTGACCAAATAAAATATGATCTGATCCTCATACACGCAAGCATTTTTATTAGCAATTTAAAAAGTGATCTATTGGAGAAATACTTCCATGCATCTTGTCACATCCTGTCTTATTGATTGTTATATAACACAATAGAAAGCTTCCTTTTGCTGCAGGAGTCATCTAAAAAACATTTTTCATAGTGGTCAAACCTCAGAATAACTTATCAAACCTATCAATCAAACATGACATAAAAAAGATAAAACGAATAGATGCATGTAGTTTTTCCTTTCTGTCTTGTTCTTTCTTTCCTTGTTTTGGTTTCAGTAGAACCAATATTTAAGATCTGGCTAAGCGCAGTGGACAGATGGCTGCTGTCACTTGTCTGTGGGTAGTATTTGGAGCAGTGGAGACTCCTTGTTAGCCCTGCCTATTTCCACACGTCAAGACCAGCTGAGCATGGACTTTGTGAGTCAGTCCTGGCCTCTCAGGTGCCGGGCCTAATGTGGGGAGACATGTTTCGGAAGGCAATTTTCTGCAGCTACTTCAAAGCGGACTGGGATATTTCCAGGTAATGCATGATCCGTGACTATAATCAAATTTCTTCAATATATTTTCTTTATAATTCAGCTGTGTATGTGTTTAGCTTAGGCAGCTTTAGCTTAGACATTTTCATATTGATATAGTGGGAGTAGTAGCATAAAGCTGTCCTATTGCAGTATACAGGTGAAATGTATTTATGTAATTCATCATCTATAATACATGATGTAGACTCATTACAAAGTGACATAATGCCTTGTATATGATTATGGCTTACAGTCGAAAATATTTTTTTTTATTTGGGGTTTTTTATAAGCCCTGACAAAATTATCAACATTATAACAATTAAAAGCGTTGTACATATCTCTCTTTGCATCTTATCATATATTAGTTTGTTTAAGTTGAATTATAGAATTAAGTGGACTTTTGAATGAGATCCAAATTTCCCAAGTTCGTGTATCTTGTAAAATAATGACAGACTTTTTAACGTATGCACTTTTTTCTCTCAGATTACAGATCGCCCAAATGCATGCAGTGATTCGGAAGTGCCCTTTCCTCACCGTTGGATTTACTTCACTCACTGCAAATAAGTGTCCGCTGATGATGAGGTTATCGGGACGACTTCCGACCTGTGCTTTTCATTCTTCTGCAGCATTTTCTCATAAAACAAATGATGGTATAGTATTCATCTTACATATAGAATATTCTGAAAACTATTCTCAAATAATGGATTTACTGTGTCTCAGGGAATGGCACTCTTCCAATTCAGCAAAATGTTTGCTACAAATGTCCGTTCCTGGCTTCAGAGATGGTGCAAAAATACAACAAAGTCATAACAGCAGCTTGTGAGGAGATGCAAGAAGACGTCCATGGTATGTATTGTTTTTGTGCTGTGCATTTGAAGCTAAAAAGTTTCAAATAATGGAATTGCCTCCAACAGGTTCAGAAAATGTGGACTGCTGCCAAAAATCCCCAAAATATGGGGACCTGCTGAAGAACAAACAATCTACAGGTGACAATTTCCCCGATGAATTTGCCTTTATGGGCAGACAAGTATTTTCAGCCAGAAGGACGAGTTTTTATCCTGGTCGGAACAGGGCCTTTCTGAGTGGAGTTTGAGTTTGCATGTTCTCCTTGTGCCTGCATAGGTTTTCTCACGGATGCTCTAGTTCCCCCTACCACTAGAAATATATATTTATTTGTTTTGTTTTTTCAAACATACAGAATATATACCAGCAGGTATTCACAGTAGAAAAAATAACATGAAAAAAACAGAATAATACCTGTTCATGGTTTGAAAAGTTGTTTTTAATCCAATCCCTTCCCTGTAAGTCAGACACTCACTAGAAGCAATACCCTACAGTTCCAATAAACACATGACAGCAATGTGGCCCTCGCACTTATTCACACAGACAATACACAGGCCCAAAACACTCACTAACCTTACACCTCTCTCCTCACTCGCCGTGTGCTGAGGGAATCACTCTCCTTCCTGTTTGGGACCAGTAAAGCATCAACTCAAACTAAACAAAATATGGTTTATTGGCCATAAACCAAACAGGTAGATACAGAAAGTAAATGTTAACTTAATAAGAACTAACACAAACAAATTTACTTCCTCAAATTAAACTTAACCCAACTTGTATACTGCCCAACAGAAGCACACACTTTTCTCCATCCATCCATGTTCTTCCCCTTAATCCATTTCTGGGTCAGGGGGTGGCAGTCAGAGCTGCACCCAGTACACAGAGCACCAGCCCCTAACTGATCACACACGCACATTGATTTTAAGGTGGTCCTAAATGTAGGCCGATTGGTAGAGATGTAGGTCGGCCCTACAGAGATCAATAATGTAAACTTCAACTTTAACATGTTTCTTACATTTTGACAGATACCACCTTCAATTATGATGCGTTTTTCACAAAGATGATTCAGAACAAGAAGAATGACCACACATACAGGATATTTAAGACCATAAACCGGAGGGCTGCCTCATTCCCGATGGCAGACGACTGCTCCTCAGATTTGCGGAGAGATGTATCTGTTTGGTGCAGTAATGATTATTTAGGCATGAGTCGCCATCCAAAGGTTATTCAGGCCGTTGAGTAAGTACAGCATGTTCTCAGACATTGAACGATTGTAACAAGATGAAGTAATCTGGCATTGTTTTCTTTGTTTCATTTTTAGAGACACGCTAAGAAAGAATGGTGTTGGTGCTGGAGGGACACGGAATATTTCAGGGACCAGTGAGTTTCATGTGGAACTGGAGCAGGAGCTGGCAGATCTTCACCACAAAGAGGCCGCACTGCTCTTCACTTCTTGCTTTGTGGCCAACGACTCCACCTTGTACACCCTGGCAAAAACACTTCCAGGTAACAAGAAAGCTTCAGGGTTTAAAGTTGTGTTACAAACTGTTACAACTGTGTGCTGTGTGTTATAAAGGCACTGTTTGTTTTCTTGTGGGAGGAAACTACCATAGTGGAAGGTTCTGCGACATCAGAATCAGAATTATTTTTTCTACCATTGTAAGTGAAAGGAAGTCACAAAGTAGGAATTTGCTTTGGTATATGGTGCAAGTAAAACATATATATAAAGGCATGCATAAAACATCTTAATACAGAGGTGTCAAACTCGTTTTGGTCTGGGGCTGAATACAAAAAATAGTAACGGTCAGGGCCTGAAAGAAAAGAAGGGATTTCCTTTTCTTATAATTGCTTTCTACATAATGAAGGCATTTTTATGTGACGTATGAGTTTTACTATTATTATCTGGTTGATTTTTCGGAAAACAGTGTTGTGATTAGATTTTGAGATTCAAGAATTTGTTTGCCATTTTCAGTAAAACTACATTTGGAAAACTGTGTGCCATGTTTGCAACAGAAGTTCATGATATTTGCAGCGATTGATCCAAAACAACTCGAGGTCTGTCTTTGAGGAGAGAACAATGTTGAAATGTGGTTAAATGAGAGAATAAGTCAATGTATCCAGTCAAAGTTTACCCTGTGGCATTTATTCAATTACATTTAGTGTTTCTCAAGAATGCCCTCGGAAACGAGAGTGACCATGTTGACCATATATTGACAGGAGATGCAAAACACAGTTAAAACACACAGCTTCCACCAGAAAAGTCCAGAAAAGTTAAATGTGCTTTAACCTTATTGCTGAATCTTCTTCCAAAGGTTGTGAAATCTACTCTGATGCTGGCAACCACGCCTCAATGATCCAGGGCATTAGAAACAGCGGCGTCAAGAAGTTTGTTTTTCGCCACAACGACGTCAGCCACCTACAAGAGCTCTTGAGGACGTCTGACCCCAACACTCCAAAAATTGTTGCCTTCGAGACCGTTCATTCAATGGATGGTATGACACACTGCCTCTGCACCTGCTGGATGTAAATTATGTGGTTTATGCATGCTGTAACTGAATGGTTTGCTCTTTCTATAGGAGCGGTGTGCCCTCTAGAGGCGATGTGTGATATTGCACATCTTTATGGGGCCCTGACGTTTGCAGATGAGGTGCACGCTGTGGGTTTGTATGGGCCCCGGGGAGGAGGTATTGGGGACAGGGACAGAGTCATGCACAAAATGGACATCATCTCTGGCACGCTCGGTGAGCTATATGCAAAGACTTGGTGAGCTAGCTTTTAAGAAAGGCTCCTGTTTGGTTTTATGTCAGTTTTTTCACAAGCCACATCATTACTATGTGCTATGACAATCAAAGAATGTACAATTAGAAGTTAGATGTCTGTAACATGTGCCTTTTTTCCCTTTAATGGTTCCCTCAACCATTTGGTAGATTACTTTTTGATTCACTATACTTGGAGCTTGAAACTGAAATACCTCTTTGGGCCATACCACATGGTTATAGGCACTCAAATGGAATCTCAACCATTTGGTAAAAGCCTAAAAATAAAACTTAGGGAAAATGAAAAAAATGACATTGCTTTCTTCAAGGATTGAACATTAAAGTGTTAACACTAAAGTTCTTTGTTAGTGATGGTTTTGCCCTGGACATGTCTTTTTTTCTCTTTTTAGTTGAGTAAAACTAAATCTTCAATAAGAAAACTATGTATTTATGATCTTACTGTGGATAATGAAACCATGCTGTGGAGAATGAACCCCCTTCCCTCTCTGCTTCCAGCTGTTATGTATTGAACTATTAAGTCAACATAGTGATTACATTTGGCATTTCAAGCTATTTCAAGCTATTATCGTCTGAACGCGAACAACTCACTGACCCAAATGCGTCTGTCTTAGGCAAGGCTTTTGGCTGTGTGGGCGGCTACATCGCAGGCACCGCTGCTCTGGTCGACACCGTGCGATCCTACGCTGCAGGTTTCATCTTTACCACGTCACTGCCGCCCATGTTACTGGCCGGAGCCAAGGAGTCGGTGAGAATTTTGAAAACGGAAGAAGGCCAGGAGCTGCGGAGGAGGCATCAGAGGAGCGTCACCCTGCTGCGGCAACTGTTAATGGACGCTGGGCTTCCTGTGGTTCACTGCCCGAGTCACATCATCCCAGTCAGAGTAAGGAAAAAGTGCCACAAGGAAGGAATTATGCCAGCTCCAGGAACAGGGAAAACAAAACAGGACTTGAATAGTATGAGCAGAACATTGGAAGCAGGTTATTTATTGTCAGAAATATTTCAAAACTGCTTTGGTAAGAAGTTTGTTTTGGGACGTATTTGTACAATAAAGTTCAATACAGTGATTCCCAGCCTGGGCCTGGTCCCCAAAGGTTTATAAAAAGAGGTTGTAAATAGAATATCAGAAAGGAGCAAGAAAACATGAACATATATTTTTACAACTAAGATGCAGCTGTCAGCAGATTTTAGGAGATCTAAAGGTCCCCCGTGTGATTTGTCTGAGAGGGAGTGGAAAGTATAATACCACAAAACCCCGACTTTATTATACAACCTTCCATCACATACACACATCAGTCTCACCTCAGTTCTTCATATTGATACTGTCAAAACACTGCTTTATTCAAGTGTTGGAAGTGATGGATATTTTGACAGTGACTTTGTCTGAAAAACTATTCCACTGTTTACACCACAGACCGAAACACAATGTAAAGTTATGAATAAAGCGTAAAGTGATGACGTCCTTCCCTTTAGAGAAACTTGTTGGATATCTCAGGGTTGTTGTTTGTTAGATGCTTTGTACATTCTTTGTTAGGATTGAAAAGCAACTATGTCTCTGAGTGTAAGTAGTTTTGAGTGCTATTGGTAATGATCCTTGTGAATGTTTCTTATTGGCTATGAAGTCATTTTTAATACAGCTTCCATCCAACTTTTTTATTACCTTGAAATATTCTGCAGGACATTCTAAAGTATTCATCCCCTTCACTTTTCACTTTTCTATATTTTGCAAAGCTACAGCTATATTCCAAAATGTATCAAGTTCTTACCATTTCCTATAGTTGCAAATATCCTATAATAACAAAGTCAAATAAATGCTTATAAATGTGTTTTGACAGTGTTGCAAACGTCATAATTGTCCCGTACAGGTGGCGGACGCAAAGAAGAACACGGAACTCTGTGACGTCATGATGTCTCGGTACAACGTATATGTTCAAGCCATCAACTATCCGACTGTGGCGAGAGGAGAGGAGCTGCTGCGCATCGCCCCCACGCCGCATCACACTCCACAGATGATGTACGACTTTGTGGGTGCGTCTGAACTACACTCTCTGCTGCTTACAAACCGTAACAAACACAAGCTGCTGGCACCACATTTTAACAAAGATACAATTTAAGTCACAAAACTGCTCAAACAAGTCTCCATCAGACTCTCTATGACCAATCCCCCAGGCCACTAACAGCCAGGACAGAGCTGCCATTTCAAAACTAAAGTATTCCCTAAATCAGTGGTTCCCAAAGTGGGGGTCCCGACCCCCCGGGGGGTCGCGGGAACCCCTGGGGGGGGGTCGCAAGATGATTTCCAAAAAAAAAAAAACATTTTGCTAATTAATAGCCCTTAAATATTGATTTAGCATTTGATTTGATTCAAAAGGACTACTTGTTAAATTGTGTTAGGAGAATATAAAATATTTAAATTACGTTTGTAATTTTGTCCAGTCATTGACAGCGTCAATCAAAATCAAGTTACGCAGCTTACGTCACGCAGCGACAAAGCGTGTCCAGCTGTTGTTTGCTAAAACTAAAGGTGTTTGGAGGCTTCAAACAGATAATACCTGCTTTAAAATGAAACGTGGTTAATATCCACAACAGAAAAACCCGGAGGGAGAGAAAAGTCACATGTGAGGTCAGGCTGATGGTGCGAAGAGAGGGAGAGAGGGCAGCGGAGGGAGAGAAGGCAGCGGAGGGAGAGAGAGCAGCGGAGGGAGAGAGGGCAGTGGAGGGAGAGAAGGCAGGGGTAGAACAGCGCGGTAAAGAGGCCCGGCTTTTCGGAATCAGTGATAAAGAGGTCCGCACATTAAAAGCGGGTGGCTGCTTTATGCTGTTACTTACAGTAACTTTGGAAAAAGAAGCCGCGGGGATGAAGCGCATAAAGTAACAGCAGAAAGCGGCCGCCCGCTTTTAATGTGCGGACCTCTTTACCGCTGACTCCGAAAAGCCGGGCCACTTTACCGCGGTATGAGAACAGAGAGGGCGAGCCGCAAGAAATGCGCTCCACTTCTGCTAAGAAGGGAGCCCACCAAGCCCATCACTGTGTCACTACGTGAGTAAAAATATGCAAGCCTCATTTTTTGGGCTGGACAGTGCAGCTCAGTAGTGGCGCGAGTCTCTGCGTTACTCCGTATCAAGGAAATACATGCTCATTGACGGGAAGGACTGTTGAGGTGGGGGGTCGCGGGGGAGCAGCGCATTTATGATGGGGGTCGCGGGCTAAAAACTTTGGGAACCCCTGCCCTAAATTACAATCGGGAATTCCTCACATTCCCAATTAGATCTATTTCATTCCGATGTTGCATTTTTGGACCATCTTTTATTCCGTTTTGATGCATATCCACTTAATGATTGCAGTATTTATGATGTTGGGACAGCATGGCACTTGTTTTGTGTTCAATTCTCAAGTTGCGTTTGCATGTTCTCCCAGTTTGTGTGTGTGTGTGTGTATGTAGGTTCCCTCCGGGTGCTCCAGCTCCCCCTACCACTGGAAACATGCACAATAATTCAGGGGGAATTAATGTGTGTTTGTGAGTGTGACTGTGGGACTGGTGAATTTACCGCTGCTCATTAATACGGACTGTACCATTTAAATTAACAAAAAAATAATAATAAATGCATTTTGTTGAATGGCCAATGTGATTATGACTGAAATACCTGACTTTGTGGATCAACAGATTGCCTGGTGAAGACGTGGAAAGCCGTGGGCCTGACCTTTGCGCCTCACTCTTCAGCTGAGTGCACGTTCTGCCAGCGGCCTCTTCCTTTTGACCTCATGAGCGAGCGGGAAAAGTCCTTCTTCACGGGCCTCAGCCAAAGGGTACCTGCAGTGGCATAACATGGAGAAACACGCACATGTCTGAGAAGGCAGGGGACATGCGACATTTACACTATGACTGTTTGGTTGGGTTTTATATTTCAAATTTCTAGACGAGCCATGAGATAAGCAATTTCTGATATAGAGTTGGTTGATGATTGCTTTTTGGTTTTGCACGGGTGAGGGTAAACACAAGAGCAACTACAGTATTATGGCAAAAATAAGGCAAACAATTTGGGCTTTATACTGTAGATATGATTGGGTTCATTTTACACACATTTCACATTCATACTTTTATACAATAATCATATATGAATTTTATATAGCGCTTTACAAAAGTCTTAAGGACATCCACATTCATTCATAAAATCTTAGCAACGATAAAAGATGTAATACTACCGTGATGCTAGCTCTGAGCTGTAGGTTTGGAGAAAGAGGAGTTAAAGTCCGTGTAAAGATATGGTTGAGGAACTTCATTAATAATTTTGTAAACATTATTTATTATCCTTTGCCTATGTAAATGTTATACTTACATAGTCATAGTCATATTTATTCAATGGATACTGTATGTCAGACAAATACTGTAGTTATGTGCACCATAGTTTTTTTGCATAGGGAAAATATGTTTGACCTTAATAACCTGTAATTAAAGTATATAGATTTACATACATATTCATGTAAAATATCTCCCTCAACCTGTTAAAAAGAGCAGAAAATGTCTGTCTGCCAACGCTTCTCTCTATTATTATTCAAAGTATTCATGCATACATGTCATACATGCTCATGTAACTTAATACAGGTTCAAAGTGCTCTTCCCATCGCTGGAAATGACAAACTCAGAGGCTGATGTTGACTTAGAGACACTTAAACGAGATTAGCAGGAGCCAAGTATCCAGTCAATTACTCCGCTATGTGTAGTGGAATGTGCAGAGCGTGATGTAAGCTCGTCTGTCAAGTCCATTCACAATGTGCGTGTTTATAATGTGTGTTGCGACCACGGGGGGCACACGTGTTCTCTCTTTCGAATCTGGCTCTTACATCAGGCTGCACCCTCCCCTCCCCCCCTCCCCTCCCCTCCCCCCCTCCCCTCTCGCAAATGACTCACAGCTGCTGCCAACCACTTCCAGGAGAAACCACTAGATGGGAGTGATAGAGAACAGGATATTGTCTGTGCGCTGTGGAGATAAGATTGAAAGGAAATTGATTCCAGCGTTTCTTTGTAATAAACTTTTTATTTAACAGCATTAGGATATGTTTAAATGCACGTTATTATATGCCTCTTTTATATTAGTTTTAACCAGCTTTTGCGCTTTATACCTTATTTAGTTTCCTAGATAAGGGCAATAAAGCCTTTTTCAATGAGGTGTAAATGCTGTATCCTTTATGCCTAGTTACCTACAGTCCACACCAGTATTCATGTTGGATGCCAAGAAACACACAAGTGCTTAGGACAGAGTGAAGTACTATTTCCTCCCTCTCCTACGACCAAATCACTTTGTTGGCCGTTACATAACCCACACAAATGGTGGTGGTGGAGGGGAAAGCAGTCAGGTGACCACTGGTATCATGTAAGTTCACAGTCAAACTAAAGATAGCGTCGGGAATACTCTGATACGAGGGAAAATCACTGCAGATTGTAAAAATCGGCTCATTACTGGGGCACACCTGTTGATTTGGTGCCTTTTTAGCGTTGTATGTTGTCGCTGGGGTTGCAAATGATGGACTGTTCTGTGTTCATTTAAAGCTGGGGTATCTAATTTTCAGTCTATAGAAATATATTTTTAATGTAATAAAACCGATGTTGCTAGTTCCTTGCTCTCATATTGGTTCCATTACTAGTTTCCACATGTATCTATTTGCAGGCCTCTGTCCCAGCTTCAAATCAGCTTTTTCAGACAAAAAAGTGAGAGAGAGAGACAGAGAGACTTCTTATATGCAAAAGATAACATTTTGAAAACATTTTAGACAGCTTGTTCTCTCAATGATACTAGTGCATGGATTGACCTTTTAGTGTTGTCTACTGAATTGAAAATCATATTATTCAATACTAAAATTACTGTTGAAACTATTTTTAACAAACTTCACTAACAGGACCTATTCTGAACAGTGAAGGAAAATATTGTTATATTTGTTCCATTATTAAAGTTAAAACATGACTTTCTTGTTACAGGTGAAACTAAAACAATATTGTTCATTTATTTATCTAATGCAAATTCAAAAATGTGAAACCGATTGATGATATAGACTCATTAAATACTAAGTGACGTATTCCCAGTCTGTTATAATGTTGATGACTATGGCTCACAGTCCAGTTTCACAATGTTTTATTTGGGTTTTTACAGCTGTGAGACAATCATCAACATTATGAAATAAAAGGCTTGACATTTTCACATATTAGTTTCACATTGTCAGATAAAATACACTAATATGTAAATTCACCTTTTTGAACACTATTTGAATTTTCCCAGTTTCACCTGCTCATGCAAACCGTCCAGAGCAGTAGTCTCCAGCCTGTAGCTCGAGAGATACAAGTAGCTCACCACCCATTTTCAGGTAGCTCCCCAAAGGATTCAGGACTATACATGATCCTAAATGGTTAAATTTTGAGTCATTGCATATCTTTTCAGATTCAGACTACTTTATTTTTCCCACCAGAGGAAATTTGTTTGAGCAGCACAGGGCATAAAAACATAAAAAACACATAAAACACAGGAAATATCTGATAGTAACGTAAGCAATACGATATGAAGTGGAACATGAGAACATAATACAATAAAAAACACCAAAGTCCATTTCACCAACAGGCTACAGAGAGTTCAGTCTAACGGCGGTTTGGGACCAAAGATTTTAAAAGACAATTGGTTTTACAAAATGGTGCAAAGTGAACTCATCAGTCAAAACATGATCAGGGGACGATAATGCAAGCCTTTGTCACGATCTGCTGGTGACAGAGACCAAAGAGTGACCAGAGAGTGACCAGTGAGAGACCAGAGACAGACCAGAGAGAGACCAAAGAGTGACCAGAGAGTGACCAGAGAGTGACCAGAGAGTGACCAGAGAGTGACCAGAGAGTGACCGAGAGCTGACATTTCCATCTGTCCAACCCCAATGACTTTTGAACAGAAGTGGACAATTCTATCAACACTATTTTTGTCTTAGCGCGAAAGAAAAAACTATTTTATCCACACATGTTGTCATTGTATTCACTAGTGTAGGGTTGTACAGTGATATACTACATTTTACATGAGTCTTGTCCATGATTTTCCGCACTTATTACATAGACTACAGTTTTATTGCAAGTGCAAAAAAAGAGTAGCCATTTCTGTTACATAAAAGTAGCTGTCCAAGCGAAAAATGTTGAAGGCCCCTGGTCAAGAGATAGTTAAAAGAAAGCATTGAGCCTTTGCTTTGATATCAACATTTTTAAATGTTTAGTTTTTGGCTTGATTATGGGGATTATGTGTGCGGCTGCAATGCTGTTTTTTTGTGCCTGTAGAAATGCTGTTGATAAAGGAGGTTGCTGGTTTGCTGTCTGCTCATGTGTCTCTGATCGGTACATGGCTGAAGGCTGTTGTGTGTGTGTTTGTGTGTGTGTGTGTGTGTGTGTGTGTGTGTGTGTGTGTGTGTGTATGTATCCACCGTTTTAACTCCCTTCCTTCATTCTGTGCTAATCCCAGCGTGATGCACATCTGTGTCTCTCCCGCTCACGTGTGCGGACAGATGATCCCCCCTACACACACACACACACACACACACACACACACACACACACACACACACACACACACACACACACACACACACACACACACACACACACACACAGACACACAGACACACACTCCTCCCTCCCTCCCTCCCTCCTCGCGCCTACATGCTCCTCTCCAGCTCTGCACTCATTCACTGTTCGATGCATTATTTTACACTTCAGTACGAGGCAGGCAGACTGAAGTCTTTCTAACATTGGACAGATAATGCAAAGTAGTTTCATTTTTTTTTTCCTCTGGTCACACAGTAATTCAGCGTGAAAACAGAGGAGATTCCCTGCTCTGGGGGATTGAAATCAATTTGTGTTTTTTTCCTTCTGTTTGTTCTGTAAAACTGAGAGGTTGTTGTTCTTGTTTTACTGTCCCGAAGAAACAATGCTTTGATTTAGTTTCAGTTAAAGCTGCACTTTCATGGGGGAGAGTGTGTCACCGGCTGGTTTTCATAGAAATATTAAAGTTCCAGTTATTTAAATGTCTATAACAAAACAGCTGATACAACCAGGTCTTATGTATGAAATGGTTTACCACCGAGGAAAAGAACTGAAGCTGTAAAGCGCTTTGTGTGTTAGGGCTGGATAAAGAGATGTTTGAGGTGGGCTTCCCAAAGTTGGGTCTGATACGCAACCAAGATATGACATTTACAGTTAATAAAATGTACACATATTTTAAAATGGTAACAACATAAATAGTGATGCTGACAACTTTTAAATGAAAATGTGATGGGGGCTCTTAATTTTTTCATACTTAAGAAATTTTATTGTGCCTTTTTCTTTCTCTACTTTCTCTACTCGACTTGTTTGCACCGAGAGCCAAAGCAATTTCCTATAGTCTTTGACTTCCTGTTACTTACATGCATGGCAATAAAAATGATTCTTATTCTGATTTATATAATAATAATATAATATAATATCTGCTCTATGAGGTGATAGCTTTAGTCTGTGGCTCAGAGAATAGACTTTAAATCAGCTCTGCTTGTGTACCAGTCTCTCCATGGCCTCGCACCAAAGTTCATAAGTGACATGTTAGTGCCATATGAACCAACTTGGACTCTGAGGAGCACAGGGACTGGCCTGAGTCAGGACTAAACATGGGGAGGCAGCATTTCAGATTTATGCAGCTAAAATTTACAACATTCTTCATAAAAATGTGAGACTGGCTTCTCAATGTTCAAATCCAGATTACAAAAAGTTCTGTTTAGCCGTGCATTTAACTGAAATATTGTATCTTAGCCATTTTAATGTACCTTGATTATGTATTATTTTATTTGCCTTGTTTGATTTTTTTTTTCTATCTTGTTTTGTTACCTAGTTGCCTTGCGTATCAACTAGCCTTGCCTAGTCTGTCAAAAGTAACACACCACTTACCTAACCGAACACATTACACAAGTAGATACAGTGTGGTTTGATAGAAAATATACCTTATACCAGCGGTTATTAAACTGGAACAACAGAGCCTTTAGAATATATCAAAAGTGCATTACTTTTGACTTGACCTACATTTACACAACAAATCAAAACACACACAGAATCATATAGTGAAAAAGTTCGTTTGAGCCCTCCCTGCTATGACTTTAAATCACAAGAAATAAACTCCTCCCTCTTGAGTTGCTCCACTGTCAACTACAAGAAAAAGCCTCGTGCGTCGGAATGGATTCGACAATGTGCGTAATGGATTTTGGCACGACAAAGTGATGAAGAGTCTGGCTGTGATTACGCGCGTACGTGGAGTTGAAGCGGACTGTTTCGGGGTCTCCTGGCCGCTCGGATCGCGTTCTCTACACTCGGACTGATGGAAAGTGAGCAGAGAAAAGCTGGGCTCTCACTTCACTCTGGCTCTGGCTCTGGCTCTGGCGCCGCGCACCGCTGGGGCAGATAGAAGGCACTGAGGCAACTTCTCTCGGGCGTAAAAAAACAAAAATGTAGTTGATCTCCGCTTCAGTAGACATGTAGTGAGAGTTCAGGCTGCTTATGTTAGAGTATTGTTGTGTCCGATATGTCTAATGAGACGCCGAGTAGGAGCGCGGAATGGCTGCAGCGCGAGTTGGAGTCCGGGGGTACTTCTCTGCTCCTCTTGGACTGTCGTTCACATGAGCTTTATGAATCATCCCACATCGAGACAGCCATCAACCTGGCCATCCCGGGACTCATGCTAAGGAGGTTCAAGAAGGGCAATATCCCCATCCGGACTATCATCTCCAACAGCGAGGACAAGGACAAGTTCCTGAAGCGGTGTAAGACAGACGCGATAGTGGTGTATGATGAGAGCTCCGTGAAGTGGCAGGAGAGCGGACCGCCGAGCGTGCTGGGGCTGCTGCTGCACAAGCTGTGGGAGGACGGGTGCAAGGCCTACTACCTGGAAGGTGGGTGCCTTTTTGTTTTACGCACTAACTCACTTTAACTTTATGATGTGACTTTGTGTAAGAGAGGGGCTGCATACTTTCATCACGTAGTATTGTAATGACGCTGTAATAATGGCACATGTTCCACACAAGCTTCTGTAGCAGTATGGATGTCATGTCTGTACTTTGAGAATTGCTAAAACTACTGCTGCCAGTGGTAATGGCTGTAAAGTAGTGGCAGTAGTGGTGGTGTTAGATTATAGCCTGGACGTGTGCGATAGTCTTCCTATCACAGTCTCGGTAAAGTCGTTAACCCTCGTCTATATCATTAGTTTCCATTGTGTCTTTTCACGGGCTTCATGAAGTGTCTCTCTGATAAAAGTTTGCGTCACTGAGATTCTTAATTAAAATTCCAAAATGGCCGCGGCATGTTTTGCTCCTGCAGGAACAGGCATGCATTTCATGAATGGTATTTGTCAGGGGACCTTGAGTTGACCCAGTTGTGACTACAGATTTAACTCTCGAGGAGTGTGTTATAATAATGTGACGGTATAATAATGTATCATCTCTAACCTTGTTGTTTGGTTTGTGGTCAGGTGGATTTCTTAAGTTCCACACAGAGTACCCAGATCACTGTGAGACCCTCTTGGACAGCCCCTGTCCCACCTCCTCTCCTCCTTTGTCTGTGCTGGGCTTTGGAAACCTCCGGATCAGCTCCGACTGCTCGGACGGAGAGTCTGACCGTGAGCCCAGCAGTGCCACAGAGTCAGAGGAGAGCCCTATTCCCAACAACCAGCCGGCGTTCCCTGTGAAGATCCTGCCTTATCTGTACCTGGGCTGTGCCAAAGACTCCACCAACCTGGACGTCCTGGGCCAGTACAACATTAAGTACATCCTCAACGTCACGCCCAACCTCCCCAACATGTTTGAGCACGAGGGCCACTTCAGGTACAAACAGATCCCCATCTCAGACCACTGGAGTGAAAACCTGTCCCAGTTCTTCCCTGAAGCAATATCTTTTATTGGTAAGTTACGTCTAATCTGTTTCCTTGTGTATCTACTTATTTTGTAAACAATGAATAATAATGAATAATTCTAGTTATAATATAATAGTAATAATATAGTAAATCATTTTATTTATTTTTTTGGATTTACAACATTAAGCATTACTTTTACACAGATCTGATTCTTCCCCAGTCACTCGTGCTGCATATTTTTTCATTCACAAACACTGACCACAGCTGCTGTAACCACATGCTCGTCTTGTTTGTGTGCTATGGCTTAGTGTCATAAACTAGTTTTTGAAAGGCGTTGGGGGCGGAGCCCCAGCAGCTGAAGGAAAGTCAGTTTCCGGCGCTGACTGCGGCTGTGTTCTACATAGACTCTCATGTTGTATCACTAACGCAGCCTCAGGCCTCAGCCTTAGCTCTTGTTTGGTTTACAGTTGTTTGCCCATGTCTGTCTGCAACAGGATATTAGACACATGACGGGCTTTGTACATGCAGGCCAAAATGAGCCTTTTTGTTGCTAGCTTCCTGTTTTTGCATCTACTGCCAAGTAAACAAGAGTATTTCCTTTGCATAGACTACTTTCTTCAGGAAACTGAAATGACAATATGCTGACCACATATCCTCTTGTGCTGACAGATGAGGCTCGGTCCCAGCGCTGTGGCATCCTGGTGCATTGTTTGGCTGGTATCAGCCGCTCGGTCACGGTCACTGTTGCCTATCTGATGCAAAGACTCAACCTTTCCCTGAATGATGCATACGACTTTGTCAAGAGGAAAAAGTCTAACATTTCTCCAAACTTTAACTTCATGGGCCAACTTCTAGACTTTGAGAGGACACTGGGGCTGCACAGTCCTTGTGATAACCGCTCCACAGGTAAAGAGCAGCTGTTCTTCACCACTCCGACCAATCACAATGTCTTCCAGCTGGACACTCTGGAGTCCTCATGAGGAACTATTTGACAACTTCCAATTATTTTTAGCTTGTCGGCACAAGCTAAAAGACAGTATTTCCATGTCTAGTATCTACCAAAAGGAAAAACATTGAATGAAGCTATGTGCAATAAGCTTCACGTAACGCCTTAACACGGACATTCTTTTCAGGATTCTCAATATTCATAAATAATGGACATTTTCTGTAACTTTTCTATAATCTTTTGGATGTTTGTGACAACGACTGTTATGAGCTTTTCACCTGCTGTCAACTATATAGCCTGTGTTTTGGTCTGTTCAATGTTAGTATGCCTTGATTGTCCAATGGGAGGCTTAGGCCAGTCCGATTGTTTTCAGAGGACCAATCGTGGATATTACAACGGTACTGAAGGAAATAAGCTTCTATTATAACCAGGATGTTTGATCCATGTTTATGCTTTGTTATTATCATATGGAAGTTACTATCTAAGCATTCCCAAAAAGTACAATGTTGTAACAATTAGTGTTTTGCATATACGGATCACATGAATGCAACGATGGCCTTGAGTTGAGCATAACAAGCTTTGAAATAATGCATCATTGAGGGTGGAGCACAAAATAGGATGGGCTGTTGCCTTGAACAACGGTAACAAATATGTAATAATGCAAAACCCATATGTGAATTCATGTGTTTAAAGGGGACATAACCTACAACTTTTCTCTGCTTTTGGCCATAGTACAGTTGTTTTCCCTTGCACTTTACACACAGAGCTGTTTTTAGCACGATTCTTACATTTTAGGTTATCTAATTACGCATGTATACGCTCCCCACCATTGCTCTCCCCTCAGTCCTCTGACGGCCGGCCCCTCACTCCTCCCTCGTGTTTTACTTAGGGTTATTCCGACATAGGGGCATGGCTGTGGAGCACAAGTGGGCGTATGCCGGGTTCCTACAGGGTCCTAAAAAATAAAAGAAGTATTGAATTTATTAATTTGAAAAAGTCAGTCACTTTTTGAACTGTGGAGAGATTTTTTATTTATTTTTCATCCAAAGACACCACCTGTTAGACCCACCCATTCTCACCCCCACTGCTTCCTGATTGGACAGAATTCATTTAAATCCTTGATACACAGAAAATCCAGTAAATTCCAATAAGAACTATTGTATTAATATATATTGGTTTTGAAAAATCCTTTTTTTACGTTACACTGCAGGGTCATATAGTAAAGAATAGGCACTCTTTTAAAATGAAATACATTTGAAGTGGCTGACATTACCTTTAAAATCATTGAATAAGTCTGGAAATGTGATATTTGAGTCTTGACATGTGTGCAGTGTGTAACTTCTTCGTATCAAACTCTCCTCAAAAGTTTCATTTGTCAACCACTGTTATTGTGATCAAATTACGTAGACGCGACTCACTCTCTGGTCCAAACTACAACACAACACAGACCACAAGAAAACAATCCAAGCTGAAGCACAAAAAGTCATTCTCACAATTGTTAGAGAAGTTCTTGTGAAATAGGCTGTGGTAGATTGTCTGGAAAAATATTTGAATTTATCTGAAAGAAACCTGTAGGAACCCTGTTAAGGTGGAGCCACACAACTAATATCTTTACCTAAACATCTCACATGAACTATGTATATAAAAAGGAGCCACAGAGGTCATTAATCAGGCAAACTCACGCCCTCAAGACCATTTTTAGTTGCCCCTGAAATGATTTTCACTTATCTTTATCACATTTTCCTGCAGCATTGATGGTAAGGGGCTACTATGGCATGTTAGGCTTCATTTTAAGACCTATTATCTCAGGAAAATGACCATATAGTAGAAGTAAAAGTTACAGGTTCAAGAATTTACTCAAGAATTTATTTGCTATTTGCAGAACAACCACATTAGAAAAACTGTGCTTCGACTACCCCAGTGTGCACCAGGATAGCACGCACCAGAGCTCTTGCCACGGCGCGGAAAGTTACTTAATCTGTCTTCCAATAGATCTCTTGTTTGATATTTGGCCCAGTTGTGATTGAATACAAACCTACTACAACATAATATCCAGACTTAATAGAGACAAAAGACAAAAATATGTAAAAAACAAAACGAAAACTTTTATATCACTTATTCTTTTGGCCCCAATCAGCTCTTTTGTTTATTAATTTGGCCCCTGACAATCATACTGCAGAGAAGAGAATCTGGTTATGTCTCCTTTAAAACAAAAAACCTGACAGCTATACTTTCTCTGGCACAAAAGCATTAAGGGAAACATTTGAGAAAGAAAGCAATTTGGCTCATCTGTTTATACCTCACCACGTTCAGGGATTTTTATACTCTCGTCTCGTCGCAGTCCCAGTGCATCCAGGCAGGAGCTGTTTCCTGTTGGAGAGATGTACATACGCCGTAGATACTACCGTTACAGGAATGCTTTCTCACCATGGATGTGAAAAACGCCCTGTCAGTTCAGCTCTGTAAAGTATATAAGACATTCTGTACATACGTTTATACAAATATAACGTCTATTTTTACTTGAAGACTGCCTCCGTGTGTCTGTATCTGTGTTCGTGAGTCGGCTTTTTGTTCATCCTGGTCAAGTTGTTATCACTACTACACTATTTAATACACTGCAAAAACATAAAATAAGGCAGAACTATACAGTCTGTGGGCAGTACCTCTTGAATCCAGATTTTGTCTTGGATATTCTACATTTTAACTGGTCTTGAAACAGATTTTGGACAAGCTAAACAATTCTTTTTTCAAGGCAATAGCAATATTTTTCTAGTTCCAAGTGAGAATTTGCCTTAGAATGTTCGTTTGAGAGAATATTGTTTTAAGACACATTTATTCAAGAATTGTTTCCAGTGCAAGGACAACATTCGATTTTTCAAAACAATTATCTATCCTTTTAATACAAAAGAATAGTATAGTGCTGCTAAAAATAGTATTAAAGCTGGGGTACCAAACTTCAAAAAGACAGAACATGGAAGTGTGTCGTTAAAATCCATGTTTCTCGTTCCTCACTCTAACACATTCACGCATTTTGGCCTCTGTTATATTTTTAGACCTGCTTTTTCAGACAGAAACGTGAAAAGTAGATGACCACCCTCAATCAGCCAATCAGCACTCAGCTCAAAGAGTCAAATATACGGGGCTCTTTGTCGCAAGTATGCAACAGATTACCATTTTTTTTAAATTATACGTTGTGGTCGAATTTGTTCACAATATTCTACTTTTACAAGTTTTGTTTCTATTGGGACAAAAAAACTTAGAATTCATGAAACAAAAAAAGTAGTATTACTTGTTGCCATTAATAGTTCTTTTAAGACTTTGCTTTGATTTCCACTTGAAATAATACTTGTCAATTGTCTTGTTTTCTCATTTTATTGTTCAAGAAGCATCCAATGTTGTCCTGTTTTTTAGTATCCATACTGATTGAAATGATTTAAATTTCCATATTATTAGATTTTTCATACTTTTGCCCTCATTGAGTCGTGTGAATGCAGGCTTCCTTGGGCCGGTGGGCGTGGTCGCTTGTCACTTTTTGTGTGGACTGGGATGCTTGCTTCCTGTCTCTCACGGGCCTTTGACACAGAGACAAGTGACAGGGCCAGAACTGTCAATAGCAGAACGCAGACACACCCACGAGCAGTCCGTCAAACAGGCCCAGAGGAAGGACTGCTGTGCCCCACGTACAGTGGCCTGTCACTGCGTGCGACATCACTCAGCCACACGCACATCTACACTTTCACTTTTCTGCAGCGTTCAGAGAAATGTCTTTATTTAAATACGCATACTAACACAGGGCCGTCCAAACCTTTTTAGTTATAGGTGGCGACAACCTGGATTACATTTTGTCAATGTACACTTTATGCCACCCACTTTGCTTCACAGATTTGGACTGGATTTGGCCTGAGCTATAACAGAGCTGGAGTTGGCTGAATGACAAAATGTTTATCGTCTCACCAGCTACATTAGCGCCAAAGACAAAATTTTGTGACACAATCCATAATGCAAGGCAAGTTTATTTGTATTGCACAGTTCATACACAAGGCAACTCAAATTGACAGTGACATGACAAATATTCACAGTACATTTTACAAAAAATGAAGATACAAGCCTTCAGTTTTATACACAGATGAAAAGAACTGTTTTTAACATACAATTAAAATGCTGCCTCCCTGTGTTTAGTCCTGACTCTGTGCACCAGCAGGAAGCCAGTCCCTGTGCTCCTCAGAGTCAGAGTTGGTTCTTATGGCACTAACATGCTATATGCTACTAATGTACTTTGGTGCAAGGCCATAGAGAGACTTGTGACAAACAGAGCCTCTTTAAAGTATATTCTCTGAGCCACATGAAACCAGTGCAGAGACCTGAGAACTGGACTGATGTGACTGTACTTCCTGGAATCGAGCTGCAGCATTTGTAAAAAAATTGTCAGCATATGTACATAAAGTCAAAAACAGCTAAATTTCAGAGATTCCGAGCTTCACAATTAGGTATAATATCTCTACATTGCCTGAGCTGAAGTTGGCTGACACTGTTTATGATCTCAAAGACTGCTTTGGTTAGCAAGGCACAGGGCCACAAAATGACACACAGGCCTTGTCACAACGAACTAGTCCCTATTCTCCCAAAGTTCCTGTTTGTCAAACCGCTTAAAGTTTCAAGGTAATCAGTTATTGAAATAGATGTCAACTAATTTAGTATTCTGTTCATCGTTTTTGGAACCATACCTGGAACATAGGATTCTGGGCAGAGGTTTTATGAATCATACTGAGCTATAATTATAACAGAAAGAATAGTAGAAATAGTTTCTTTAGCGTAAATTTGGTAGATTGACGGATTTAGACAACTATTGATTAATCGAATCAATAGTTTGATTAATCAATAGTATAATCACTGAAATACTAGGTTATCAAAATAAGCAGAATCTACAGCCCTAGGAGAAAGTAATACAAGCTGATGAACTAATAACCTCACATATTGCTGAAATTAAAATGAATCCTTGCTTTAATTTGTATTGATCTACTTTGTCCAAGTAAAATATTCACTGCCTAAGTTTAGTACGTATGTCAAAGTCTGAGAATGGATGAAAAATGTCATCAATCAAAGTCTGTTTTGTTCATGTGTCACCAAAAGGTTCCTGGTTTGACTGGAGGAACAGGAGCTTAAACGATTCCCAAAGTCTGGTCTGACTCACAAGTTAAAAAAAAAAGTGATTAAGAGATAAAACTGTATCATGAACTAAAATGGGAACGAAAGTGCCTGGAAATAAAAATTAGGTGTTAGATTGTTGAGTTGTTGCATAACTGTCGACCTACCTCACTAGAAATGTTATTGCTTTGCTTAGAATCCAGTTAGATCCGCTCCTACAGAGAGACAGGCTGTAGATCTAGGACTGAAGAGGGGGTGCAGCCTGTGAGTCCGGCCCGGGCCAGACCAGTCCACAAAAAGTAAAAGAGGCCGGATTCAGGGGTCCCATCATCACAGCATGAAACAGACAATGGGACAGCAGGTGAATAGCAATAACTTTTAGATGGACCAGAGCAACTCCAGCCGGACAGATGCACGTGCGGCTTCACTGCACCTCACAATTACCCGGTTGTGTTTTCACCAGTGTTTGTTTGTTTGTCTGACAGACAGTTCGCCAGATGGATCAAAAAAGTTTTGTCGGATTTTTAATAGTTTTTAATTTGAGACTTTTGAATCCAGTGAATCTATAAAATGTGTGAAGGAACAAACAATTACGTCTTGGAGATTATCTGGATCATTGTATGGATCCATGGAAGGGAACTGCGCCTCTTGGTGGAGGTCTGAGCACAACAGTAGTTATCTCGGAGGACTTAACAAAACCGTTGAATTCGTCAACACAGATTAGAGAATCAACAGTTCAAACACAAGAAATGCAACGATGAAAAACACATAGAGACATAAGGAGCAGATGAGCAATGTCCAGAAATGTAAATAATGTCCATAAAGGTTGAGCAAAAGATAATCTAGTGGAAAAAAGGTTGAAGTGATGCTAAAGTCAAACACTTATTTGGCTAATTAAAAATAAAGGATAAACCGTAAACGAATAAACAAAAATCACAAAGTCAATGTGATCGGTTGTAATCAATTTTGGCTAATCACCAATTGTGCCTCTAGTTGCAAGTAATCTCTACGAAGCCGTTGTTTTGGGGCTTTGTTTTGGTCAAATGTAGAAAAAATCCCAAATTCACTTTTAGGACCTGCCTAAACTTAACTTTTTATTTTGATTCTGATTTGTTCTTCTGTAACGCATCTTTAAATGTCCAAAAAAGCACTATATAAGTATGATGTATTATTATTATTTTTTCTATTATTAAATAACTTTACGACAACTTAACCAAAAGCCGTCAAATCGACTGCTCTGGGAGTTCTAGTCTTAAACATGTAAGTAGAGTAAATGCCTGTTAAACTTCTATCAGCTCCTCCTCAAACTCCCATCGGTCGGATTCCATGCTTTAAACGCTTGCACTGATCCGCGCTGACTTTGAAGATAACTGGGAATATTTAAGTTCAAACCAGAAATGTTAAACTTTTATGACGGCAGAGCGGCAGCAGCGGGGAGCGTGAAGGGACTTGCTCGCGACCAGCCACATACCTGCTGGACAAACCTGTGATTACGGCCTGAAAACACTCCCACCGTACGGAGCCTTAATCGCTGCCGTGTTGTCTGTTATTACTGCTGTGTACTCCGGTGGTTTTCAATCAGGGGGCCGGGAACACTACTGCGCTTTCAGATAGTGCCAGGTGTGCCTTGGAAGAAAAAAAAGAGACCAATTTAAGGCGACTGAATTAAAAGTGGATTTCAAGATAATCTGTTTTTGAGTCTCCAGGGACATAGCTCTGAATGAAAACAGTCAGAGAAAAAAGCAGACAAAGCAGTATGGACAATATATTCTACATTATATTAAGTTTATTATTATCTTTATTTATTACGTCCCGCTAAAGTTGTGTCTCTTGAAAAACGGATGAAATGCGCAAGGCAAGTTTATTCGTAGAGCGCAGTTCATACACAGAGAAACTCAAAGGCTTAACAAAACAAACGAGAACAATCGCACACAGCATTAAAATCATAAATAATCACAGTACTTTAAAAAAAAAACTGTTTTCAACCTGGATTTGAACATTGATAAAGTAGAAGCCTGTCTCATATTTTCAGGAAGACTTTTCCAGATTCCAAACCACAGTTTTCCCGCCACATGTGGACAATGGTTATTCTTGCATTTCCTGTGTGATTACTGTTTGATTCTCTGATCTGTTGATGGCAAATCGACAACTTTGTGAAGTCCTCCGACACGACTGCTGTTGTGAGTTAGGGCTGGTTTTGCTGCCTAAATTACCGCTGTATTTAGTCACTCTACAAAAAGAACAGGTCGCAAGGCGGGTTAAATGCCGAGTCGTTCAGACACACCAGCCCGTGTTGCTCAGTGTGTAAGGAAAGGGCGCCCCGGGATATCTGGTCAAAATTTCAGTTCTTGTGCAGTGGGAATGAGGTCCTTGTCCCTCCACTGGCCTGGGAACGCCCTGGGATTCCCCCGGATGAGCGAAAGGAAGCGTGCATGGGGGGGGGAAGTCTGGCCGTCTCTGCTTAGATTACTGCGTCCATGAACCGGCAACGGATGAGGGCTGAATAAAATAGATGGAAGTAAGAATTAAAACAATTTTTGTGTTAATTAAAACAATTAAAACAATGTTTTTTTTTTTTTTTTTTGTCATAATAGGTTTTATTCAAGAATGTATAGTAATTAATAACCAGTAACAAACTATACGCACTTCATTTGATTTTATATTATTTTTTGAAATATTGGTTAAAAATTCACAATTCAAGATTTTTTTTATTTTTAAGAAAAAGAAAAAAAAATGCATAGTTCTAGCTTCTATCACTATTATCATTTCTAAGCTATTGTCAATGTGCCTAATTTTAGATTAAAGAATAAAAATGAAAAAAGTGGGGGGTTTTCTGTAAACCGTGCCCTGAAAAAGCCAGAAAAAGACATTTATTCCAATCCCATAGCAACACAATCTATATTCTCCAACACATACTTTCTCTCTATCTTCATCCCATTCCCAGTATCATCTCCAGCTTCACCTGCGATTTCCACCCGGCCGTTTCCATGACATCACCACCGTTTAACAGGCTGCGCTCCGGTTTGCTTCAAAGTAACGCTTGGGAGGTCCTTATAAAAGTTTTATGTGGCGTGACTCATTCATTTCAGTTTATATACCTATTTATCAACTGCTGGAGATTAAGACGGATCGACGTGCAGTGTTTGAGCTCGTTCTTAAGGGAAGCAGGAGGATAGTGCCAAGTCAGCAGTCGGTGGTAGGAAGCAGATGTTAGATGAGGCCGACCGGATTTGAGCCCTTTGGAGGCGGGAGGGGCCGTGCTGTGGAGGATGTGTGACGAGCTGAGCATTTGCTGTCCGCGTTAAGGTTGTTCAACATATTTTTCACATTGGCCAGACTTTCAGAACAGCTGTGTGCCCCGGGCCGGATCATTGATTCATTTATTTATGTATTTGTCCAAGTTATTGTGTTACTTGCATCAGGAGTCTCTAACTAGTGGCTCAGGATCTATCTCGCCACCCCGTTTCAGGTAGCTCCCCAAAAGGTTCAAGAATCTAACACGTGGTCCTGAATCATTCACTTTTGAGTCCTTACATAAATATTTTGACTCTATGTTTATGTAGATAGATAGAGGAGAGAGATTGTAGGATAAATGCAGGTGTCCAGTAGCAGCAGAAACACATGCATCCATACAAACATAACAAATCAATAATAATAGAAAAATATATATAATAGTAATATAAGATGAGATAAACTTTGTTGAACCAAGTGAAATTTGCTGCTACACAGATCTGCATGAATGAATGAAAACATAAAAAAGGGAATTTTACAGGAAAAAGAAGTGCAGTAGTCATTTGAAAGTTTCTGTCTCAAAATAAGTATTAGGTCCTGGATAAAAACTGAAACCACAATCATTTTCATTGCCATGTAAAAACAGGAGGACACAGACTAGATTCTAGAACATTGCTTTGGCTCTCGGTTTAGACCCAAATAGTTCATTATTAGTTCATTTTGGCTGTCATTATCGTAGACTACAATTGTATTACAACTGCTATAGGAGTATCTCTCTGTGCAGCAAGAACGAACTGGAACAAAAGGAAGAAAACATTTTATAATTGTTCAAGGCATCACCATTTTGAGTTTGGCCTCGCTGCAAATATAGCAAACATTGTATCTGATTCAGGAATTATTTTATAGTATCTGCTTTATTGTTATGAAAATTAAACTTGGGGAAAAATCGGACAGGATGAGAGGTGAACATTAGAATATTGTTCACGAGTTCATTTACTTTAGAAACTCAACTAACAATGTGAATCTAATACATGAGAGAGAAAAGTGAGATATATCACGCTTTTTTTGTTATAATGTTGATAGTTGGATCTTCAAAATGATGATATTCTGAAACTCTAAATCATAATTCTCAAAAATATCTAAAAGGGTTGACATATGTCTCTTTACATGTATTGAGGCTGTTTCATATATTGGTTTCACATCTTAAAGGTGAATAGGAGGATTTTCTACTACCCGGTGGATCTTCAAGACTATTGGTCCTCCCAAGTGTCAATCATTCTGGTGATACGTGTGCGTCAAATAAGACCAGAAAGTTTTGTTCAAAAAGTGGAGACTGGTACCTTTAAGTTGAATTACAGACATAACTGTTGGCCTTTTTGTGTGGAGTTTGCATATTCTCTCCATGTCTTCGTAGGTTTCCTCCGGGTGCTCAGATTTTCCCTAACACGAAAAACATGTACCATAGGTCATGTATGGCGATCTTGCTCCCATCTCTGTGTGGAGGAGAGACAAATGCCCACAACAATTGTAAAGTGCTTTTTGACTCTGGTCTGCGCTATGTGAAAAAATATGGCTTACTTACTTATTTTCTGATCTGTGTTAGTCAATCGATAACTTTATAAAATCCCTTGAGACGACTGGTGTTGTCACTCACAGCTAAGCAAAAAATAAATTGAATCGAAATGAAAAACACAGTAATAAAAATAACATCATTTACTTCATGATGTCTCTCAAACAAAACAAAAAGTAGAACTAATGAATTTTTTGATCTGATTTAGGAAAAGAAACGTGTGTTGTTTTCTGCTCTGTGGGAGAAGTCTGACAACATTTCCAGCCTCTAAAACAGTTTATAACTATGAACTAAACACGCCGCGCACTCTCAAAGCACAGGCGTCTCAGATGTCAGCCACAGGCGTCCATATGTAGCCATATTACAGCTGTATATTTATCCTGGACCTGACTGACTGGACAGCTATCCTTCTAATCCGTCACAGTTTAGTTTATTTAAAGCCCATGTGTATAAATTCTAGCATGTAGTGGAAAACATGTCGGCTGTAATCTGTTGACATCATCACTGTTGGGATAACTCGCTTCCAAATATCCCACAGTGCTCTCTCTCTCGCGGCCAAGGAAAGTAATCCTAATCTGACTATTTGGCCAAATGTTGTCTGACATCATGAGCTGAACGAGCGGTGACATCATGCCCACTGAGACGTCTCTGCTCGTCTCCGTCAGACCAGAGCGGAGCCACAGAGCAGGCTCAAAGGGTGTGCACTGAGGGCCTTTGTGACACTGTTTCACACTGCAAGGTTTACCTACGGATCTGTCCACAAATGAAGACTATTATTTTATTTTTTTATTTATTATGTTTAATTTAGTACAAAAGAAATATGATTTTTCTTTTTTTATTAATATATTACATTTTATTTATTTTATTTATTTATTTTTTATTTTTTTTTTATTTTATTTATTTCATTTATTTACTGTTTATTTTATTTATTTACTATTTATTTATTTATTTTTTGACAGGGGCAACGTAGTCATAGTTACAGCAAGAAAGATGCAACTGATGTGACACATACAGAGTGTGTCGCTAATGCTATAGTTTAACTCCTGTCCCTGGTTGTGCTTTTCCCTACAGTGCAACACATTATACAGAATGGATAGTATAGACAGCCCTAAAACACATATTTACCACAGTGATCTAACATTAAGACATTCCCCATGGATCTATAATAATATCCCCCCACCAATGTAAAGATACACAGACAACACACATTCACATTCACACACACACCCATATGGAGAAAGCGGACAGACCAAATGTGGTTCTCTTGAGTGGAATTGCACAGTTGTTGATTGATTTCACGGTCTGTTTTCGAGTTCCTCCAGATCGAACGTGAGGAGACGAGGCTTTTTTAATGATTTGTATCAATGTACATGAGAACAGAGACGTCATCGCTTGAGATAAAAATTACGCATGCTTAAGATTTAGATAATGTAGTGACAATGTGGGTAAAACAAATACGTTACACTTTGGGTGACCTTGGTCTGTAAAAAAGTGCTCAATAAATAAAGAAGACTTACTTACGTTCAGTTCTTCAGATAATAATGTTTAGCAGTATTACAGGTATAACAGTGTTCCACAATAAATAATACACAGGTCAGATTCCACAGATCCTATGAGACTTTAAAGAAGGGCAAAAGTTAATTTTGTCTTCCCATGTTTAAGGCTTAGATTGGGGTCTCCAACCTTTTTCAATCTGAGAGCTACTTCTATACAAAATAAGAGGCAGAGAGCTACCCCTTTTTGCAGCCGTAGTGAAAAATTATCTAATAATTAGGACACAAGATGGAGAAAACATGTACAATATATCATAATACTGCATTCCCCTATATTTATACTTATCATAGATATAAAATGACTCAAAATGGATTCATTCAAGATCATTTGTTAATTCTAATTCCTTTGGTGAGCTACCTGAAAGGGGCTGGCGAGCTACTGGTAGCTCCTGAGCCATAGGTTGGAGACCCCTGGCTTAGAAGGTTCTTTTAGTAAGACAAAAATGTAAAGAAGCTATAGTTATGTAGTGGTGTTTCAGCGGTAAACTTCCGCCTTCGTCAGAAATCAAGGAGGACCTCTACCGTTGAAACGTGCCAGGTTATTAAGCAGTACTGCCTTCTTTACATTTGTGTCTTATTTAATGAACACTTTAAGCAATAGGGGTTAAAGTAGCACCCAGAGGGAACCTACACAGACACGGGGAGAACATGCAAACTTCACAGCCGAGCGAATCAGCTGAGTTAGGTCAACCCCGCTTTTTCACTTTTGCTGTACATTGTGTCAAAATATGTGGTTGAAGATGAAATCCGGGAAAAGATTTACATTTGTTTACTTTCAAAACATAACTAAGTAATAAGTAGGTAAGTAAGTAATATAATAATAAGTATGGGTAAGTAAGCATTACCGAGTTGGATCATCCTGGTCCCTGTTCCCCTCTTTAGTTACTCCTGGTTCTCAAACTAGTTTTCACAGGTCTGTATCTCGGCCTCTGTCCGTTTTTTGACATAAAAATGCAAAGAAGAGACCACTGCTCTCACTCAGCTCAGCCCAAAGCGTCAAACAGTCAAATCACCAAGCTCTTTCCTCATTCTATATCTATTCTACTTTTCTAATCACTAGAAGACATTTTGATTTCAGTGGAGTTGAGTTTTTATGCAATTTGAGTTCAATGTACATCAAACATTATTTCACTTTGGAGAGACCCAAGAGGAAAATGCAGTTAGAAGTTTATTGATTGAGTATGTTTGGCGCCCTAGGCCCGGGAGAGATGCTGATGAGTGCGGCGCTTGCTCGCGCGCATAATCCCCAAAAACGGGCAGAGTTATCTTTGCGTGCCGGGACGTGAGCGCTCGCTTCACGATCAACCGGACGCTGCAGCAGAGTTGACTTTAAGCGCCGGGATGTGAGCGCACTGTGGTGACAGTTTTTGGAGTAATTACATAAAACCAGCCGCAGCAAATACACGGACGTCAAAGGCCTTTTATCAATGCAGAGACGACCTTCTGACGCCATGCTGAGCTTTGTGAGGGCCCCTGCTGTCTGTCACACCCTTGTGTCTTTCCTGCTTCTATTCATATGTCCCTGCTCCAGGAAGGAGCCGGGTCCCCCCCGACACCTGCAGACAATGGCGATCACTCTTGCCCCCTTTCACCTCTTGCATATGTATCGGTCTGTATGTGTGCACTTTCTACATCCTGCAGTCTGTTTGCATCCCTATGCGCCTCCTGCACCGGTGGCCCCCTCCCATCTGTTGTGGGCGGGACTGGCTTTCGTGTGTGTCTTGTAAACAGGAAACTCGGAGCTCTGCGAGCCAGAGCTGAATGCACGCTGTTTCTGTGTAGTCAGCCCTCCGCACGTGCGTTACAATAAATTTACGCTCCTGATTTAAGACAAATACTTTTGGGCTTTCTCCTTGCTTTGGGGTATATAATTCTACAACAATTTGGCGTTGCTGACATGTCTTGGCATGGATCCTTTCGGCGGGGACGAGCGGCCGCGTTTGGCCGACCTGGAAACAACACCAGCCTCTTCTCTATTTGGAGACAAAGGAGGGCGCGCTCGTCCGCGCATGGAAGGATTCTTTGGCCACACAAGACCAAAAAGAACCTAACTTGGTGAGTTTTGTCTTTTCATCTGCGTAACGAGCACTTAAGTGTACACGGGGATTTGTTTATTTATGTATTTTTGGGGTATTTCATGCATTGCCACAGCATAGACTGTGTGCGGGATTTTTGGGGGCTTTTGTTCTAGATTGAAGCTAGCGGCTGCGCGTTAGTATCGCTCTGTAAGCGACCCTGGAATCTCTGAGTGTCTTCAGCCAGAACCGCTCCGTTTTCAAGAACGCGCGCTCGCTGGTTGAACCAGCGGGGGGGGGAACGGAGCGCCCCAAAGTGGGTAAGAGCAGGGAGAGACTAAGCGGGTTAGGCCCATTGTTCTGTACGAGAAAATGGGAAAATCAATCTAGAGATGCCACACCGAGGGGAAGGTTAACGTCCCCCGTTACAATGACAATGGAAAAACGGTTCGGACCTAAAGCTATGGAGGCTCTATGTCTCCGAATCAACTACGCATCTTGCGTGATAATTTAGAAGAAGAAGGGAAGAAAAAATATACTTGGTTTTAAGAATATCACGGCAAAAGACGTTAGAGAAAGAAATATGTAAAAACAATAGCTCCTCCGCTTTTCACCGAAGCGGAGAACACACAGGCGCACACACACATCCCCCACACACATCCCCCACACCCCCACACCCCCACCCTACCGCCCTTTTTCCCCTACTAACAATAAGTGTGCACCCAAACAAGGCGTTGGGTTTTTAAAAAAAATGAGCAGACTACTGTTGTCCCTTTTTCCTCTCCCTGTCCAGGTCTGTCGGCGCTTTTCCTCCGCGCTCTGTCCTCTGCCTCAAAGCACCAGCCCCACGCACCAACCACAGGCGGCGCTCGCACCAGCTGAGACCCCGCGAGAAGTGGGCCCAAACCCGGGAGCAGAAGAAGACGTGGCGGAAGCAGATACACGCTCAGGAAACCGCAGAAGAAGAAGCGGGGGAAGCAAATATGTGAGACACCGACAACTGCCTTGGAGGCCAGAGACAAACTGCTCCAAATCCCGTGACTGTTCCCCACGGAGGCGGCAGCGTGAAACACCAAACGCACCCGCTGAAACCTCGTTGAAAGTTGCCCCCGCACCGCAAACAGAAGAAGCCAAAAGTACCGGCACGTTTGGTTATTCACCAACCCTCATGGACCACAGGCTAACGTTATTTGAACGCTTTGGGCTACCTGGGCCTCCTGCGGACTTTGAGAAACTTCCACAGCCCGGCGGAAAGACTGTGTGCTCGACATGGGTCGAAGGACTGTTACCGGAGGAGGCGTTAAAGGCAGAGGAACGCTCAAGCTCACACGGGGCAGAGGACGGCAGAGGCGGGCGTGGAGGAAACACGAGCGACTGACCAAACCTGGGTTCACATTCGTCACCAAAGCGACCGCTCATGTAAGTTGAACAACAACAAATTGCAATTGGCACTTTTTAGAGATAATTCATGCCCGTAATATACGCTAACAACCTGTGGTGTACAAGTTAAAATTCTGGATGACTCCGGGGCAACAAATTCTGTGCTAAAAGTGACAGCCTTTCTGTCTCCCCTAAAATGAGTGGCCGCTTCACATTCTCATTAGCAGCGGGGGGGGAGAGACGACTAAAGAGCAATTTACGTCACCGCTAACGTGTTTTGATTCTCAGGGCAACCAGCTTAAACATTCTTTTCTATATTCCCCATTGTGCCCGGTTAATCTACTAGGCCGAGACCTTATGTGCAGACTCAATTAAAAATAGATAAATAAAAGGAGGCACCGGTCCCAAAAGTTAACTACCACTGGAAATTGACACCAAACCCTGAGATTGCTAAGTTATTAGCCACAACAAGTGGATAGAGTGACGCCCGCACAAAATTTGGAGGTCAACCACGCGAACGACCTAAGCTGCTCTCTCCGGTCGTTCCCAGACAATAACTTAGAGTTTGAAAATTCATGGCTTCAGTGTAGTAAAGATAGGCTACAAACGGAGTATGTTTATTGGGATAGGCACCACGCTATGGTATTTGTGCGACTTAATGAGCAACAAAAACATTTTTATCGTGAAACAAAGGTGAAGTATTAAAGTTTGAGACTAATTTACATTTTTTATGAATCCGACCTGGTTTTATTGAAAAAGAAAAAATAAGGAAAATAAACATTTTTAAGGTGACAAGAGCTCATTAGAGATATAGGGGACACAATCTGTGATAAGCCCGAAATACAGACCACGTGGTAAACACTAAAGTTGGAAATGGATCCTTTTAGGAAAACTCTTTTAAAGCTCTGCAGGCTCTGAAAGTTGCAACAATAGAAATAGCTCATGAGACAATTGGAATTGGACATGGAAAAATATAACAAAGTTAAAAGTACAGGCCTTCTGTGTTGTTATATGTTTGTGTGTGTTATATGTTTTGTGTATGTTATATGTTTGTGTGTCATGTCAAAGTACACTACGTTGACCTTAACAAACTCTGGACCAATACTAACGTGGGGAATCGGCCTGTGTGAGTGTGATGTGAGTGTGATGTGTGAAATAAGGAGTGAAATGAGGAATGCTGAACGGAATCATGGAATAACAAATGTGTCTGTAATGTTTTAATGTGATCATGGAATAATTCTTTTTTGTCAACAGCATACGGTGTAAGTACTAGAGATTCAAAGATAACAAGCTTTATTGAACAGGTGTAAAAGTTAGAGTACTCTGGGATGAGTACTCTGAGAAAAGTACTCTGCGGAAAGTACTCGGAGATGAAATACCTCGCTGAAGATATTGGGAGTCCCTCCCTCTGCTGTTTGCCCTGACAGTGATTCGGTCCAACCGCAGTGAGCTGTCGTTGGTTGAAGGACAACTTTGGTTGGTAAACTCACATTTAGGGGAGTATAAAATTAGAAACATACATTTTGTTGTTCTGTATCTGGCTACAGCCTCCGCCCTGATGCCACACACCGTCTGTCAATGCAGTTATGTTTTGCCCAATTGGGAAAAAGATTGACAAGCGAAAGTGGGCATTTTTTTTGTGTTTTTTTGTGTTCTGATATTTCTTTTTCAGATGAGAGATAAACTACCCCTGCTCCAGGGATGACAGTAGTATGGATCAGGAGGAAATGAGCCTCCACTTTGGCACAAAAGCCCACAATATGAATTGAGGACGATCCGGGAGAAAAGCAACTGGAGACGAACGGAACAGCAAATCTACACACACACACTAGGTCTCCCTGACCCAACCTGGCCATTCACTCAGACTGTGGATGAGCGATGTGGGTGCATGGTGTCGGTACTTTTGCAGTCTCACGGAGGGCCACTGAGACCCACTGCTTACTTCTCAGCAAAACTCGATCCCGTGGCAGCAGGGTTGCCTCGCTGCCTGCGGGCTGTGGCTGCCGCTGAGAAAGCGGCCCTAGCATCACGTGACCTTGTGGGATACACTGAACTAACTTTGCTTGTGCCCCATGCTGTTTCCCTGATCCTGCTAGAGCAGAAAACCTCTCACCTTTCTGCGGCTCGTTGGCTGAAATACAACACGGTGCTCCTTGAACTCCCCAATGTCACGGTGAAAAGATGCACACAGCTGAACCCCTCCTCACTGCTGCCCACGCCAGAGGAAGGGGAGGCACACTGCTGTATCGCCACAATAGAACAGATATGCACTCCCAGGCCAGACCTGAAAGAGGTGCCTCTGACTAATCCTGACTTGATTTTTTTTATACAGACGGAGCCGCGTCACGTGACAACACTGGGAAGAACCGAGTCGGCTATGCTGTGTGTTCTGATTTTGATACTATAGACTCTGGTAGTTT
The DNA here is from genome assembly GCA_964034765.1 of Knipowitschia caucasica. Taxonomy (NCBI): domain Eukaryota; kingdom Metazoa; phylum Chordata; class Actinopteri; order Gobiiformes; family Gobiidae; genus Knipowitschia; species Knipowitschia caucasica. The sequence continues at coordinate 34,397,322 of OZ035827.1, forward strand.
GCCCCACTACCATTCAGCACAAACCGCTGAACTGGTCGCGCCCACCGGGGCTTGTGAGCTGGCAGCGGGCAAAACTGTTAACATATTCTGTGATCTGATGGTAAACCAATTCTTAATTCCACACAGGTTGAACGTCTGCTGAAAGCTGTAATGATGCCCTTAGAGATCGATGTACGCAAATGCCAGGCCCACACTAATGCCACTGATCCCATCTCTGCAGGGAATCGGCGCGCGGACAAGGCAGCGGCATACGCACCTCTACACACACACACACACTACCTCACTCAAGACGTTGATATTTTCTCCTCTCTGTCAGCGATGCAGACACTGGCTACTCCAGCAGAGACGCTGCTGTGGGAGGGGAATGGGGCTCAACGACGGCATGGTGTGTGTGGCTGGGACCAGACAGCAAACCGTGCCTACCACGGCATTTCTTCAGACAGTTTGCAATTTTAGCACATGGTCGAGACAGAAGGAGGGATGTGTGATTTAATCACACAAAAGTGGTATACAAAGGGGTTTACGGCATTTGCACAGAGATTCTGCCAAACATGCGCTATATGCCTCGCGCACAACCCAGGTAAGTCCCAAAAGTATCCAACAGGCTGCTCATCCTCCGCCCCTGCGCCCATTTCAACATGTCCAAAGGGACTGTGTTGAACTCACACCATGCCAAGGTAAGTAATACTGTCTGGGTCTGGCGGATCTCTGGTCCAAATGGACTGAGTATTTGCATGTAAACACGCCACGAGCAACGCGGTGGTGAAAGCTCTGCTCACAGAAATTGTGCCACGATGGGGTGTCCCGAGGGAAAATCTCTAGTGACAATGGCAGTCACTTTGTAGCAAAAGTCATTGAGGAAGTGGGTGAATTTCTGGGCATTGATATACGTAAACACTGCAGTTACGCCCCCTGGAGCCGAGGCGCGTGCGAGCGAGAGAATGGCACTCATGTACATGCGCATGAGAGTCCCATTCGAAATCCTCTGTGCCAGACCACCCAACTTGGGCGCGGGACCCCCGAACAGAGATCTGCCAAGCACCTCTTTGTGTGATGACGACATGCTGTCCTATTGTAAGGAAATTAATGCACTTTTGTCCTCTATTTCTGCCCAGGTCAGGAGCGCCCTGCCACAGGCTGCGCAAAGCATTGGCGGTCCAAGCGCTGGCTCGGCCCATTCCTCGCCCTCCTGGTGACGGACACTGCCGTTAAGGTCGCGGAGAGGACAACTTGGATCCACGCCAACCACTGTCGTGCGGTGCTGCCACTGAGGGCCATAGACGAGGACACCGAGGGCGCGGACGGACCAGGCCCATCCGCGGCTCCCTACGCTGAAGAAGTCGGCCGGCGTGCGACCACCGTCGGTGAAGCAGGCCAACAACAACACCCAGAGAATCCCAGCGTTCCCGAGGCGACCCCCCTTTGCCCAACTCCCCAGCCCCCGGATCCCAAGGCTTGGGAGCCATGAAGGCCCTGAGCGCTCTGCTCAGCTGCAGCAAGTATGCAGAGCTGCTGCCCATTCCAAAGATTTCTCCAGAGCTTGCTCCCTCTGGCCATAATGCAGATTTGAGCTCTGCTGGAGTGCCCCCTGGCGTCTCGTCTCCCGTGTGTCCGGAGGAGGTGGAGATGAGGGCTGCTCTACAGTTCCTGATGAGGCACATGGTGAAGCGTGCTGTCATGAGGTCTCCCATCAAACGAGCTTTGGGCCTGGCCGATCTGGAGCGTGCTCAAGCCATGGTCTCCACACCCCAAACCCCGAGCACTCTGCCCAACCGAGTGCTGAGGCCAAGGCTTCAACGCAATTAGAGTCTTGCCGCTCCAAGACCAAACATCGCCATGACCACTAACGCTCCACACACGCTCATAGGGAGCGGTGCCACTGACTGCGAGACGGCACTGCTCGTGAGTATTCCCGCGGAAAAGACTACCGAACGTAGCCCGGCTAAGACCGGCATGGGCCCTTGGACTGTTATGCTGGCCACACTGACACTACTTTCCGTGCTGACCGTGTTTATTATGTTAATATTGCCTTCTCTTATCGCTGTCCGGATCCATTGTGTTATTATAATGTGCTCTTTCTTTTATTGACAAGCATGTTTCTTTTCTTGTCCACTTTGGACAGCAATAATTTAAGTGTTTCAAGCTTGAAGGTGGTGTGATTACGATTGTAGGAGCCATATCTATTGGTTCATGGGTATGGTTGCTATGGCAACGTGTCAGGGGGCGTGGGTCACGTGGGCATGGTTGTCGTGCCGGGAGTTTTGAAAGGCACTCGCTTCCTGCTCAGTGACAGGGAGAGGGGAGAAGCCGGGTAGCTGTATTTTTCGTTGACCGCACACTTTTGGTCCATATTCTTTTGTTTTCTGTTTTACTCATATTCACTGTAACAGTCATAAACCGCAGATACAATTAAATCCACAAAACGCATTACGTGCCTCCAGCGTGTTCTTTACAATCGGCAGCGCGTCATCCATTATACTGGACCCGCACTCTTCTCTCCAGAAGCGACATAGGTTTGGGTCGCTACATTTTGTCAACGAAAAGGGTAGGGGTGCAACGGTTTGAAAAAATCACGGTTCGGTTCGTACCTCGGTTCAGAGGCCACGGTTCGGTTCATTTTTCGGTTCATTTTTCTTTTTGAATAAACCCAGCTCATGTGGACTCGGCACCTGCTCTGACTGCCCCCCTCACCTAGAAATGAATTAAGGTGAAGGAAATGGATGGATGGGTGGATGGAAGGCATATTCCATCCATCCAATTATGTCTATTTAACATAATTAATGAAAAACAACACAAAGTGCAACATAAGAAGGCACTTTATGAGGATATTTACCCTCATATATTACACCACCTTCCTGATTCTCCCAAGGAGGGGGTCCATTCTGGGCCCAGCCTCATTCACTGCATTTATTTAATTTTTGGCATTATCAGTTGTGACTGGGATATTAGTACTGGGCCTTTGTCTTCCATTCCTCCGCTGCTTGTGTCAGTACCTTCGCTGTGTGACTGTGTGACTGTCGTAGAGGGGGCGTGTCTGCAGCGCCAGACTTTTCATCTCCCAGTCTGCGGTGATGAAGTGAGCGGTTCCGCTCATGGATCTATTATAGGTTCCGCGGGACGTCCAAACGTCAGTCGTGAACGCAGCTGAGGATGCGCGGGAGAGTTGACTTTAGCCCGGTCTGACTGTGCGTAAAGGAGCTGCTTAAATGCCGCGACAATAAGCGGTCGTTGAGACGCTTTTTTCACTCATGTCTTTCTTGTGCCACAGTGCTTACACACTGTGACAGTTTTGTCGAATATGAATCATCAGTGTAGTTACAGTGAAGCCAAAATGCTCTCATACTGGGGATTTAAATGACGCGGGGCTTTCAAGCATCTCCGTTCCTCCGCTCGCAATGACCGCGCTGTGTGTGGACTGAACAACGTGCGCACAACTTTTTTTTCATAAATCAAACCGCGGATCACGTCTGTACCGAACCGAAGACGTTGAACCGAACGGATCACGGATCAGTGATGAACCGTTGCACCTCTAGAAAAGGGCATTAAAGACAATGAAAGCCACCGCTCGCAACGTTGCCCACAAGCACCAGGATGAAGCCATGTGAGTAAACTGTGCCATGCCATTACGCGCTGGACAAAGACGCATCCAAACGCCATTTCACAGAGAGCAGGTAAGCCCACCTGTCACCGTTTGTTTGTGGAAAAGAAATCCGTGCATTAAAGTCTATACATACTGCTTGTGTCTGGACATCAAGGAATAAATGCTCGGATGCAACAGGAGTCCATGCGCGCGCTCTCTGATCTTTACGCGCAGCACGCTCTGATTGACGGCTTCAATTGTGGATTAAATAATGCGCTGCTCTGGAGTTTCATTGTGAAAAGTGATTAAGCCGACATGTTGAAATGAAATGATTCCATAATCATTGCTACACGTGTTTGCATGAGTTTATTGTGACGTGTATTGAATAAAGTACTTGAAAATATATATTTGAACAAACAAAATGAGTGACACGGGTGGTGGTGCGGCCTGAAATGGAGTCTCAGAAACGTGAGATCAAACTCACTGAAAAAGCTTTGGCGTACAAGGTGGAAAAACTTCAAAATGAGCGCAAAGGTTTTGTCAATAAAATTAAAGGGTTGATACCTGAAATAAAAGGTTTGATGAATCAAAAAGAAAATGTTTCTCAAATAAAGGATGACATGGAAAACCTGAGCAAACTGTATTTTTCTGCCAATGCTGCACAAAGTGAATTGTTGCCATTAATTCCACAAGAAGAGGTTATGAAACAAAATGAGTGGTTTGAAAGCATCACAAAATACACTGAGACATTTCAAAATGATGTGAAACAATGGATTTACAGCACTGAACAAAACTCAACGGAGTACAAATCCAAACCAAAGGAAAACTTAAATGAAATGAGAAATGTGCCCTCAGTGTCAAATGAAAATGAACAAATGAATGGAAATGAACAAGAGCCAACTCAAAGCAACGAATGTATGGATTTTGAAACAAATGTGCTTAAAATGACCACAAAATGTGTGACTGAGGATGACATTGAGCCAAGTGACAGTGCTTCAAATACTGGAAGTAACAAAAGTGCACAATCTCGCATATCTACAGCTTCATCTGCACGTCTGAAAGCTGAGGCCGAGCTGGCTGCTCTGGCTGCAAGACAACGCTCACTAAATGAAAGGCATGCAATTGAAGAGGAGGAAGAACGGCTGCGCAAAAGAAAAGAAAAGTTACAACTGGAAACTGAAATAGCTGAAAAAATGGCAAAACTGGACATTTTCAAGACACGAAGCACAACAAGTGGAAGTAGAACTTCAAAAATCTCAGATGGAATGAACTCTTATTTGAACAAATCAAAGATGCCATTGAATGTGAATGCTGTAGAGTTCATGCCTGCACCAAAACTAAATGCAACAATAAACATGAATCAAAAGACTTCAATTAAAAACACCGAAACAACAACAATAAATACCAAAGCCCCAGAACGCACAACACATGGACAGTGTTTTTTTGATTCAGATATGGAAATGAATGCATCGAATATGGAAAATAAAAATGATATTCTTGGAATAATGAAAAGGCAAAATGACATCACAACTTTATTACTTCAACAACAATGTCTTGCAACGTTACCCAAAAGAGAAATCCCCATATTTGATGGCAATCCACTAAAATACCACACGTTTATAAAGGCATTCGAAAATGGAGTTGAGAGGAATACTTCTAATAATTCTGATCGCTTGTACTTCCTAGAACAGTACACAAAAGGACATGCTAAAGAACTGGTCAAAAGTTGTCAATACAATAATCCAGAGCATGGTTACATAAAAGCAAAAGGCTTATTGGAACAACATTTTGGTGACGAACAAAAGGTGGCATCATGTTACATGGAGAAAGCCCTGTCATGGCCTCTAATTAAAGCTGACGATGTAAAAATGCTGCAGGACTACAGCCTATTCCTCAGGGGTTGTTGTAATGCCATGCAAGATGTACAGTATCTCCATGATCTGGACATGCCATCTAACATGCTGATTATTATTAAGAAACTGCCTTATAAGCTCAGAGACAGATGGCGGAGCCAGGCATGTGAACTACAAGAAAGGCAACAACGAAGAGCTGGATTTCACAACATTGCCGACTTCATCGAAAAGCAAGTGAAAATACTCACTGATCCAGTCTTTGGAAATATTCAAGACCCTCCTATATTTTCCATGAATCCAAGCAAACCCAAGTCATTTCCCAGGCCCAGGGGTCACAGCTTCGCTACTTCCATCAGTCCAGCAGAGAACAAGACCTGGTCCACCAGTAAAGAGAACGACTCACAGACAGCAGGAAGAAATACTTGCATTTGTTGTGGAGCAGGACACGAACTTTTTAAATGTGTACAGTTGGGGAAGATGGCTCATGAGAAAAGGATAGACTTCCTGAGGGAAAAGGGCATCTGCTTTGGTTGCTTGTGCACAGGGCACATAAGTAAGCACTGTCGAAAGAGGTTGTCTTGCTCAAAGTGCAGCCGCAAACACCCTACTGTCCTGCATAAAGAATCTATGTCTGGTGCTCAGCAGACAGAGGCAAGAACCGAAGTCTGTGATATGTTGGTGTCGAGTGGGTTTACAGGGGCTGGAGACAATGATTGCAAGCTACCAATCGTCCCAGTTCAAGTAAAGTCCTCAAAAGGTAGCAAAATTGTCACCACATATGCATTTTTGGACCAAGGAAGCACTGCTGTGTTTTGTACAGAGAGTCTTACGCACAAACTTAATGTAACAGGAAGAAAAGGCCACATACTGCTGCGAACTATGGGCCAAGAAAAGATCGTTACCAGTAACGTGGTGTTAGGATTGGAGGTTGCTGCACTGCATGGGGAAGAGTTTCTCGAGCTGCCCAAAGTCTACACGCAGGAGTCCATACCAGTGTATAAAGGTAATATCCCCATGAAAGGAGATATTGACAAATGGCCACATTTAAGACACATTCACTTGCCACAGATCGATGCAGGAATTGAGCTCCTGATAGGAACCAATGTGCCAAAAGCTTTGGAGCCATTGGAAGTGGTCTGCAGTGTGGATGGAGGACCATTTGCAACAAAAACAAGGCTGGGATGGACTGTGAATGGCCCACTGGGAGGAGGCAGTGGGGAGCCAGAGAGTGGAACACCACATGCATCAGTCAATAGAGTATCAGTGATCAACTTGGATGAACTATGGCAGCAGCAGTTTAAAAATGATTTCCCTGAAACAAATAAGGACGAGCAACCCGCCATGTCAAGAGACGATCTGAAATTTATGGACTCAGTCGCCAACTCTGTGAAACATCTAGATGGCCATTATCAAATCAGTTTACCACTGCGACGCAGCACTACTCGTATGCCAAGCAATAGAAAGGTTGTTGAGCAGCGTCTAAAACATCTCAAACAAAGGCTGCAGAAGGACACAACATTTTTCAATGAGTACAACACCTTTATCAATGAGTTGCTGGTCACAGGTCATGCTGAAATGGTGCCAGAGGAGGAGTTGGACCGAGGAGATGGGAAAGTATGGTACATCCCACATCATGGTGTTTACCATCCCACCAAAAGAAAGTTGAGAGTTGTGTTCGACTGTGGAGCAACTTATCAAGGAACATCACTAAATGCTCAACTCTTGCAAGGCCCAGATCTGACGAGCTCGTTAATCGGCGTGGTGACCCGCTTCAGAAAGGAGCCAGTGGTGATAATGGCAGATGTACAGTCAATGTTCCATCAAGTCCGGGTACCCGGTAATCTACTCGGATTCCTGTGGTGGCAGGATGGGAATCTGGAGCAAGACCCAGTTGTGCCAACTATGCTCTCAAGAGGTGCGCTGATGACTACGGGCATCTCTATAGCCAGGACTAGTTCGAAAAGGAATCTGGCAGTGGGAGATCTTGTACTCATCGTGGACAGCGCTGCACCCCGAAACTCATGGCCCCTCGGACGCGTTATTCAAGTTTTCCCAGATAGAAGAGGATTCGTTCGTCAAGTGCGCATAAAGACCAGGAGCAGCTGTTTGGACAGGCCCATAACTAAAGTTTGTTTGCTGCAGGAGGAGTCTGGTTAAGGACTTACCAGCTCGCTTGACAACTTTGGCCAATTCATCTTTTTGGTGGGGGCACTTTTGGGTTTTGGATTTCCTTCTAAAGCCATGGATTACGGGTTTTCTATTTTTTGAGTTTGACTGACTTTCAGACTATACCTTTTAATGTGGGTTTGGACTGTGATTCGTGCCCATGAAGATTACATGTTGTTGATTGATCGATTTCATGTTTGTCTCCTAATTGTGTTATGTGGTAATTATTGCATAATTAAGGGGCTGGTGTTGTAGGAGCCATATCTATTGGTTCATGGGTATGGTTGCTATGGCAACGTGTCAGGGGGCGTGGGTCACGTGGGCATGGTTGTCGTGCCGGGAGTTTTGAAAGGCACTCGCTTCCTGCTCAGTGACAGGGAGAGGGGAGAAGCCGGGTAGCTGTATTTTTCGTTGACCGCACACTTTTGGTCCATATTCTTTTGTTTTCTGTTTTACTCATATTCACTGTAACAGTCATAAACCGCAGATACAATTAAATCCACAAAACGCATTACGTGCCTCCAGCGTGTTCTTTACAATCGGCAGCGCGTCATCCATTATACTGGACCCGCACTCTTCTCTCCAGAAGCGACATAGGTTTGGGTCGCTACAACGATGCCTCTGGTATTTAACTGATTAATGCAAAAATGGTTTTGAATTATCAAAAGAGGGGAGTGTGGTGACAGTTTTTGGAGTAATTACATAAAACCAGCCGCAGCAAATACACGGACGTCAAAGGCCTTTTATCAATGCAGAGACGACCTTCTGACGCCATGCTGAGCTTTGTGAGGGCCCCTGCTGTCTGTCACACCCTTGTGTCTTTCCTGCTTCTATTCATATGTCCCTGCTCCAGGAAGGAGCCGGGTCCCCCCCGACACCTACAGACAATGGCGATCACTCTTGCCCCCTTTCACCTCTTGCATATGTATCGGTCTGTATGTGTGCACTTTCTACATCCTGCAGTCTGTTTGCATCCCTATGCGCCTCCTGCACCGGTGGCCCCCTCCCATCTGTTGTGGGCGGGACTGGCTTTCGTGTGTGTCTTGTAAACAGGAAACTCGGAGCTCTGCGAGCCAGAGCTGAATGCACGCTGTTTCTGTGTAGTCAGCCCTCCGCACGTGCGTTACAATAAACTTACGCTCCTGATTTAAGACAAATACTTTTGGGCTTTCTCCTTGCTTTGGGGTATATAATTCTACAACAGCACGCATCACAATCAACCGGACGCTGCCTGGGACGTGAGCGCTTGCATCACGATCGATACCAGACGCTGAAGCAGAGTTATCTCTGAGCGTCGGGACGTGAGCGCTCGCATCACGATCAACCGGACGCTGCCTGGGACGTGAGCGCTCGCATCACGATCGATACCAGACGTTGCAGCAGAGTTGTCTTTAAGCGCCGGGACGTGTGCGCTCTCATCACGATCAACCGGACGCTGCCTGGGACGTGAGCGCTCGCATCACGATCGATACCAGACGCTGTAGCAGAGTTGTCTTTGAGCGCCGGGACGTGAGCGCTCACATCACGATCAACCGGACGCTGCAACAGAGTTATCTTTGAGAAAGTGCGTGCCGCCACCAGAATCTTTATTGGATCACTTACTTTGCTTTGTATTGCTTTGCTGGGAGCTTACGAAGAAGCCAGTAGACGTTGTGCAGCCAGGATGGCGGACGCGTCTGGCCTGATGTAGGCGGAGAAGGCCGAAGAGGACCAGCGCCCCAGCTGTTGCAGAGAGGTGTGGGGCAGCGCCTATCCTGAAGGAGTGGGCTGTGTAGAGCTGGGGAGACAATTTACAGAGGAGCAGTAGGGATCTTAGTTGAGCTCTGAACCAGGTTGCTGTCATGGGAAGAATGTCTGGAGTGAGAAATAGAGGTCCGTTAAACTCTCCTTTTTGCAGCGGGGGTGAGTGTACGCCTCATGGATTTGTAGGGGCAGAGAGATGTGTCCGAGCGAGCTATTACTATATTGCAGGCTCCTTTGATTTTTGAATGTTTGAGACGGAGGTTGAAATGGTCAGGGGACATTATGTTGGGTGAAAAAGAGCGACCTTTGTGTAATGCTTCCACTACATTGAGATTATCACACATAACTCTTTCTCTGCCACGTGTGATTCCACAGCGCGCAGCCACGACCACTGGGAATATCTCGTGTAGGGCAGAAGAGATGCTCCGGTGGAAAGTAGCGGCCACGGCCAGGCAACCCAATGGTCCTGGAAAAAACCCCCAAAACCCACGGAAGGGGCACGTCCGTGTAGAAGCGGAGACCTGTAGGGGCAGAGACATGTCGGAGAGGGCCATTGATGTTGCAGGCGCCCTTACGCTTAGAATCTTGGGTTGGAGAGTAGATAATCAGGATAGTAGCATGGTCGGGAAAGCCGTGTCTCGGACCTCATGAAGGTTGAGTGAGCAATGGTGAGACGCTTATGCAGAGAAGCCATAGAAGGCGAGCAGGAATATGCTGCGAGGAGGGCAGACATGTACTTGAAAGATGAGCCGGAGTTCAGTGCCGCTGCAGGATGGGCAGCATGATGGGGAGCCTGCGATCAGAAGAGTGAAGAATACAGGTATGGATGCGTTTGATTAGGAGTCCGATTGACGGCTCAGCGCAGCAACTCGGCCAGCTGCATCTGATAGATCAGAAGATTAAGTATAGAGATGAAGCATGACCGCCGAAGCGACCCTGGGAGCATAGGTGCGAGTCCGGCGCAGCGCGGCATACTCAGCCGGGCTGCGTCCATTAGAAGCAGGATAAGCTTCTGAGAGCAGCAGCTGCAGCATCTGTAGATAATAACAGCAATAATCCTGTATCAAAGCCACAGCAGTAGAATGTTGTTGTAGCTGTTCAGTGTTTCAGTAAAAGAGATGCAAGTGAAGAGAGATGGCAAAGTAAACGAAGCAGCAGCAGCAGTAGCAGTATGAAGCAGCAGCAGTAGCAGCAGTAGCATCCGTAGATAATAACAGCAATAATCCTGTATCAAAGCCACAGCAGTAGAATATTGTTGTAGCTGTTTAGTGTTTCAGTAGAAGGATGCGAAGTGAAGAGAGGTGTCAAAGTAAAAGAAGCAGCAGCAGCACGGCAGCAGTAGCAGTATGAAGCAGCAGCGGCAGCAATAGCAGCAGTAGCGGCAGCAGTAGCGGCAGCAGTAGCGGCAGCAGTAGCAGCAGTAGCGGTAGCAGTATGAAGCAGCAGAAGCAGCATTAGCAGGAGCAGTAGCACCACAATGCGATTCATACGAACAACAGACGTGTCACGCCAGCGTGCGCCGCTTGTCTCCGTGAGCCAGGTTACGTACGTGTCTGAAAGAGCCGAGCCGTAGAGACAGGTGCAGCCTGGGAGCCTGCGGAGCGGCAGCGGCAGGAACAGCAGCAGCGGCACATGTAGTAGCAGGAGCAGCAGGAGCAGGCAGCAGGGACAGGCAGCAGCAGGAGCCGCAGCAGGAACAGGCAGCAGCAGGAGCGGCAGCAGGAGCAGGCAGCAGGAACAGGCAGCAGCGGGATCAGGCATCAGTAGGAACGGCAGCAGGGACCGCAGCAGCGGCGGTCAGAGAACCATGCCCATGGTTGTTTAAGAGCCTCAGGAAATAAATCATCCCGAATCCGAAACATTCCCATGCGAATAACAGATGTCCCCTGGAGCCATCTGCTGCTTTGGTTATGGCAGATACGCATGAACGATCACTTTTCCATGCGTTCATTAGCTCCAACTCCACTTCAAACCCATTGCAGATTCACATTGGGCCCTTTTTCTTTCTGCTGCACTTTCAAAATGCAACAACTGCAGTTTAGTTACCCAATTTAATACTAATGACCTAGCTATTTAAATGCATGGCCCCTCCTTCCTCCTGCAGATGGAAGAATTTAAATGCATTCATTTAACAATAGTGACCTGCGAGTAATGAGATTAATGCTGTAAAGATGGCGCCGTGGCAAGAGTTCTGGTGTGTGCCGTCTGGAGCACGATGGGTAGTCTTTGCACATTTTTTCCAACGTGGTTTTACTGCAAGTGGCAGAACATGAATCTGAATTAATGCACATTGCTCCTCTTATATCCCTCAGACAATAGAGATTGATGCCATTTAAGATGCATTGCCCCTCAGTTAGCTCAAACACGTGTGAAAACGGAGCCTGCAGACCAAGCACGGGGCGAAAACTGACGCCTGCAGTCAAGTGCGCAGGGCAAAGACCAGCCGCCTGCAGCCCAGACTCCGGGATTAATCTGTCCGCGGTCGGCGCACTCACTGTACTCACATGCCAGGAGACTTGGGAAAAGCAACGGGACAACGCGGCACCGCCAATCGGAGGCAGGGACACGCACGGCACCGTGTGCGAGCGGCAGCAGACCACGAGGAACGAGCAGCACAGAACCGCGGAGGGGCCCCGCGGAGCAGCCCGCAGAAGAGCCCGCAGAGGAGGAGAGCAGTGGAGACACGCGAACCACAGCAGGTGCAGGGACGTGGAGGAGGAGCAGACCACGAGCAGCCAGACTGAGAACAGCCGGGCCACGCGCACGAGCAACACGTGAGCAGAAGCGACCCCTCCAGAACAACGCATGCATTTGCGAACAGGTGCGTTAGCGACATGCACCTTGCAGGCTTCAGAAGTTTGCAAACTTCAGAAGGCCGGGAAGTGGGCGTCTCCGGCTTTTAACTTGCTGTCCTGGTGGTTATTGGTGGATTGGATGTGGGCGTTTTGCTGGTGTAAAGAGTAGAGGATGAGCAGGCTTGTAGCAGCGGCCGGGTCTACCACAGTGAACTTTCGCGAAGAGCTTCATGATTAAATGCCAGTTTACATAGAATTATCTAACATAGCTTCATTAACATTTACTTAACTACAATCGGGTTCATGATGAAACTCGAAAAGGAGCACACACTGTAAAAAATAACAAAAAGTAAGGTAATAAATGCTTGAATCAACTGTTTTTTTGCTTATATGAGAACATTTTGACTGTCTAAAAAAAATTAAAATTTGCCAATTGGACAAGCAAAAATGTTCTATTCTAAAAAGATACAAGAAAATTCAATAAATGTCTTAAATTTGCAGCAGCACATGAAATAACTAAAGGACTTGTTCCATTGGGCAAATATTGTTTTAAGACAGTAAGAATAGACACAATTAAAGATAAAAACCCTTGATTCAAGAATTTATTTCCTCATATTTTGTCATTATCTTACATTTGTTGACACACATTACAATATATTTTCTGTTGAGTCAGAAATAATCAGCGTGTGAATAATGGGAAGTGAGATAACCAATCAGTAAAGTCAGAAAAGTCCGTTAAAGAACTTTTTCAAAATTTTTACGGCAATTCTTTCAGTCCGATCACACACGCTTTAAATCCACCTCTTACTGTAAACACATATGTCTTTGGATCATCTTTGACTTTCTGGGGGGACGAGGACACACGGAGACATTCTGAAGAAGCTGTCGTTGGCTCAGTCAGGACCAGTGTGAGTTTTGGCGAGGTCTGTAGTGGGTCAGGAGTAAAGCGCAGCCACATGGAGCATAGTGGCAGAGGGAAGCACGGCCATCTGCTGCTACCAGAAGTCCTCGGATCCCGGGCCAACTCCTCCGTCGACTTCCGCAAGACACGTTTTTTTTTGTTTGTGTCGAGCCAAGTCAGAAAACATGATATCGGGGAGTTGTAAAAAGAGTGTAGGTCATGTGTTTGGGCGGAGGGGGGGGGATCCGGTAGTCAGCGGTCCTGTCCACACACATATGCTGTCCTGGGCTAGAGCCGGAGCCAGAGACAGGGTCAGACTGGTCCGAGTCGAGAGGAGAGAGCGACATGAGAGAGGACTCGGCTTTTCTTGTTTTTTTTCCCTTGAGATTTGTTTAAAAATGTATATGATGCAGATATTATTATAGCATTATTGGACATGAAAAAACATTATTCACTTTGTCATTTCATGTTTTAGAATGTGAAATAAAATCTGAGGTAGAAAATATATAGTGATATATGGCAGGAAGGAGGGAGTTGAATATGGTTAGTTTTTAAAGACATTGAAAATTACCGGTTGCAAACACTGGTTTCAATTCCATTTAATACATTTTTGTGATGCCCTAAATTTAAACAGCAGTTGTCTCAGAGGACTTTACAAAATGTTTAACTCCTCCACAACAGATCAGAGAATCAAACTGTTTGAACACAAGCATTGCTTTAATCCCAAACACATGAGAGCCATTTGGAGGAGCCACAACCGAGTCGCTTCAGCTGAGAAATTGCCAAAACTACCTTTGTATAATCCCAAAGAATTTACTTTTTAGGCACCCCACTGACCCCAGAAAGATTGACTGTAGTAATTTTATCTTTTAGCCTGTTTTACAAGCAAATATCCCTCATAGCCTCTCCAGTCTGATTGGACCTCTGCTACGTATTATTAACTGCTTGATTTTATGATCTATAATTGGTGAATCGACAACTTTGTAAAGTCCTCCGTGAGGACTGCTGTTGTGATGTAAGGTTACTTAAAAATAAATGTACAGTACAGACCAAAAGTTTGGACACACCTTCTCATTCAAAGAGTTTTTTATTTTCCTGATTATGAAAATTGTAGATTCACACTGAATGGATCAAAACTATGAATTCACTCATGTGGAATTATGTATGTTCAAAAACATAACTGAAAATATGTCTTATATTCTAGGTTCTTCAAAGTAGGACCTTTTGCTTTGATTACTGCTTCACACACTCTTGGCATTCTCTTGATGAGCTTCAAGAGGACCTGAAATGGTCTGAGATCCCACAGATGCTTAGCACTTGTTGGCCCTTTCGCCTTCACTCTGTGGTCCACCCCTAAAACCATCTCGATTGGGGTCAGGTCCGGACTGGTCATCTGGCCCATGACCACACCACTCTCCTTTTTGGTCAAATAGTCCTAACACAGCCTGGGTGTGAATCTACAGTCAATAGTCATGAAAATAAAGGAACCTCATTGAATGAGAAAGTGTGTCCAAACTTATGGTCTGTACTGGTTGGTGAATTGAGTTGAAAAGGTGGCTCTCTTCAAAAGTATGGACCCCTTATAGTCTAGAAAGTGATATATCATTCTAGTAGTTCTGAGTACTTCTTCGGCCCGTGTCGGACTTTTACACACGTTTACATATGTAAAAATAGACGAGCCCACCAGTGGCGCATTAAACAGAACAATTGCTGTCATTCATGTGAAAGAATGAATAGTTTTTGTGTCTTCTCAGAATCGTGTGTCTCTTCGCTGTGCTCTGAGTGGGTCTTTATGGCACAGTGAGAAGGAACAGTACTTCAGTGTTCCCTTCACTACGAGTGGGACGGAGCATCACCATACAATATTCTCCCTGTGCTCCCAGTGTTCTACTTCCGTAGTGTATTTATGGCAACAACAACAACAACCGAGCATCCCTTTTAGTAAAGCGAGACCACAGGAATATCCTTTCTGAGACGAGACCACAGAGAGATTGGTTCCACTGGTCGCTGCATGTTCTGCCTCTTCCCTGCGTTAGTCATACTATGGCGTATACAATAAAATCACATGTATACAATGTCTAAAAGTATGTAACGCGAAATCAACAGCACGACATTGTTCCCTCGTCGAATAACAGAGCTGGAGTTGCTTTTAGATCCATCCATGCTCTACGTTCAAGGCTTAAAACAGTCGTCTTTAATTAAGCATATGGTTTGGTCGGCAAGACTCAGGTAAAACATAAAAAATACCACCTTAAGTCTAAAAAAAACACAGATTGTCAGTCAAGCTGCTTATGGAGTCACTTTGCTGGGTATATTATGGTAACTTGAGCACTATCCTCTCCTCCTTCCTACTTTATCTGCCATCATTATGACTTTGGCTGTAGTCTGTTCATTGCTATTCACCCGCTGTCCCATTGTTTCATGGCGTGATGATGGGACTCCTAAACCCGGCTTCCTCCGTTGGCACCTGTGGGAGCTGCTTTAGTCCTTTACCTGACTCCTGGATCTATAGCCTGTCCATTTGTCGGAGCGGATCCCTCTCTCAATATGGATCCCCCGTGGTTCCTACTTTTCTCCCTCTGGGTTTTAGAGTTTTTCCTTGCCGATGCAGGACTGTTAGTGGTTTAACAAAAAGGACTGTGGTGATGATCCTGGACACTCAACATTCTACTTTCAACTACATTTATGGACATTTATCAACATTTATGGACAGTGGTCATCTGCCCCCATGGACCAAATTTTTGTTTGAACTGTTTGATCCTCTGATCTGCGTTGGTGAATTCAAAGGTTGTGTAAAGTCCTCTGAGATAACTACTGTTGTGATTTAGGGCTTTCCATCCATCCATTTTCATCCCCTTTGTCCATTTCTGGGTTGGGGGGAATTACCACCCAATTCACAAATGCTCCTGATGCTCCTGATGCTCCTGATGCTCCTGATGCTTGTTTGGACTTTTCCACTAATGGCCTATACTTGATTTCCGCTGCTGGAGCTGGGCCAGAACCATGTGACGCAGAGAAGCCAGAAAAACAGGAATCCTTCTAAAGCCTGAGGGTGTGTGTGTGTGTGTGTGTGTGTGTGTGTGTGTGTGTGTGTGTGTGTGTGTGAGCGCGTGTGGGATTGTGTGTGTATGTGCGTGCGTGTAATGTGTGTGGGAGTAAGAGGAGTGCAGGCTGGGAGGGGACTGCTCTTACTCCTTGGAGGATTTCAGGGTAATAATAATAATAATAATAATAATAATAATAATATAATAATAATAGTAATAAGAATAATAATGATAAAAGTAATTAGTTTATGTACTTGTTTGGTGCACACTGGGGACTTTTGCACATGTATTCCAATGTGGTTTTAATAAAAATAAATCTGAATCTGAAAAATGATAGTGCTAACGACAATAACAATAAGGATAATAATAATAATAATAATACAGTTTTTTTGCATTGCACCTTACATTTCAATGAAACATCTAACGTGCAACAGATTTTAAAGAAATAATAAAAAACACAACCTGAACATCACAATGTATCAGAACGTAGAGGACAAAACGCTGATTGAAAAAGTCCTAATACATTTTCTTGAACATCCATCCATCCATTTTCTTCCGCTTTATCCGTTGCCGGGTCGCGGGGGCAGCAGTCTAAGCAGAGACGCCCAGACTTCCCTATCCACACACACCTCCTCCAGCTCGTCCGGGGGGACCCCAAGGCGTTCCCAGGCCAGCTGAGAGACATAGTCCCTCCAGCGTGTCCTGGGTCTTCCCCGGGGCCTCCTCCCGGTGGGACATGCCCGGAACACCTCCCCAGGGAGGCGTCCAGGAGGCATCCTGAACAGATGCCCGAGCCACCTCAACTGGTTCCTCTTGACGTGGAGAAGCAGCGGCTCTACTCCGAGCTCCTCCCGTGTGACTGAGCTCCTCACCCTATCTCTAAGGGAGCGCCCAGCCACTCTGCGGAGGAAGCTCATTTCGACCGCTTGTATCCGCGATCTCGTTCTTTCGGTCATTACCCAAAGCTCATGACCATAGGTGAGGGAGGGAACGAAGATTGACCGGTAAATCGAGAGCTTTGCCTTTCGGCTCAGCTCCCTCTTTACCACAACGGTCCGATACAGCGACCGCATCACTGCGCACGCTGCACCGATCCGCCTGTCAATCTCACGCTCCATCCTTCCCTCACTCGTGAACAAGACCCCGAGATACTTGAACTCCTCCACTTGAGGAAGGACCTCTGTACCTGCAGAGGGCAAGGCACCTTTTTCCGGTTGAGCACCATGGCCTCGGATTTTCTTGAACAAATATGTTTTAATGCCTAAAGTGTGTAACATTTAAATGCTGCAGTAGAATAAAGTTTACTCCAAATCATGAATGAAAACTTAATCTTCATGAAGTAAAGTTAATTCTGTTGCGGTACTTTCTACAGTTTTCTGGTAATATATCAGATCATTAGGAAGAACTATCTTGGACATAAGTCAGTATTATTTACAAGTTAGTTTTTTAATTTGTGCTGTGTGGAGGCGGTGTCGCTCATGGTCCAGCCAAACTGTCCTTGCTCAGACAGATTTCAGCAACTGCTCTGGGTCTGTTTAGGATTCACATTTTGAGGTCACACGATTGTATTAAGTAAAATTGGATTCATAAAAGAGTTGTGAGTATTAGAGGATCATTCTCTTTGACTAAGGTGAAGCTTTTTGCTGCTGCCTTTTCCATCTGAATTTTGTTTCTTGAAAAAAATTGCTCAACAATTACTACTGCTACTACTAATTACAAAGTGTTCTTATGTCGAACAATTAACATGGACAATCTAAGAAAAAAAAGCAAGGGTTTCTTAGTATAATTCCTTGAGGTTTGAATTGTGATTTACAGTGTACTAGGAAAACTATAATGTATTTCAAAAGTAAATGTATTTCTATGTTTAAAACTTAAAATGTGAAACCACTATTTAGACTCAGTTTTAATTGTTTGATTAGACAGAAAACTGAAATGGCAGAAGAATTATATAGACAGAACATGCCAGATTTAATATAATTAGGTGGACTTTTTAAACTATAACACATTTCCTTGGGGGTATGAATTTGTGAAAGTCAAAGTTGTGGAAAATATTGTACTATTTGTAAAGGACTTAAAGCTGAAATCAGAAGCAAGAACTGTTTTAGGGAGAGAAACTAGTAACTTTTTAAATGTTTTGCATAGTTACATTGTTTGTGGTTTGAGATATAGGTGCCCCAGCTTTAAATAATTGTATTGTGAATGATCATTTATTTGTGTTCTTCTTATGGGATTTCTAAAACGCCATCCCCTGTCTACAAATGATTACATTATTACTGCCTTTTTGCATTCATTGAAAAGAATAGAGTAGATTCAAGAGGAAGGATTTCTATAATTCACATTTTGCTCTGTTATTTCTTCTCACAGCAAAAAAAACCAAACCGTTTCAAAGCGTGTAGTCACGGCAACACCACACATTGAAAATCCGAGTTTAATCCACCCCACTTATCTCACTGCTTATCGCTGCATCATGCCAACCTATTACCCCTACACTGACAAAGGCCATTGATGAGTGTTGCGTCCTACCAGGAAGCAGGTGCCCTATTTACCTTACAAGTTAATAACCGCGCAAGCATGAGTCATTGGGCCTGCCTTATGTAACCCGCTCCTCCACCCTAAAGCGCCACTCCCCAGATTCATTCACACACAACCACAACCACACACTCCTGCCATTCATTGATGCCTGCCTGGAGTCGTCCCCATCCACACTTGCTCAATCACAAGACAAAAAAACGTGCTCACTGCCTAAATTCTCTATTCAATTCTGTTCAATTAAATGTGTGATTGTATAGGCGTAAATCACAGCAGTAGTGGTCCAGGAGGACGTGATAAAATTGTTGAATTTGCCAACATAGATCAGAGAATCCAATACAAGTAACGCAATTATAGAAAACAAATAGAGCCGTTGGGATAAAAGAGGCAGATGACCAATGTCCATAAATGTCCATAAAAGTCTATATAAGGAGATAGAGGTCGTTCAGTTGGGTGTGTGTGTGTGTGTGTGTGTGTGTGTGTGTGTGTGTGTGTCAGCCTGGCATTGACGTCACGCCTTAGGGGGAAAAAAAGAAAAGAAAAAACTCCCATTCAAGTTGTCTAATGCTTTAATGTGTTTGTGTATTCAAAGGAGTCATCACAGTGAATGTTAAACTACAATTCTGTTACCGGTCCTGACCCGGTAACTAAAAGGCGGGATCAGATTTTAATGTGTAAAAGAGTTGGTAAAGAAACTAAAAATAAAAGGATTTCACTGCAGTGCTTTATTGCTTTTATTGGGTTGCGTTCATGTGACAACACAACACTTCAAAGAGCCTAGAGTTGAAGATTACTGTGGAGGCCAGATTCTAGTCTTAATTTAAAGATAATTTCTCTGTAATCTCTGGGCCAATCCACATAAAACAAAACCTTCACAAAAATCTTTAATCTGTACATTTCAACTATGATGTCATTATTGTCTACTAAAGGTCCAGAAGTGCTGAGAATATTAAAATAAAAACATTGTATACATGGTGATGGCCAGTACAGTAGGAAGAACTTTTAAAGAATAATGCCATACTCTGATTTGAGAAAAACATTTGGGCAATTTATTTTCAAAATTTCTTCCAAAAAATTGCCTCTGTCCCATTGAGTTGTATCGGCACCTGCTGAAATATTGAAATAAAATTCAACCGATATTGTAACTAAAGAAACTGAAAATTGTTTGCTATTTCACCACGGGACTGTTTTGCCTTTTATGTTGACCACAAAACCTCTCTCTGTTTTAACGTGCATTACTGAAAGGCTAAAATGTATATGCTACTTTGGCGACATCCAGTGGCCAATCCAGAAACTGCATCTCCAATGTAATCTGAGCATTGTCATATAAATTTGTGAGTCATTTATAACAGATAAATTAAACATTCCTGCCTAGTTTGAGCCACGTTGAAAGACCAAAGGCGAGTGAAGAATGAGTAAGTGAAGTAACTATAGCTTGTCCTAATCTCTTCGCGCTGTCGTTACACCCTTTATTTGGAGCGAGGAATGTGATTGTCTGCTGCGGGTCGCTCCGGAGCCCAACATGGCACTAACGCGATTAGACGGGAATAGCACCGTAACAGGACACTGACGCCGTAACCTTGGACCGTGGACTGTTCCAGCACAATAGAAAACACATGAACAAATATGAACACAGAAAAGAACCTTGTAAATATATCACTTTTCTATGGGAGGGTCGGTTACTTCTGACAGGAATGCTCCGAGGGCTGGCTTGAAAATGTCAACTTTTGTAATAATATGTGTTTAAGACTAGAACTTCCAGAGCAGTCAATTTGACGGCTTCATTGTGAGATAAATAAAGTTGATCTTATCTTATGTCATTTATTTGAGAATATCTGTTTTGTTGTTCTTTGACTCCCAGAACATTCATTTTGACTGCTCCATTTTATTTGACAGCCCAAGTGCTACTTCTGGACTGCTACTGATCCAGCTTGGTTTTTCACCAAAGCAGAGCCAGTGCTAGTTACCATAGCAACACACTGTTTGGTAGCCTTTCGACAAACTGTTTTTGTTGTACTTTTAAAGTTAAAACAACTTACTTTTAATGAAACTGGTGGAAAACTAAATCACTATTTTTGATATTTCCAGAATCCTATCAAATGGGAACCGTCAAAATGACTGCTCTGGGAGTTCTAGTAGTTTCAGAATTCTGGGAGTCCTAGTGTTAATAGAAAATACAAGTTAGGTATCTCAGCTTTAATTCCTACTTTTAGAAGTTGAGTTTGTCAATCACAATAAGTGGCAATAAAGCATCTTTACAGACTGCATGACACTACAGCGAGAGATAAAAATGGCAATAAAAACCAACTCAAACGACTGGACAAATGATTTTTATTATAGACATGTTGGTAGAAATATGCAGGAAAAATGGTTGGGAAAAGCGTATCGTATACAGAGTCCAAATGACATCACTTCTCAATCAGGAAACCAGGATCACACAATTTACACAAGGGCCAACACTAAAAGTATAGTTACAAACTGTATTTACAACAATGCAAGAGGATGGTATAAAAAAATAAAGCGGTGACTCTTGCAAAGTCGGATCTGAGGTTCTCATCGCCGTCGGAGCGTCTGCGTGTTTTCACAGATGAAGTCCCAGAGAATTAGAAAAATAAGGCTGTGCTCGTGTCCCGTTACTCCACGCCTTTCATGAACTCCAAGAATTCTGGGAAAAGTCAAAGCTGTCAACCGTTTTGTGCCAAACTTAGACGTACGTTTGCGGACATGCATTCACTCGGAGAACTGGAGTTATGTAAGTAACTATAGTTAGATTAAGATTAAGATTAGGACATATCTTAATCGTCGCACAGTGGGAAGATTTCAGAATATATAGTTAACACTATTCATCGTTTTGTTTCAAACTTGCAGAACAAAGATGAGGGAAATACGCATTAACTCTTAGAACTGCAGTTATGTGGGTAACTGTTATGCCAGCTCCTTACCGTCGTAGTCGATTTTGCCGTCGTTGTTCTTGTCCCCGTCCTTCATCAGTTCCTCGATGTCGTCTTCGGTGATGGCTTCTCCTGTTGACTCCAGCATCATCTTCAGCTCGTCCAGGTCGATGTAGCCGTCGGCGTTTCTGCAAAGAGCATTCCATCCGGATATTGTATGTAGTAGTAGTAGTTTATTTCTTTGGTCATTATGTACATTCAATCTTAGGTCACATGTGGGCTGGGTTTGAGTCAGGGTCGGAACAGGGTCTTTCTGAGTGGAGTTTGCATGTTCTCCCTGTGTCTGCGTAGGTTTCCTCCGGGTGCTCCGGTTTCCCCTACCACTAAAAACATGCACAATAGGTATGAATGTATAAGAGAGAGTAAATGAATGGTGTTGGTTGGAGGCTTTGATGCGCTGGTGTGTTCGGAGTGATTGGAACAATATCTGAACTTGTAAAGCGATTTGGGTGACCTTGGTCTGTAAAAAATGCACTATTTAAATAAACATTATTTACTTACATGTTTCCAAAGATCATATACATTTTACAATAAGAAAAAAAATACTCTAAATCATGTATATTGAGAATTTTTGTGCTAAATAATGCCAATAATGTATGTTTGTCTGCACATTTTGTACATAGGCTGACTGGTCGACTTTTTTCATGCAATTTAGTGGGTCTTATGTAAGCCTGGAAATAAATAATCATAATAATAATAAGAAGAAGAAGTAGAAGAAGTAGAAGAAGAAGAAAGACTTTACTTCTACTGAACAAGAGCCTAAGAATTATTCAGGTCTAAAAAGGAAAACTGAATAATGAGGAGTCTGATGCAAATACACAAAAACTGAATGAAAACTGGAGCAGCACCAACTTGAGGCTGAACCAGGACAAGATGACTCACGCAACACACTTTCATTTGTATAAGAATTAAGATGATAATCCTCAGAGAACGAGTAGATAAACGCTACATATTTCACTGGTTTATTTCTATATATGAGCAGACACAGAGCAAGACTTTTCCCTTTGATACTAAGACAGGTTGTCAGGCCGACTGGGACGGTCCACAATGTCCATGTCTGACTCACACAGACCTCAGAAAGCCACGGCGAGAACTAAGTCGCAGACATTCAAACAAGCAGACACGCACACACACACTGGACTGGAGTCAATGGAGATTGTTTATATAGTGCATTTTACAGACCAGGGTCACCCAAAGCGCTTTACAATGTTCAGAGTTAAGATATTTTTTTCATTCTCTCCACACACAGTGAAGTGAGACGCCAAACACACTGGAGCATCAAAGCCCCCAACTAAACACCATCCATTTACTCACTCATTTATTTCATACCTATTGTACATCTTTTTAGTGCCTGGAGGAAACCTACGCAGACACTGGGAGAACAGCAAACTCCACAGAGGAAGGCCTGGAGGACCCAGGACCTTCTTGCAGTGAAGCACACGGTCTAACCACTGCACCACCGTGTGGACTTTTTACCTGTGTAAATGTAACAATGAAAAATGGTGTATTGTTTTGGTGAGATGTCCCTTTTCAGCTGTTGTGCAGGTCTGTAGCAGGTCGACACAAATTCAGATCTGTCAGAGGCAGAGGCCTGTTTCTGCTGAGCCTGGAGCTGAGCGTCTGCACCACAGCACTTTCCTCCAGAGGAAATAATGGCTCGATGGCAGAGGCCAGCGGGGTCTCCTGGGTCTCAGCCTCTTGAATGCTCCCTACAGAGGCTCCAGATCAGAGGGCTCATGATACAGCGCTCTTCTCACCATCCTCAGCTTAGTATTCCAATTGTTCATGGTTTTACAGTGACGTTGTTCCTCTGAGTTTCAGTTTAAGTGACTTCAGTCTCAGTGTGGACCAGATATGACTAGTGCCTCCACAGTGTGGGTGTTTGATACGTCTACCACTGTCAAAAGCATTCAGAGCATGATTCTACACTGCTCCTGCTCATTTTGGTGACACTCAGGAGACATTTTCATTCTCCCATTTTGCAAATGTATGTTCACTGCGCAGCTTGACGATTATATATCAAACATGATTCTTTATACCAGGGCTGCAGGTTTTCATTCCAACCAAGCAGGAGCACACCAGTCTCCAACCATTTCAGTCTGATTCCAGTCTTATCCTGGAAACCTGAGGAAATGGGTGGAGTCTGGTGTGCTCCTGCTTGGTTAGATGGAAACCTGCATCCACCGGCTCTTTCTGGAATCAGTTTGACACTCCTGCTTTATACTTTGGGTTGAATTTCTGCGTGTTTCTCACCAGCACTGCAATAGAGTAACTAGAGTGATCTGTACAAAGTGTGATATCTCAGGGGTGTGCAGGGGCAGATAGTGCTGGTGTTGGAACGCTGATAATGCCCCATGCCACAGTGGGGATCCAGTCGTGCTAACTATTCACACACATTGCCTGGTATGAATCCGACTGGAGCTTGTGTGCTTTTACACCTATTGTTGTATTTAAAACATCCAAATGCTTACATACAGGGGTGTCAAACCGGTTCCAGAAAGGGTCAGTGTGTGGCTACAGGGTTTAGTTCCAAGCGGAGCAGGAGCACACCCGACTCCACCTATTTCCTCAATTCTTCAGGTTAAAACTAGTGGGGGCGGGTCTTGGCTCAAAGGGTTACATGCTTGTAATCTGACTCCTTGCCGGTGGTAAGAAAGAGTATTATCCACTGAATTCTACAACGCCTTTTTCCTCTCAAAAAACGGCTTCACAGGATGGTCCAAAAGTCGGCTCTTGACCCAATGTGTGTCAATGCTGAGGAGAGTATTTTTATATATTATTATGGGCCAGCTTAGTTTATCCGCTGTGGACTTTTGAATGCACTCGCTAAATGTATGAAATACGTTTTTTCACTTTTTCCTGCAGGAGGGGCCACTAGTGTTCATAGTGTGATAACACATAAGTTTCAACGGCGGAGATAGGTGTCACTATGTCCGTTAATATTTTCTGTCTATGGTTAAAACAGGAAACACCGGAGGAAATGGGCGGAGTCTGCTGTGCTTCCGCTCAGGTTGGAACGAAAACCCGCAGCCACACTAGCCCTTTGAGGACCGGTTTGACATCCCTGGCTTACAACACACATCTGCCCGAGAGAGATGCTTTTTACCTACTTCTCTTATCATTATACATGGATGATAGATATTCAGTCAGCATGTAAACTGTCAGACGGTTCAAGCTTCATTCTGCCTCTCTCCGCTCCTGCCCTCAAAGCCCGTTTGGAGCAACAAGTGCAAAGCCACACTCACTTGTCGAACATGCGGAAGAGCTCGGCCAGTTCCTCCTCAGATTTGCCCTTGCTGTCATCCTTCATGCACCTCACCATCATGACGAGGAATTCATCAAAGTCCACCGTGCCACTCCCTGCAGACACAACACAGGGACAATTTACCGCCTCATCAGCCAGCAAATACTGTGCGGAGGTGGCATATGTGTGAGGAGGAGAGCATATGTTGTCCACGGAGGCTGTTCCAGAGACTATACAAGCACTGACTGTTCTTTCTGACTATGCAAAGTTTTTTCACTACTTTTATCACAATGAAACAAGTTTAATAAGTGCTAAAACTGGTGAGCATAACTTGAAAAACAGAAAAACAGTTTGTTGAAAGGCTAAAGAATGCTAACTACTGTCAAGTAAACAGTGCGTTGCTATAGTAACTTGCACACGCTCTAAGCTGAAATTTCTCTGAACCAGTCCAGGACCTTTAGAAACGTTTCTGTAACTGCCATAATGTTAAGTTGCCAAGTGATAGAAAAAGACTACAAAAATGGCGACAGGAGAATCTGATCTGGGAATTAAAGGTGAAACTACTCACAATTCAAAAATAAAAGATTAATTAAAAGACCTACATAATAGAAACATAAAAAGTCACAAAGTTATGAAGAGCACAAATGTAGGTAAACTGAAGGATTATACTTTCACAACAAAAAGCTGCCGTATTGACTGCTCTAGAAGTTCTAGTGATGCACACTCATACTACTAATATATATTGTTAGACCTGTCTGCTCATTTCAATGTAAAATGTTTGTACAGATGT
The DNA here is from genome assembly GCA_964034765.1 of Knipowitschia caucasica. Classification (NCBI taxonomy): domain Eukaryota; kingdom Metazoa; phylum Chordata; class Actinopteri; order Gobiiformes; family Gobiidae; genus Knipowitschia; species Knipowitschia caucasica. Next base: position 34,422,918 of record OZ035827.1, read on the forward strand.
GCGTCTCAACTCGGAGATAGATGATCAGTTGCATTCTTCTGGAGTTTGTACTCTTTGTATGTATTTATTTACAGTAAATGGCAAACTTGTTTTAAATTGTAATTAGTAACATAATCTGTTACTTTGTTCCAAAAACTTTTCTAGCTTTTAGAATAATAGTAATAGAGTCAGAATATGGCAATGGATCTAAAAAACAATATAGTATAATTTTAGCTAGCTATTGCAGTTTTTTATGCTATTGCCTGTAAAAAGGAATGGACAGTGCTAATCTGCTGCCTCACGTGCTCATAGTGCTCCATTCACTTAAATTGAAAAGTAAACCATTTGTGTCACACCCACCATTTTGGGATTCAAAATATGCAGTTTACCATTTAATAGATGCATAGGTTTACCGCTCTGCAGGAACCTGGGGTTTTTATTTCGATAATGTCTTTGGAAATACAGATTTGACCCATAAAAACTGATCAATTGGTTGGCTCTTTGGTTGCTAGGTTGTTGCCATCTACGGATTTGGCTCCAGATTCCCACCTGTTTGAGTTTGTTCTAATTGGCTTCTTCTGGGATAAGGAAAACACTATGCGTGACGTCAACACTCGGTTTGATACAATAACAACCGAGTGTATATAGATGGCACTAACTACCTAGCTCAATGAAGCCCAATGGGAAAGTGTTCATGGTGAAGTTTAGCTCCAACTCTCTGTCTCCTATTGACTTACATTGAAAAGTAAACTCCTCTCGCTCAGTAACTGTTGTCACACTCGCCATTTTGGCCTTAAAAATCAGACTATCCATCCATCCATTTTCTTCCCCTTAATCCTCTTCTGGGTCGGGGGGTGGCAGTCAGAGCTGCACCCAGAACACTTAGTATCAGCCCCTCACTGATCCTCCTGCAGGTGGTGAGTCCACAGGAGCCTTGATTATTCAGCAGGGGCTTCAAGCAAAGTGGGGTTAAGTGTCTTGCCCAAGGACAAAACAACAGAAGTCAACAGTGGGAGTTATAAAGTAAGTCTTGTGACGGGCTCGAACCCACGACCTTCAGGCTCTAAGGCCAATGCTCTACTAACTGAGCCACTGTCCTCCTGGTGTTTCTATGTTGATGTTGTCTTTATCTTTTATTATAATGCTAAAGTCAAAGATGTTATACTTAATTCTTGGTTCTTCAAAATGCCAAAGTTGGAGAATTTAGATTTGCTTCATTATTATGCTAAAGCTAGAAATTGTATACTTGTTTCTATATTACACTTTTATTTCATTTTAGTGTAGAGTTATTTTTAATTTATCTTGTGTCGTGTGCTCCTCATTCCTATGGTCTGTAACTTGTGATGCAACACTGGAATTTCCTCACTGGGGGATGAATAAAGGATCTATTAATCTTGTTTTTGTAAATCCAGATATGAGCCATATCAGGATTGACCAATCAGAAGCCTTCATTCATTCACGCCACAACTTCCCATATGAGGAAAATAGCTGCTATGGTGACGTCAGAACTCCATCAGTCCATTCCTAATATAAAGTCTACAATAACAACATGTTATAGTTTAAGACAGGCATGTCCTAACTCAGGGCCGGTTAGGACAAGCCCGTGCTATTTTATGTGAACCTCTGCCTTACTAACCCTAAGTAGTCTTTTGAGATAATAAAAACACATTCACTGTGTCATCCATCCAACTTCAGCTAAGCCAATATATGTCGTAACTAGTTCTGAAGCCCAGTACGTCTGGAATTCAGTCGTTGACTTGAGCTGGTGAGATGGTAAACATTTGTCATTCAGCCAACTTCAGCTCCACCATAGATCATTTTAAAGCTCAGAAAAGCCCGATGCATGTCAAGCCAGTTTTTTCAGCCCCTGGCCAGTCGGGAGAACTAAAGTGGCCCTCTTACTAAAATGTTTGGACACCATTGGTTTGAGAAGATTCATGTTGTCTTCTTAGCAGTTCTTCTATACCCGACAACAGTAGGTTAGCGATGTTGATAATAAAGTAATAATATCGCCAACCTACTATTATCTGGTAACCAAATACCTGGTTCCAAACTATAGAATGCCATGGAATCAGCATTCTAATCACAAGACAGAGGCATATCATCAACTGTGGTGGAGAAAGTAGCCTGAGCGACGTCTCCATACTAATTCGTTTTTTACTGAGGGCTAATGTGATTCCAGCGTTGCATGATGGGAGCTGCGTGTGTTATCTGATTCAGGGCTCGACACTTAATATTCCGTACCGTCTTCGTCCACCTCGTCGATCATCTCCTGCAGCTCCTCCGGTGTGGGGTTCTGGCCCAGCATGCGCATCACCTTCCCCAGCTCTTTGGTGCTGATGCAGCCGTCCTCCGCGTCCTGGACAAAGATGTCGAAGGCCGCCTTGAACTCTGGGGGAATGAAAGTGGGTCTGATTGATTAAACATGTAAAAACAATGTGTGATAGATAGAAAAGGATGAGTCAGATAATAGGAAAGCTGTAGTACACACCATTTTTCTGTTCGTCCGTCAGCTGCTCAACCTGTGAACAATGAAAAGGTTACTCGTACAGTATTTTGGGATTCAACAGTAGTTAGACTGTACAAAACCGTTTAATTCGCCAACACAGATCAGAGAATCAAACCGTTAAAACACAAGAAATGCAATGATAAAAACACATAGAGCCCATAAGGGACAGATGACCAATGTCCATAAAGGTTGTCATGATGTGTGTCATCACCATTGTCTATTTGTTTTTCTATGAATGGGAAATATGATATTGATAATATTTACTTTGCCATCAGTTTTTTAATACTTTTCAAAGTCGAAAATATATTGCGGATTAGATGGCAAGACAAGTTGATAGTAAAAGTAAAAGCATAAATAATTATGAATAACATTCAATCATTGAACATAATATTCTTTAACATTTTTCAGTGGTATACACAGCTAAATAGGACTGTACTTAACCTAGATTTTATTTTTTTCAGGAAGACCGATCAATCAAATGTATAGAGCACTTTTCATATAAATGCAACAAAAAAAAGCAGCAACACAACAGAGCCACCATAGACCACAGTCTCAGCCACACATGCGCTCACAGACAGGTACTAACACAGATGGAGCTATAAAAACATAAGGCCAGGTAAAAGCAGTAGAAAAAGCACCATCTGAGGCTCCAAAGCTCCACCAGGTCCATAAGTCAGACCCCCACACCCTCAGCTGCTCCGAGGGCAGAGGGCTCCACCAGAGTGAAAACTGGAGATACTATCGAGAAGAATAGGTTTGTTTTTTTTATGCTAAAATTCAGAATCAGAATAATTTTTATTGCCACGTAGGTAACAAAGTTACCACTTGGAAATTGTTTTGGCAGGGAGCGTGCCACTTCGCCATTAAGGCGCTGTGAAATTACCTTCATGACAAGAGTGGTTAAGTGAGCCTCCCAAAAAAGATAGTTAACAATTGATAAGATGACAACAATACAAATAATACATTTGAATAAGAAAGCGAGCATCTGGAGCTGCTCCTGAACGTTCTCAGCGCTGCCAAAACTGTCAAAGACTTGGACTAGAAAAATATCTCATATCCTCTACAAACTTACATAAACTCCAAATTCAGGCCAAGATTGACTTTAAAATCTTTCTTTTTGATATATCCCTCCACAGCCTGGCACCTTCACACACAGTGTTTCTGAATTACTTATTAAGAACCTGTGCACAGCCTCAGATGCTCTGACCTCATCCTTCTTGTCGTTTCTAGCGTAAACTGAAAGCAGGAGAACTCTGTCATTTTGCTCCTTAAATGGACCGCTCTCTGCCTAATGATATTAAATGTGCTCAACACTGAGCTTATTCAAGAGTCAACTTAAGACTCACATGTTTAGATATTAATAATCGGTTTTACATGGCGCTTTTTTAGACGCTTCATATGTTATTATTCATTCATGGTGTGAATGAATAATGACATGTCATGGAGAGAATGCACCATATCACTGCGTGTTAAAATGTGGATAACTGTAATATGGAGACTGATAAACAACTCCTGTAGCCACAGCTGCCCTGGGGCACACTGACAGAAGCAAGGCAACCCGTCTGTGCCATCGGCCTCTTTAACCACCACCAACCATTCGCGCACACACCAGACTCATTCTAGGGAATGTGACACATCAACACTTTACAGCCGCCCCACTGTGGCACCTGGAGTTCCCACAGGCCTCCCATCACAGTACTAACCAGGCCCTGCTCTGCTTAGTTTCAGAGGTCTGGCGGAATCCGGCATTCACCGGCAGGTGGCACTAGTTAAACTCTAATCCCAGTAATTTGGATATATATAATATAAGTATTTATAATACAGGTGAAACTCAGACAACAAGAATATCTTTCATACTTTGTGCCCACATTTTAACTGGGCACTCCAATAATTTAATTCATTATTGTATATTTTTTTTATGAGGTTATAGTTTAAGAGTTTGAAAAAGGAGCATTAGACAAAAAGGGGTGGAGGGCCATGTGTGTGTTGACTTGTGTCCATTTTAGGCTGCTAAACGCTCCACAACTTCAGGGAAAAGTGCTGGAACATAATGTGTGTCTTTTGCAGATGGAGATCCTAACTTGGACAAACCATAATAAATGAGTCATGTAAGAATATCTATGTAACGAGTTCCTGGCTTTAAAACGGTTTGCCTCTATCACTAGTTTTCACTATAGACCGTATATTAGGGTGATTAAGAGTGGAATGACCGAGTGTGACATCACCATAGTGTTAGCCTTAATGTGAAAGAAGCCAATTTGAACATTAGCTAGCTAGAGCCAATTTCCTTATATGGGCATTTCTTCCGCAGAGTTGGCTTTGTGCTGTAAAAAGCGAACAGGGGCAGACGTGCTGTCAAGACAGTTTCTAAGGCAAAATGGGGTTTCCCCTGCGAACAAAGGCATCAGATTTGTCAATCCTTATATGGCTCCTATTTGGATTTACAAAAAAATATAAAAATACACCAAGATCATTGAGAGCGCCAGACAACAGGTGTTTTAAGCCCAAAACGGTGTGACACAAATGGTTACTGAGCTAGAGGAATTTCAATGTAAGTCAATAGGGTTGGAGCCAGTTGGAGCAAAACTTTGTCCATGAGCACTTCCCTATTGGGCTTCATTGAGCTCGGGGGTTAGCATTGTCCATCTATATACAGTCTAAGGTTTTCACATGCATGTATTTTTGGCCTCGGTCACATTTTTAGATCTGGTTTTTCAGTTAAAAGACAGTACCAGCCTTCAGCCAATCAGCTCTCATATTTTCTAATTATGATAAAGATGATGATAAAGATTTGTTCACAACTTCTTACATGTCTGTTGGGATAAACTAAATGTATTTATAAAACGAAAAATAGGGTACTATAGCGTTAAATTACTAATCAATGAATGTTCTCATAATATATGGTAAGAATATTTTTTTGCAAATGTTTTTCTCAATTGTAATCACCCCTTTCCCACTTTCCACTCTCATTAAAACACAGTTGTCGGCCTTTATTAAGTCAAGATGCGAAGTTAGTAGAGTCTGACACACTTTGACCGGGCCGTTGCTCTCCTCAAAAAGCCAATCAGAGGCGGAGTTAAAAATAAACAACAGCGGGATCAAGACCCGCAGATAAAGCGCACACTACACAGTGCTCTAAATTAGCATAGCGGCGGATGGGACCAACAATGGGACAGTAATCCCGGAAAAGCCACCACGAATGAGAGAGGGAGACAGCTGCTTATGTAAGAGTTATTGTCTGTCCACTACTATAAATTAAACATACACGCCCCTGTGGTGATGATGTATGAAAAGAGCCGTCTAAACAAACACATGTAATGCGCATTCCTCCTGCTTTTGAACTGTCCGTCACGCAGGCCGCGCACTGGGTAGGCCTATGCGCGGTGGCTGACAGCATCATAGGCTCACGGATAATACTGGCCTTCAGCCGCCGTGGGGGGGGGTTATCTAAACTTGCATCCACATCCTTCTTTGGCACCAGAACCGACAAGCGCGCCAAAATTAGCTGGGTTGTAGCCGGACGGAACCGTTTGAAGTCCTGAGTGAGATCTCCTGTCCCGCTGGAGACCTTCGGAGTGGCCCCTATCAGTCTTGATAGGGCTCAAGAGGGGCGCCCGAAGAGAGACGTATAAGGAGAGGAGGCTTGTTTCACATTAGCTAGTGATGGAGGCAATGCGCAGGCCGCGTCAACGGGGATTTGCCTGCTATTCCAGTCATGTTTGATGGGAGCGCGACAAATGACAGCCAAGTCATAAAAAAGTTGCAAAGCTTTGACACAATACACTATATTACAGCGTGTTAAAATGCGAATAACTGTAAAATGCAGAGAAGAATGTAATAATGACAATATTAGAACCGCAAATAATATAAAAGTTTTAGAATTTCACACAAAACAAATGCATAATTGGTCATACCGCTGCCTTGTAGATGTCATTCATGTTGGCGGCTCGAGGCTATGTGTACCGATGGAGGGGGCGAGGGCAGTGTCCGGCAGGCAGCAGAGCCCCGGCCTGGTCTCAGCCCGTTTATATAACCCCGGACCCCCCGACCGGGCGCTCTCTAGTCCCTCCCTGGCCTGACCCCTCCGCCGGTGCCTCAGCGTGTGTCCGTCTGTGTATGTGTGTCATTTGGCCAATCTGTCACAATCGCCCAGCTCAGATAAAAATGCGGCAGCTCTTGGAGGGCATACTTGGGAATGGAATGGGGCGAGAGGGGCGTGCGTGGTGGTGCGGGTGCTGCTGCTGGTGGGACAGAAGGGGGGGTTTAGGCTAATCTCTGGGGAGAGGCTTGGAGAGACACTCAACATTCCTGCAGACCTGGGCTGGAGACGTGGGCCCGTAGGGGGAGATGGCTCGGTGATGTGATGAAAGCAGGACAGGCCCACTGAAAGATGAGTGAGGTGGGAACACATGCTTCACCAGCGCAAAAATCCAGGCACAAATTCGGAGCGCCGCACGTGGGTATTCATCAAAAATAAATGGTGTTCACCACATCCACATCGGCAGCAACACTAGTTTCACTTTGAAGAGTGAGCATTCTCTGTTGAGGTAATACACAACTGTCGCACTACTGCTGTGACGACGGTGGTATTGGAAGTTGTGATGTCATCTGAAGTCATGAATCAGCGAATACAAATGCATTGTTGGGTTTGGAGGCAGCTGGAGGTAATCTATGAGTAACTAGAAAAGTGCAGAACCCCGCCTATGGGCGAGTGTCACCCTCTGGTCAGGGGCTGAAAGTATATTTCTTATTATTATTTATTATTATTAATCTTGAATAAAGGACAAAATACAATACGGTCCATAGTTAAAAGAAAATATCCAACACACACAGTATATTGCATATTGAAAAAGAAATATGTAGTGGAAAGAAAAAACATGTATTTGTTAAATGTATTGTTACATTATGAAGGCGAAATATTTTGACCAAATGATTACCTTTATGTAGAATGAGTTTTAATATTTATTCTGAACAACATGAGTTAATGTTTGTTTGGAATGAACCAAAAGTGGAGAAGACAGAAGGCTTGTTATTTTAGACTGAACTAGCAATGATTTGTTTTAATTGTATTTAACAATATCTATTATATGGCTTAAAAAAGTGAAACCATTTAGATGGTTAACGCAAAGGAAGGTTTCTCACCCATCATCTGTACTTCTTAGCAAGTTTTCCCGACGTTTCGTCCTCAACCTGGGGACTTCTTCAGGGAATGAATTCTCGGACCGCGCGTTGGAGATTTATAACCTATGGGTGTGGTAAGCCACACCCTAACCCTGATACTAACTCGTAAACAATCTCAGGTCTGCTTGATGTAGAAGGGAGCAGGTCTAACGACCCTGCTGAGGCTAACGACCCTAACTCCTTAGCCTCAGCAGGGTCGTTAGACCTGCTCCCTTCTACATCAAGCAGACCTGAGATTGTTTACGAGTTAGTATCAGGGTTAGGGTGTGGCTTACCACACCCATAGGTTATAAATCTCCAACGCGCGGTCCGAGAATTCATTCCCTGAAGAAGTCCCCAGGTTGAGGACGAAACGTCGGGAAAACTTGCTAAGAAGTACAGATGATGGGTGAGAAACCTTCCTTTGCGTTGACTAATCCCTGTACGACTGAGAGCTTACACAAACTCATTTAGATGGTTGTTTTCTTGAGGAAATAAGCTTTAAAATGAGGTATAACATGCCATGGCCATATTAACAGACGAGTTCCAATCCATAAAAAATGATCCTGCATTCAAAATAGTTCACTGGTGCATTACACACCTGAACATTTCATTTAAACCCTTTCAGAAGTTTATGAGATATGTTGTTCACAGACAAACTCTAGTGATCACTTTACCCCCTGGGCGGAGAAAATTACAGCGTGTACGAACATGTAAGTTCATGTTTTGAGGATTATCATTTTCGTTGTTGGGTTAAGCTCAGGTGAGGAGGGGGTCATTTTTGTAGCAGGTATCCTCTTCCTACAAACACTTTTTGTCTATAAAGACATTTGGACCAACAGTTTGTCCATGATTACTCCCCTAATGGGCTTCATAAAGCTAGCAATAGCATTATTCATACATACAGGCCCATTGTAGATGTTGTACCTTTAACTTTGTCCGTTTGCCATATTGTCCATTTTTCTCAGCACTGAATTTTATTTCTGGACCTTTAGGAAGCTCACAGTCTCCAAAACAGATTATTAAATTTTAGTGGCTTCACATTTGATTTCCTTCAGCCTCTGGATGTTAAATCGTATATTTTTCAGTAAATCCAGTTCATTTATGATTCAGTGATGCTGCCCCAATATTTTTACATTTTACAGTGTGCTCCTTTGTTCTGTTTTGTTTCAGAACTTGAAAACTATTGTCTGAGATTGAGAGCGACGTAGAAGTTCTGCACCTGATTCTTAATCTAGACCTGTTTAAACAGCTGCCTCTAATGGAGGGACGTCCTTCGCCACAGCTCACAAGAAGGTCACAAAAACGTACTTGCATAATATGTTTGTGTACACGGTACTTATAAAGGATAATGTGTCCTCCTCATATTCATGGGATGAGTGGTGGAGTCGATGTTTGAAGCGTACTGTCACATCACCAGTTACTGGACTTGTGGTTTTGTTTTTCTCATTTGTAAACAACAAATACAGAGCATTTGCAGATACTTATCCCTGTTATTTTGTCGGACTGCAGGCTGTGCTGTCCATGTGGCCTTTTCATGTTCACCCTATATTTGCATAGATTTGTTCTGGGTGCCCCGGTTTACCCTAAAACCTGTCCTCTCTGGGGTAAGATAAGATAAGATAAGATTGCTTTATTTATCTCACAGAGGAGAAATTTACATGTCACATTTGGCATGGATAGAGACACTCAGATTGTGCAAAGGGAGGAAATGTGCAAACATGTTACATGCAGGATATATGTACAATAAAGTGACAATAATTACGTACAACAAAAGTGACAAGTGTCAATTGGAAACAGTGTCAATAGTAGTGCAGATTTCTCTGCGATCTCAGTGGGGACAGTCCTTGTTAAATAAAGATGAATAAATGTCCATATTTCAGTGCATCTTTGTTCTTTTAAAGTTGAGGCATGAACATACTTTTCAATGAGCTGGAAACGGCTGCAATTCCTGAGTAGCTCTCAAACAGTTGTTGTTTTGTGCTTTATAATTGTTATTTTCATAGCTTTTTTTCTACCTGAGAGACCTGGGACAATAAGGCATAGTTGCATAATAAGCCTAACTTATAACGAGTCTTACTTTCAGTCTGCAAAATAGTCCTTTTTTTCAAATGTTTTCTTGTATAAAATTGTCTTGTTGACTAAACCATTAATTACTTGTAATTAATGGTTTAGTCAACCATTAAATACAATTAATTAATGGTTGTTAATGAAAACACATATGTTTACTTGTTATGCTTGTCAAAACAAAGAAACTATTAGAAAAAGTATTTTATATATTGTGTACGATGCGGCAATGGCCACATCACAATTACTTTCACATATATATTTATTTTAAACATTTGACATACTTTCATTATTTCTTTCTTTGTCTAACTAAATAAATGTGTGTTTAAAAAAATCATATGAAAACAATTTAAATCTTAAACCACATTTAACAAACATATTCCGATGTAAATGAACCTTTGGATGGTTGGTTGAGCATTCTCATTTAAATGCTGCGCTCACAACTCATTGTATCTTCACTCTTTTTCATGCAATGTGAATATTTATATTGTTAATGCTCTTTGTGATTTTAATGTGAGTTGTTGGTGTGAAGCACTTTCTGTTATTTTTTGTTTGAAAAGTGCTCTACAAATGAAAGTTGTTTGTCAAAAGTAAGCACACACCTGACCTTGATACAAATGTAAATTAAAAACTGTTTCTTCCTCTCTGCGGTTGGACTCTTGAACATGTCATAACCTTGTCAAAACCCTTTATAAAGCCACTTTACTGCCGTCACCTTACTGCACTGCTTAATGTATATTGTATATTGTGTGCACAGAGTGCACTTATATAATAATAATCGTATTAATTTTACTTTTTACTTTTTTATATTTTAGAAAATGTTATACTTTAGAAATGTTTTATTATGCCCTATTCCTTCTCTACTCTTGACTTGTTTGCACCGAGAGCCAAAACAAATTATCTCGTCTGTGACTTCCTGTACATGGCAATAAAAATGATCCCGCTCCATGTGGACCAACGGCTCCTGTGTTTGTTATCTTTGTATTTCCTGTGTTTGATTCGACAATCTGTACTTTGTAAAGTCCTCAGAGAAGACGACTGCTGTTGTGATTTAGGGCTAAACAAATTGAAAATGGATCGAACTGTCATGTGAAATCTTGTTGCAAATTTGGAGCAGAGCCGAAATCCAGCCACCAGAGGGAGCGATTTGCTGCATAAGTGCTACATTAAATTGTTGCGCAAGGCTCCACCAGAAAACCAATTCATCAACAGTGGGGTAGGTGAGAAATCTGGGTCAAACAAACCAAACACTGGCAGACACATTTAAATTGAATTGTGCACTGTGTGAGATACTGCCGCATTTTGAATCCTCTCCTGAAACAAGGCCATCTCAATCAGCAGACAACAGGCTTCACACACGCACACGCACGCCGTCACACAGAGCACGCCGTGGCAGCCTTTCCGAATGACGAGTGATCATGCTGCTTTATAATGGGATGCTAATGGGGACTGGCACGGCTTACAAGCAACACACAAGCACCCAGCGCCGGGCAGAGAGGGCACACGCTGCATAACATGTCCCGTCGAAATAGACTTTGCAAGATCCCTTCTCCCAGTCCACTGAGAAGCTGTAGCCATTAATGCATGGTTGAAAAAAAACAGACAAAACATGAAAAAAACATATGATGGCGTGTTCTGAAATGAAACGTCATCAGATATAAGCCCAGGCATATTGATGAGTTCATGGTCAAGAAGCACAGACGAGAGAGCTGGGAGGCTGGTGCCAGTGGAGGAGGAGGAGGAGGAGGAGGAGAGGGGGGGATGCACATACATAGTGGCACGCGCATCAAAGAAAAACATATGGAGTGCTGTTTCATTGGAAGCTCTCTCCCAATTTCCTTTTCCACACACAAGGAGGCTGACGAAAGAGCCAGCCATCTCCTCCTCGCGGCGCAATCAGACGGCGCATCTCAAATCCACAATTCACCACACACCGCTTTTTGAGGGGTTGCCATAGAAACTCTGCTGGGTAGTAGCGGGCAGAAAATGAGCGAGATGAGAGGGGCTATTTCCCCCCTCCACCTCCTGCACTGTTCCATGCCACCACATTTTGTCCTCAACCATTCTCATATGTTGGATTTTCTGTGCTGTTGTAATACATGCAAGAAGAATGAGGGGGGTACTGTCTAGGTGCTGTCTGGGCTCGACCTGCTCAGTCAAATCAGGGAGCCCAAAATAGAGGACCCTTGTCTTAATAAGTAATTATGCACTTATAATCAAGACAGAATGTATTATTCATATTGCACATCTTTCTTCACTGGAAATTGAAATAGTGGCCATGCCATCTAATATATTGAGTGTGCAGTAGGTGAAAAGGCTTAGGGCAGAGGTTCTCATGGCGGCGGTGGTGAATCAGCTGGACTACATTGGTGAAGATCCACTACTAAGCTATATGTGGCATACATCATGTCACGGTGAATATAGTGCTGCAGATCAGTGACTTTCTTGACGTAAAGCTTGGAGGCTGGAGCCTGGGTCGGAGCTCCAGTTCCTCCTCCCCGCGTGTCCTTACCTCGGTGATTGCAGAAGAGAGGAGGGGGTGAACTGTCAGCCTCTTTCTGTCTCTATTCTCCTTCACCATCCATTCCTCTTTTCGTTCTGCCGACTATTGATGAGCAACCTGTCAGCAGCTCCTGTTGTGGCAGCCTGCAACAGCTCTGCTTGTGACTGATACACAATGTTTTTCACTCTAAAAGCCACTGTCTGCCCACAGAGTAGTTTCATGGAGGCCCGATCTCCCAGAGACAAAACTCTGCTCAACCTGAGCTTGTCTTTGGAGCTCTTTGTATTTGCTTGAGTGCATTTCATGGACCCTTTTCCCAAATTCTTGCACTGAGGCATCACACAGTGTTCCTTACATCAGCGCTCTAATGAGCCAGTGCCCACATTAACTACAGCGCGGATAGGGCCCTGTGCTCCCTCCCTGCCAGGGGCCAGCGTTTTCCAGTCCACTGGACCACCAAGTCACCGAGCACCCATCCTACCAACCCCCTCCATACCTCTCTCAACCTCCAGAACTGCTCCTGATCCTTACTGAGATTTCCCCACAGATATGAGGCGGATGAAGCCCCGGAGCACAGAGGAAATATGTTTCATACATGTATCATGGAGAGCTGCAGCGTCTGACGCTTATCATGTTCACAGCACATTTGTCATGAGAAAGAAGTCCTATCTTCAGCTACAGACGTAATTCATAACCATTGTTTTATATCATAACATTTGACAGTGATGTATTTCTCAAGGAGAAAAATAAGTTTAACAGATCTACAAACATAACACCATACTTGCATACAAAGTCAGATCCTGTCATACCTCTGAAGCTAAACAGGGCGGGGCATGGTTAGTATAGTGATGGGATGCCTCTGGAAACACCAGGTGTCACAGTGGGGCAGCCACAACTGTCAAACTTCACCCACATTGGCTTGAATGAGTCTGGTGTGTGTGTGCATGGCTGGTGGTGGTCGGAGAGGGATTACACCCAATGGTTGCCGTGTTTCTGTCAGTGTGCCCCAGGTCAGATGTGACTACAGAAGCAGTTTATCACCACCATGGACGGAGTGATAGAATAATGACAAAGCGTCTCTGAGTGTCCAAAAAAGCGCTATATAAAATGGATGCATTATTATCATTATTATTATTATTATGTGTTTTTAAATCAATTACATTCATTGTGTATACAACAAAAATAAATAAACAGCTTCATTAGATGTCTGGGGGAATAGATGTGGCAGCAGATCGTATTGTATTTGAATCTTATCTTGCAGATACCTGATTTTGTATATTGCCTGCAACATATACTAATATATGTACTACACTACCACTGGACACATTTACTCTTACCTTCACTTTGCATCTCCATCAGTTCAGCAGCTCAAGGCCTTTTCCCAGTGTTGAGGAAACCTGCGAATATACAACAGACATTTTGCATAAATAATTATTTTAGAGAATGAAGAAAATAAGTAATTACTGTAAAAAATGATATAACATTAGATAGGTATTAGGTATTATCCTTGTGGGGCATGCAAACCTGTACAAATACCTCTGCGGGTTTGAGCCAGGTCCCTGTGCTCTAAGCTGTGAGTGTCTTGTTGTACAGTTGTATTTGTTATATGATGCATGAAAGTGTCTGTGGGATGAATGTCCTCCAGAGACTCATTCAGAAGATGAATTGGCCTGAAATGCATTGGTCCTGCCGACAGTCTGCGACTGCTTTTGTATGTCTCTCTCGCCCCCACACAGGTGCACTCACAAACAGACACGAACTGCAGCGCATGTTGTAGCTTTAATCAGATGCTAAAGTGAGCTCAACTATAAGCCAGAAAAAACACCTTTGAATGAGTTTGATGTGCGGCCTAGGGCCTCCTGGCTTCACTGGAGTGTGTGTGATTTGACAGGCCACTGACGAGAGGCACTGTAAATATCCGCCTGTCATGTGACTCAGTGAGCGGCCCGAGGATCCAACAAAAGGTCAATGTTTCCTGATGCCATTGCCAACAACCAAATGAAGCGACTTCATCTATTGGTCATGTCTTTGCCCCAATTTAGGAGATGGATACATCCAAAAGTGTTCATCAGTGCCTGAGCAGAGCTATGATCATTCCCATTAGCGGCAGGACACACATTCACACGTGCCTCTTACACAAGGTCTATGCAAAAGCAGTGAGAGTCACAGCACAACCTCTGGGTTTGTCTCGTGGAGGCTGTGTCTGACCCTGACAGGCTGCATCAACACGTCTGCTCCCTCTGCACACACTCAGCTCAACTCTGTAACCTGGAATGGTGCAAAAGGGTTAAATAGCATTAGCTCCCTCATTATAACCAGTCCTGTAGACTGATACTTGACACAATTTCATGTTTGGTTGAAACATTATTTTTAGAACTCTAATTATCTTTCCCTTTTTCTGGCCTTGAAACTAATGACCAGACTGTTTTCCAATGTTTAGTTATTTCAATAATGTTATGAATTAATGCAAATCTCATGAATCATAGAAATAAACAATGACAGTTTCCTCAGACTTATAGACTTCAAATATGTATTTCAAAAACCATTCCATGTTAATTTTTATTTACTGTTTGAGATTCCGCCATTTTTAACCATTAGATATGTATCACACTTTACTGTAGTTGCCAGAATCATGCTGCCTGTGACATATACTGTATATTTCCACTGGTAACTGATGCAAACCACCTGCTGTGTAATACGATCTGCTTTTTATTATTTTTTTTAATAAACGTGTGGGAATTTTTTTTTTTACTCAATTTGAATTTTGTTATTTTAAAAATACAATAAATAGATTCTGAATTCAACTTTAACTGACAACCCAAATGTTTTCATTTGGGAAGCACATTCTACTCTCTGATTGGATAATTGGCTTGAACATACAAGATATAGATCGTATTTAAAATAAAAATTAATGTATTGATTACGAGCCCTTTGAAATAGCCACGCTGTCAGTAAACCTTGTAATTTTGGCTTTCCTCGTTAAGTCCTCAGTTAAGAGAGAGATACAAATGCAAATGCAAATGAAAATAAATAAATAAAAACTCAAAGAAAAGAACAGCCCGAAACCATTAAAAACAGGGTTTAAAAAAGCATAATACTTGTAGAATATCGCAGATCTATATCACCGTTTGGGCGGTAGAACGGCTTCAACTAAACCAAGTGTAGACGGACACCTAATTAACCCCAGTGTCATGTCAGGAGGCACAGGGTCACGGGGCAGTGCGACAGACTCATCCAGGCAGGTAATTTATGTCCGAGCATTTTTCTGATGTTTCATGGACTTTATGGCAAAAGATCTCCTACAGTATACTCCATGACATACAGAGTGCTGCAGAGGCTGTTTATCTAGGGCTGGGAAATCTGGGATCTCGGTTTGAATCTTGATTTTAAACAAATACTGGTATGACAAAAACAATACTTGGAAATATTTGTATTATATATTATAATATATAATTCTTATTTTGTCATTTGATGCTTCAGAATGTGGAATACTTTCTTTGTCCAATAAAATATAGTGATGAAATAAGAATGGTAAATGATGCAACCGGCCTGCTCTAGCTCTATGCCACTACCACAGGGAAAGGTAGAAATGTTTGTTTTGTTCCAAATGTGAAAACTAAGAGCTGTAAACTGTTCTGTTATTATCCCAGTAATTGCAAATAACCACTTTTCAGATGTGAAATTACTAAAATGTATTTATGGAAAATAATTATGCAGAAAACTGCTCTGAGCGTGATGCCATAGTGATAAAATGACATCATACTGTTACAGGACTGAGACAGGAGTTTTCAGACAAAAGGGGCGGAGTTATACAGTTAGTTATCTGCAGTTCATCCAGAGCGATCATGGGCCTCTTGGCTGCATCTCTGATCAGTCTTCTCCTTGTTTGAGATGAAAGTTTGGAGGGACGGCCAGGTCTTGGTAGATGTGGTCTGATACTCCTTCCATTTCAATATAATTGCTTGCACAGTGCTCCTTGAGTTGTTTAAAGCTTGGGTAATCTTTTTGTATCCAAATCCGGCTTTAAACTTCTCCCCAACAGCATCTCGGACCTGCCTGGTGTGTTCCTTTGTCTTCATGGTTCTCTCTGCGCTTTAAACAGAACCCTGAGACTATCAAAGAGCAGGTGCATTTATACGGAGACTTGATTACACACAGGTGCATTCTATTTATCATCATCAGTCATTTAGGACAACATTGGATCATTCAAAGATCCTCACTGAACTTCTGGAGTGAGTTTGCTGCACTGAAAGTAAAGGGGCCGAATAATATTGCACGCCCCACTTTTCAGTTTTTTATTTGTTAAAAAAGTTTAAATTATCTAATAAATTTCGTTCCACTTCACAATTGTGCCCCATTTGTTGTTGATTCATGACAAAAAATTAAAATTTTATATCTTTATGTTTGAAGCCTGAAATGTGGCGAAATGTTGAAAGGTTCAATACTTTCGCAAGGCACTGTATGTGTGTTCCAGAAGTTATTATTATATTAGTGTGGATGGATCGAAAAACAACTCCAGGTCTGTTTTAGATGAGCAACCATGTTAGCCCGGCTACCAATTTGTTTAGGACCCTTCTCATTGTTACTGCTCACATTACTGTTGTCTTTTGATTTTAATTCAGGTCTCAATAAACTCAATATATTCGCCCTTTCGTTTTTTTGGCACAGCTCTATGTTTACCTGTGAGCCTCTGAATGATTCACTACTATCCATGCTGACTAGGCTGATTGCACCACCAGTCAGAACCTTCTTTTTACTGTAATTAGCAATTAGCCAGGCGCTCCTTGGAGATGATGAGGGCTCGGTAGAAGTGGTTTGGATGGATTATGGCTGACGTCAAAGGCAAATGCAAATGTGTTTCTGCAAGCTTTCGGTAGATGCTCTGAATTCGGGAGCTTAGCTTGGAAATTTGTCCTCACGCTCTCACCCATTTTTGTGAGCGCTGGAAGGATTGCGTGGTCTCACTACTGGGTTGGACGAGCGACTCTCTCCGCTTTGAAGCTGATAAACCTTTTAAAACCATGACAAATATTCTCCTGCAATTTTGCCAGCGGATATATGCAGGGAAATGAAATAGGTAGTAGGGAGCGGGAATATGAAAATTTACCGCTCCATCAACCGCCAACTTTATGCCAAGCAACAAAGTTTTCTAGGGTCAGTTTGCTTTAGCGCGTCCAGCTTGTCCGTCTAGTTAGTTACTTAGATTTATTTCAAACCTGCAGAACACAACTTTTAAAAATGTATTTGCTAAATCATTCCAGAGTATAACCCCTCACACTGAGATACACATTGATTTTAAAGTATTTCTAGACTTTAGTACGTATAGGTTTGTGTAAGCTCTCAGTCGTACAGGGATTAGTCAAAGCAAAGGAAGGTTTCTCACCCATCATCTGTACTTCTTAGCAAGTTTGCTAAGAAGTACAGATGATGGGTGAGAAACCTTCCTTTGCTTTAGTACGTATAGTTTTATGTTTCCTCTTTTCTGATGCTCATCTTTGTCATGGAGTAGGATAGGAGCCCTGAACATTATTTGAGTGATTTGAATGATGTCTATAGTTGAAATTCAAATGGGCTTTTTTTTGCACACATATAAAAATGCTTTCTACATAAATCGCTCGTGAACATAACGGTTTTTTACCTATGCGGTGGATTGGCGGCATGGAGGTTGAGTGTGCACAGATGTGGCTGCATGGCACAAGTTCGGCATGAGGGTGAGACATCAGTCAGTTTCCATAGTGATGTGGTTGAATGGAGGGGATTAGCAGGGGCAGTGTGGTGAGAAAGGACTGCAGACTTCAGTCGGAGCATGAATTTCAACAGCCTCACGTTCCTGGCGCTGACACCAAAGCCATCGTCGTCTCCATTTTGCTCGAGTTTAACGACACAAAGCTCTCTTATGAGGCTTTTTAAAATGTAACCGGATTTCACTGTATACAGTATAACAACAGCTGGTTTGGTTATTGTTATAGCAGTTTGTGTAAATGTGTTTGTTTAGAAGGAAATGTTCAACTCAAACTGAAAGCGCCTTTTCTGTTACGGTTATGCTTTACTAAGCAAAAGGGCAATTTACTATTAATTTATATTTGATTTTTGTTGTAAGGTTTGTGGCATTCATCAAACACATTTGTGATATTAGGTTCATATTGAAGTCTGCAGTTTAGAGCACAGGGATTTCTCCAGCAGCAGCAGCATATGCAAATGGATTTGTGAATCCATCAGTGCATTATATGAACACACTGTCGGTAACCTTTTCACATTGACAATGTGGCAGTTATTGCAGCTCTGCTGTATGTGTGTGTACGCTAATCTATTTTGTGAGCTTCTTTGACTTGAGTATGTGTCGGGTATATAATTCTGGGCAGCCAAGATGTGCTTTTAACCCTCAGAAGTCTAATCTGCTCTATTAATGGACTTTTTGTAAAAGTTAATTAACCATTTTCAATGATAGCGGCACAGCGGTCCCAGAAGAGAGCCATGTAAGGATGGAGAGTCAGAGAGCGATTATGCTGTTGCCTAGCAACACATGTACAAAATTTGAAGCGTTTTCGTGCCCCCATACTGTTATCACAGAGGTCATATGTTTACGAAACCTACACAGTGTGCAGCGCACTACAGCAGAGTCAACAAAGTGCCTGTCCCAGTGCTGCTGCTGAGAAACCATCCCACACTCCCCCAAATCTAACACTTTGTCCAGAGGGAAAAATCTGAATGATATCCAGAGAACATGATCAAAAGAACTGAGCAGTGTTTTAAGTGAAAGCATCAGTCATCATGAGGGAGGTTTGGAAGGCCGGCCCATCTCATTGATTACACTTCATCCTCATACTCCAGCACAGCAGGGTATGTGTGGGGCTTGGAACAGTCCTCCGCTGGTTGGGCTTATTTGTAGAGCACGTGTCTTCATGAGATATAGTAAAAGAGAAAAGGATGTACACAGAGGAGGAGTGTGGTGGAGTCGAGACAGAGCTGCTGAGGCACTCACATCACAGCCATTTGGGTCATGCAAAACAAATGCTACAGTAGGAACAGCAGACAAACTGAAGCACAGATCCTTGAGGTGGATCCTCCATCACATTCGCCACAAACCTATGGCAGAATCACTTTTAATAGGTTTAGTTCTGTTATGTGGTGGGTTATAGTGGCCGCCAATGCATACAGTGTCATGCAAAAAGAAAAATCATTATGACAAAAGCCTCCTCTCTTAGCTATGGGTTGATTATTGTGTTTGCAATTTCAAAATTAAGTGGAACATGTAAACAGCTAATGCAGAGAGGGGGGAGAATGGTGACAATATGAATAAAATATGTGAATTGCTTCTGATTAACATACTAATGACTAATCATCATGCTAATTACTTTGGTTTGCAGCCTCTGCAGCAGACACAGGAGCTACAGGACTCATGAAGTCAGAGAAATATAATACAGCTCCATAAATATGATTATGAGGGAGGAAACACTATCACATTAAATAAGGAGTGGAGAATGTAAGGAGTGGAGAAGCTATAGATATACAGGCACAAAATCAATGTTTTGCAACTATAAGAAAATCAAACAGATTAACCAAAGTTCACAAGAATTAACCCAGAAATACCCTCAGTTGCAAACATGCAACAAAAGGTTTGAAGGTTTTGGCAAAATAAGGATGTTTTTGTTTAATGCATTAACTACACTATACTGCTTCTTTTATGCAAGATTTAGAGATTATTTTATTTTATTTTATTTCATTTTAGTATAGTTATTATTGTTTTATCTTGTGCTGAGTGCGCCTCATTCCTAATGCTCTGTAACTGAAATTTCCCCCACTGTGGGACGAATATTCTACATTGCCAAATTTGGTCATTGAATGCTGTTTTCAAACACAGATAATTTTCAGCAAATATTTATGTTTGGGTTCTAAAGGGTAAAGAAAATTGATAAATTGTGAATGTCCCAGAGCATCACCTGCCCTTAGACCTCAGCAAGGGGGGCAAAATACAATTAAAATGGAAGCCACAATAGTGAAGTTATTTTTTTAGTAAATGCACCTCTGATTCAACCCAGACCACTCCTCGCTGGTCAAATCGCAAATAAATACGTAGCCCATTACAGTATTAAGTTTTAGTTGTTCCTCGCCGATGCAGTAGGGTCTAAGAGCAGTGATGATCGGGGACATTTAGGGACATTTAGGGACAGTGGCCATCCTGCTCCCTATGGACCAATGGCTCCTATGTGTTTGTTATTATTGCATTTACTGTGTTCAAACTCTAATTCTCTAATCTGTTGTTGAATCTGCAACTTAACTGTTCTTTAGGGCTATACAAAATGTACAAAATGTATTTGAGACAAGGAATAAATTAAAGATACAATATAAATTAGGACTGTGATGTTAGTGTTGATTATTCCCACACACACACACACACACACACACACACACACACATGTAGAGATTTCATAATACTTTTAAGCAACTGTGGTTAAAGTTCTAACTTCTTTCTTACATATGCAGAAGCCTGTACTTTTCCACTTGACATTTTGATTTCTGAAGGCCAAGCTACAAGCACACTGTGGCAGCTGCTGATTGGAGGTGTCTGTTTCTCCTGAGTATATTATCACTTGCTGTCTGTAAAATCCTTTGTTCGTGCGTCTACCATCAACAATAAAACATGTCTTCTGTCTGAATTAAAGACACGATCCCAGACTTTGGCTGATTCACACATGTTTAGACAACGCACTCACGAACATACACACACTCATACAGACACAGGCCCAAGCCCTCTCTGACCACACACCTTTCTCCCATGACTCCCTCAGTGCTGAAGGTGTCACTTTCTTTCCTTCACATAAGTTTTGCCTTTAATCCTTAATAAATATAAAAATGCTTAGAGATGTGGCTTAAAGACCGAAACAGAGTAATAGAGGACTGTGTAAATGTCACTTTGTTGATGATAAAACAGTTTGGTCTGAAAACAGAGATATTCAGCTATTAGAATGCCCTTAAGCTGTTGCTCAAGCTTTTCCGGGCCCAAATCTAGATCAAGTTGCCGGGGTCACAAGGCACCTAAAGCCTGGATCTAATCGCGAAGTGGGCCCTGGCCCACTTAAACCGGGCTTTAGGGTGCGCATGTGACCGCAGCCCAAGTCTCACATCCGCACTTTAAAACAACTAATCCAGCGGTGTCCAGACCTTTTAGAAAGAGGTCCACTTTAGTTCACCAGTCCAGGGGCCAAAAACCTGGATTGTATAACTGTTTTGACTGGATTCAAGCTTTAAAACATGGGTTGATATGTCCATATTGATTCACACTGCAGCTACATTACCATATATGGAATTCTATGACACATAAATATACACATAAAGTTGACGAAAGGATTCCAAACGGTCTGAGCTTTACAGTTATAGCACTTTATTGGTGGAGCTGAAGCTGGCTGGATGACACTGTATGTACCTCAATGGCTACTGTGTTAGCAAGGCAGAGAGCCACATAAAATGACACATGGGTTGAATTTATTTGAGTTTGGACATGCCAGATTTAATCAATAAGTCAAGAGAATCATTACTATATTAATCGATCATCCAAATAAATGATAAGTTACCGCTCTGATGTGGATTATTGCCCAATGTTATCCACCTAGGACCCCCCCCAAACCCCTCGGATGCTGCCCTTATCCCTCTCACGTTATGACGATTTTACACCCAATGGGCCAGCAAAGAGGGGTTGACCTCAGCCTCAATCTTGTGCACATAATCTAAAAGCCATTATAGGAAGGCACAAGTAATTCCGGCCTAATGGAGCACGCACATAAAGCATTTCGCAAGGAGCCCATACAGTAAATTGACTCTGAAAGAACGCGCACGCATGCACGGGCTTTTGGCACGGGTGAGGAGGGCGCTGAGCTGAATCAAAGGCTCCGGGTGATGGGGGTCAGCTGGTGGGGCGCGCATGTCAACCAGTCCATTGGACATGACCGCGCGTGTGGATCAGCAGGTGTATAAATATGTGTCATGTTTCTCACCCGCGCCATGCAGTGTCCGCGGGGATGCCAACCCAGATGGGGCTTCTAAACGCGTGCATTTCGTGTGGTATCAGTTAATAGGTTAGTTCACCCCTCATTGGCTCTCCATCTGGTGCCCTCCCAGCCTGCATGTCTGCGGATGAGACGAGGAAAACATTCACACACACCGGCAAACTGTATGGCCAAACCAAGATCTAACCTGCATGTTTTACGCACGCAGTCCAACCCCTGGCGCGCGTTTTTATACCCAAGCCAAAACGCGTGGAATACTTTGGGTGAAAGAGCCTAAAACATCCAAAGAAGACAACTGAAATAAATAAAGACATATCAAACAAGTGGGCACGATCAAAGCCCCGCGTTTAACTTACCTAAAAACTTCTCCAAAAAGAAAAAAAAAGTTGCTGTACTTTCCCATTAGTTGCAGTGCGGGCAAAATAATCCACAATTTGGAGATCCAGCTGGCGTTGCGGATGTTATTGTTACCCTCACATGAAGACGACAATCCCGTGGACGGTGACAGCCAGGTCTTAAGACAAGCGTGGCCAGTCCCTCCCTTTATTGACGGGCGCTCTTTATCATAATTTGCCAGTTTGGCGCGCACAGACAGCCAGACAGCCAGACAGACACGGGCTGTGCAAAAGAAGTGGCCTCACCTTCAAATGATGTTACCGCATATGTTTTCATAATAGATTCAGGGGAGAAAAAAAAAGAAAAAAAAAGTGGGGGGTGGGTTGAGTAAGGATGGGGCTGCTACAATTTAAGCAAGAAGTACGTGTTCATCATCATCATCATCATCAGCAGTATAGGCAAACTTATATCCAAGAACATTCATGGGTGGTGATGTGAAATGTTCAGGAAATTGAACGTAATAAAAATATAACAAGGGTGCGAGCGCGCGTTTTGGAGTAGCCTATGGAGTTGGTGGAAGGAGAGGAGGAGGTGGGAAAGGATAGGAAAGGGAGGGCGACTTTGAGATGACATTGAGGCTGTGTGTAGATGGTA
Organism: Knipowitschia caucasica; assembly: GCA_964034765.1. Classification (NCBI taxonomy): domain Eukaryota; kingdom Metazoa; phylum Chordata; class Actinopteri; order Gobiiformes; family Gobiidae; genus Knipowitschia; species Knipowitschia caucasica. Next base: position 34,446,130 of record OZ035827.1, read on the forward strand.
GTTGGGTCTGCTTGTTGATGTTAGACAGTCGCGCCAGGAGAAGTGGCTGCTGCTGCCCGCGCTGAATCCGTCCTCCACCTCCTCTCTTCATCATTTCTACTTCTTCTTCTTCTGCTCCCTCCTCTTCCTCATCCCTGGCTTTTTTCAGCACTGGACAGCTCCTGGCCAAGGAACAAAGCCTAAAAAATATACATCTCCAACTGGTGTCGATGTTGATGCATGGTCACTTTAAGGCTTTTAATGGAAGTAATATCTCTTTATGTTCCAAGACAAATCGGGAGTTTACAACTTCTTCACCCACGGGAGGGATCTACGGATACCTCGTTCGGCATTTGTGGCAGGCGGCGCACTTGCAAGGATCAAGCATTGAATGTGAGTGAAAAATACCAGTTTTCTTTCAAAATGCGTGCTTTTCAGATGTGCAGTTAGATCAAATATGATAATTGACGTAGGCTGTGGGCTGCTCAGGTGTTCTGTCTGTGTTGAATGAATGCAATGCAACGCCACGCACCTACACAGCCAATTAAACGCAGAATTGATTGCTATGTTCTCGAGTCTGGTGAACGGTGCGGACGTGGCGCGCGTTGGTTGCCAATGAATTTGGACAGTCACAGCACAAGCCCTCTGTTCAGGGAGAAAAGCGACGTGTAAAAGCTGTATTTTACGCATTTTGGACAGCCTTTGTACCCTTCTGCGCACGGGGCTCGGGAGATCTCCATTAGAAGCTCGTGTTTGGATTTCTGCATGTGTCTTGGTGTTACAAGAATCTGCAGGTGGTAATTGGTCCGATTCGTTCTGCTTTTTTCTTATAGGCAGATAGCAGCGCTGCGTACGCTCGCCAGGGTCGTATATGTCTTGTATTTGCTGTGTCTTAAAAGTTTTTTGTTGAATTATAAATATTTTTGCATGTTTGATTTGTGTCCATGTGTGAGCTGGTCTGTTTTCACTGATGCTAATTACGCGCAATCTGTCGCTTTCAGTTGTGGGAGCAAATCCAGCATGACTTTGCCATCGATGGTTTTTGATGTTTGCTGAGTCTGATATGAATGAAAATATTGCGTGGAGACAAATGTGCAAGAAACGCGCTTATTTTGAACAGATTGCCTCGATGTATTTGCTGATTATTTAACCAAAAGGAGCCCACTTTTACGCACGTTTGTGACAGCAGAACCATGTTTTATTGACGCTTTCAGGTTGAGGGCATCTGACTGAGCCAGGCTTCCACCCAACAGTCCCAAAGGTTAGGTCTAAAAACACCGCGAAGCTGCTGTCTACGTGGACAGGTGCTGAAGTCTCACGTCCGACTGCCAGGACCTTTGCCAAAGCCAGAGACATGGCGACGAACGGCACCAAAGCGGATGGACAGGTGACAGAGCTCAACGAGGTGGCAACAAATAACGACAAGCCCAAGACATTGGACGTGAAAGGGGGCGAAAAGAAAAAAGATTTGCCTGCCAGGGAAACATGGGCGGGAAAATTTGATTTCCTCCTGTCGTGTGTGGGTTATGCAATTGGACTTGGAAACGTGTGGAGATTTCCGTATCTCTGTGGAAAAAATGGTGGAGGTAATGGTCTATTTCTCCCTTCAGATTATGTGCATGTCTCTTGGTGTATTTAGGCCTAGGATGTGCATCTTTTCAAATCATAACTTAATTACACTTTACTTCTGTCCATCCAGGAGCCTTCTTGATCCCATATTTCTTGACTCTCATATTTGCTGGGATGCCATTGTTTCTGCTGGAATGCTCACTTGGTCAATACACCTCCATTGGAGGGCTGGGTGTGTGGAAACTGGCGCCTATGTTTAAAGGTATACTGCTTTCATGAGTAGCAGCTGAACGTACGAGATTACAGAGCCCCTTCATGTGGAATGCATTTGTATTAAAAGGGTTTTTATAATGGCACATAAAACATATTTCTGTGTAATAGGTGTGGGCCTCGCAGCTGCTGTTTTGTCCTTCTGGCTCAATATTTACTACATTGTAATTATTTCCTGGGCCATTTACTACCTGTACAACTCCTTTACCACTGTGAGTATTCAAGGCATCATAAAGCAGCCAATGGACCACAGGGTCAAGGTTGTAATATCAGACATGTTGCTCTAGCGCGTGAATACAATCCATATGTTTTACAGGACCTTCCCTGGAGCTCATGTAACAACGCATGGAACACAGAAAAGTGTTACACAAACTACAGCATTGCAGACACCACCAACCTGACCAGTTCTGTGCTGGAGTTCTGGGAGTAAGACATCTACACGTTTATACTGCATCTACAGCTTTACAGCATCTTGCATGCGATCCTACACTGATGCATAAAAAACTGCCTCCTCTGCTGCATGCCCATGTCCTTGAGTGGATAATAGTCTTATTGTTGCTCGCTCTGACTCTTAGGCGCAACATGCACGAAATGACCGATGGCTTGGAAAAACCAGGCCAGATTCGAGTGCCACTGGCAATAACACTGGCCATTGCTTGGGTCCTTGTGTACTTCTGTATCTGGAAAGGGGTTAGCTGGACAGGGAAGGTAAGACTTTTGGGTGCCCGAAGGCAGCTTCTAATGACGTTTGTGTGAAATCAAATATTTAGAGGTGTAATATCACTCTCATCAATCATTCAAATCACAGATAGCGTTGTGCAGATTGATTTGTAAGAAACCGACAAACACTGATGTTAGCTGATCCTATTCTGCCTGCGGTGGCTCCTCAAAGTCCAGACTCCAGGGAGCAGTTGTGTGAGCATTAAGAGGAGCAACAAGCAGCCTTAAACTCTCTTCTCATTTTGTTCACTATCTTCACATGAAGCACTTCACCTCCCTTGTTGTGCGGCATTTCTTTAGCCCAACACATCACCATGGCAATTTCAATTTGGAGTGGTCACTAAAACACTCAACGACACATTCGCTCACAAATTGCATGGATTTTTTTCATCAGAGTGCACATACTATAAAAAACTGATTTTAAAAGCTTCCCTTAACCCACTTTATTTGCATTTATGAAATAAGTCATTTGAATTCCTTGCGAAGCGGCCATTTCTGACAGTGTCTCTCTTGTAGGTTGTGTACTTCTCTGCCACGTATCCTTACTTCATGCTGTTTATCCTCTTCTGCCGTGGGGTCACTCTCCCAGGAGCTCTTGATGGAATTAGGTTCTACGTGACCCCCGATTTTGAGAAACTGAAAGAATCCGAGGTTTGATCCCAGATGATGACGTCAGCAGAGCCTCGTCGGGCCACTCACGCTGTGGTGTTTGTGTTTCAGGTCTGGCTGGATGCAGCAACACAAATCTTTTTCTCTTATGGCCTGGGTCTGGGCTCGCTTATAGCTCTGGGCAGTTACAATCCTTTCAACAACAATGTTTACAGGTAAGCTGCTGAAGATATGACCATTTATTTAAAGTCCATCTTATCTATAAAGAAAAAAAGCCTGTGTCTGTGCTGCCAGGCCGTGGAAAATGTCAGTAATTTGAAATGGTTCATTAGAGCATATTATATTTCCTTTAACAAGCTCATGTTCAAGGGCACGAGTAACAGTCCTTTTTAATGTCACCGGCATGACTGTAATATCAGTCCATGATTATATGCCAGGGGTGTCAAACATGTGGCCTGCGAACAAGATATAGAGGCCCCCTATATGATTTGTTGATGGTGTGAGGTTAATGAGCTACATTTCTCACAAAAAAACACCCAATTTATTTTTTTAATTCTAAACATTAACCCAAAATGAAATTAATAATGGTAAAAAAAAAGAAAAAAAAAGTCTACAATGAACATTTTTCCTTATTTCCATTTTTTATTCAGTTATATCTTTCTGAAAAATCTACCAGAAAAGAATAAACAAATTTAAAATAGTCAGTAGGCACAACACCCTCAATAATTTAATTCATCTAATAAAATACAATGCCATAGATGTAAAATATGTGATATAAACAAATGTTCCTTTAAGAAAACTATGAATTTCGGTCCCCAGACCAAGGTGTGAGAGGTTCTTCAGCAGCATGGTTCTAGTGTAGTTCTAGTTACATAAAAAACTATGAAAATATAACATATATTGTAATATATTATAATTGAATGTATGTATGGGTCGTTCCCAATGATTAAAGTTCAATATCCTGCAAATAGGATCAGATTATGATGTTTTGGGCTCGACACAGTGGAACAATCTGACAAGACAATGTGATATTTGCTTTCCCCAGAGACTCTATCATTGTGTGCTGTATCAACTCATGTACCAGCATGTTCGCTGGCTTTGTCATCTTCTCCATTGTTGGTTTCATGTCACATGTGACAAAGAGACCCATTGCTGATGTAGCAGCGTCAGGTAAATCACCAAATACTGAACATATATTCATTTGATGCATCCAAGAGAAAACTAATGCCTCGTCTGGTGCTCAGGTCCTGGCCTGGCCTTCTTAGCCTATCCGGAGGCAGTCACCCAGCTGCCTGTGTCTCCTCTCTGGGCCATCCTGTTCTTCTCCATGCTGCTCATGCTGGGGATTGACAGTCAGGTAAGGGCTTTGCTCCACCCTGCTCATGGTGGCTTAAGCGCTAAGATGGAGGGGCATATTACCCAGCGGGGCCTGCTCGCTGCACGATAAGCATGAAATCTAAATCTGTGTGTAGTTAAAGAATATCAGTCAGATTTGACTTTCAGCCTTGATAATGAAACAGTCCCTTATTTGGACTGAAAATTTCTGCAACAGTCTAAATGCAAAGCAAACAAGGTCAGATAAGGCCACAGAGCATTAGGGGAAGAGGCCAAAACACAATTTTATTTGAATACTGTGTGTATAGAAATCAATATTAAAATCTTACTGTGTCCCTTTTTTGCTGGCTTAAAAACAGACACTAGCGCATTGCTGTGGCATGTAGGTCTGTAGGGGGAGCTATATAGGACTCAAAGTCACATTCTGTCTGATTATATTGACCTGAGCCATCCCAAACTCATCTCAATAACATCAACACTTTAGGTTAATTAAATAAATCATTGCCAGTTACCAAGGCAACATCATACACACACACTCACAGACACACACACAGACACACAAACTCACACACACACACACACACACACACAAACACACAAATATACACAGACAGGAAGATAGACAGACAGACATTCCTTGCTTTTAGAGATAGAGTGTGCAGAATTACATGAGCAGTTGACTACTATTACAGTATGAGTTGTGGTTGGTTTTTAAAGTTTTTCTACTTAAAATGTATTGATTCAGGCAAAATGAACATTAGTTAAAAATATTACTAAGTCAAGTCTTGTGCCACACAGAAAATAACAACAGTACTTGTCAATGTTGTAAATGCGCTTGTGTTTAAATCTGGAGATGGTGACATACCCTAACTATGTTTAACTATCATTTATCAAAAGAAATATCAGAGCTTTTAATGCATTTGTAATCTGTTCTATTCAAATGGCTCATTTACTCAAGATGCTAAACAGAAAACAGGCCGTGGGCACTGGCTCCGTAATTTTATATTGATTGAGCCCATATAAACTACTATTAGCGCAACAACATAATCTTCTTTTTATTGGAAAGACATTTACGTAATAACTGCTCCTCTTACCTCCACACTTCAACACAAGTAGCATTAACATATTCACACTTCTACACCCTACACTCACCATAAACAGCCTGTTCGTTTCTCTAGCTATGGGCAAAGTATGGATGCGAGTGTTCACAATGTGAGTCTCTATGCTCTCCTCAGTTCTGCACGGTGGAAGGCTTCATTACCGCTCTGGTGGATGAATTTCCCAGAGCTCTTAGGGGCAGGAGAGAGCTATTCATTGCAGCTGTGTGTGTGGTGTCCTATGTGATCGGACTGTCAAACATCACGCAGGTAAGGCCAAGAAGCTGACTTGTATGCTCCCATGACGCAGATGTCCCATATTTCTTACAAAGTAATCCATTTTTATGTGACCAGGGTGGGATCTATGTGTTCAAACTGTTTGACTACTACTCTGCCAGTGGAATGTGTCTGCTGTTCTTGGTCTTCTTTGAATGCATCTCCATATCCTGGTGCTACGGTGTGTATCATCATTGTTTTGTTACATGTTTTAGCATATTTTAAGCAATGCAGTTAATTGTTACGGAAGCGTTTGCGTACACCAGGTCTCCTACAACCTCAAGGTCATGAGCGCTCGTGTGTTCCACTTCACCCGCCTCATCATCACGCATGCCAGGCCGGCAGCAAATTGAAATAAATTGAATCTGAATTTTGATTCATTTCTCGCAGGTGTGAACAAGTTCTATGACAACATCGAGGAGATGATTGGCTACAAGCCCTGTCTATGGTGGAAGCTGTGCTGGGTTGTGTTTACTCCTCTCATTGTTGGTGTGAGTAAAACTGGACCTACATTAAAATAGATATAATAAATTATATCAATATTACCTGCCTGTGGAGGCATAGATGAATGATTCCCATTTCTTATGTCTGCCACAGGGTGTTTTCCTGTTCAGTGCCATACAAATGGTTCCTCTCAAAATGGGAGACTACGTGTTCCCGGGCTGGGGTCAGGGAGTAGGCTGGCTCATGGCACTGTCCTCCATGGTCCTCATCCCCGGATACATGATATACATGTTCGTAGGACTGAAGGGGACCTACAAAGAGGTGAGAACATTCAAATGTTGTGGTTTATCAGCTATAGGACTTGTTTGCACTGCTGTTCAAACATAACTGCACAGTTGCTCAACATGCAAGCAAAAGGGTTTCTAACTGCCACACCTGACTAACCCAGGAACAATGTTGGATAAGTCAACCAACCAGTGGTAATTGGGTTAGGGTCTGGGCCTGAGTTAGGGTTAGGAGTCCAGGTAATGAGTCTCAATTGACATTGAGTCTGGACTCTTAATGAACTGGTGATATCAGAAGGTGTCCTGACTAGCCATGGTGCCCAAGTTACAGCAGACTTTGAGGTTCCATAAGTACATTTTTATATGTGGGAGTACTCCTCCTTCAGGCGAGAAGTTTCCACATGACCATCAGTCTTTTTGCTATAGTTCTTCTATAAGACCTGAACACAGAAAGAAGGCCTTTAACTATTTTGCATCTAAAAATGTGGATTATTAATTAATCTAATTTACGCAAAGTTTGACACCTCAAAAGCAACTTTGCATGTTAATAATCTGGTTTGATACTTTAATAAACATAACTGTGCTCCTTATTTATGAATAGTTTTATCATTATTGTGCTAATGTTTTTTGTTTGTTTCTTTTCTTATCTTTTTCTTTTGTGAAAATGTACATATGCTCACGAACTGTAGTGGACTTTGACTTTTGAGCATTTTTGAGATTTGTCTGAACTGGCACGTATTATTGTCATAAATGATTTGTGCTATTCTACATTTATACCAATAAATATATATTTATGTTCTAAACTATACAGTTGATGTTACACGATACATTTGTTTGTTTGTGATTCCCAGCGACTTCGGATAATGCTCCAGCCGCCTGCAGTGACCAGGAGGCCTCAGGAGAACGGCCCGGATCAGATTGTGGAGACCAACACCGCAAACCTGTCCAGTCCCACCAACGCAGCCAGTCCCTCATCCCAGGCCCCTGCCAACGCAGCCAGCCCCGTCAACCCCGCCCCGGTCCCCAGCCCCAACCCGGTGACCAGCGCCAGCGCGGCCCCTCTCCCCGCCAACCCTCCCACCGTGTCCAGTCCGTCAAATCCAGCAGCAAGCCCAACCACCGCTGTCATCACCACAACCACCACTGTAAGCGCCAGTGCGGTCACCAAAAGTAGCCCGACCAGCGCCGCCCCGGCTGTCGGGAGCCCGGTGGACACGGTGACCCCCCCGAGCACAACGACCGCCACCTCCAACCTGACCAATGCAGAGGCCAACGTGTAGACAACGAGCACACCCTCATGGAGCATGTAGATAAAAGAGAACACTACAAAGAACTTCCAAGATTTAAATTGATTCACCTACCTCCGAGGGCAATATATAATCAAAAAAACAGATTTTCAACAAAACAAAAAAAACATCTCTTGTTTATTTTCTGCATTTGTAAAGCCAAGCCAATGATGTCTAATTGCCGGCTTGCTTTTGGGAAAACAATATCAAAGACTGTTAGTGTTCACAACTTCAACCGTCAATCTGAAAATGTAAACATACTGTGTAATACTGTGAGAAAAGAAGAAAAAAACCTAGAGAAATAGATTAGAGATTTGTTGAATATCTTCATGATTCAAGTAAATACAGTGTGAATATAGTAGATGAAGTAGTGAACTAAAATGAAGAGTGCAATGGGTTTCTTGTGGATGTTTACGGCGCCTCACACAACTGTCTCTGGTGTTAGCGTTGCACTCTGTGAGGTACAGGCCGCAAGGCGAGCACAAGCTCCGAGTAAGCACAATGCCAATAAGAAGTTCATGATTACGAGTCCTGGAGAAATCCAGTTTTTGTCGCAAAAGATATGTGTGTGTGAGAGAGACTGTTATTTTTTCCTTCCTTTTACAGTGGAAAAAAAAGAGAAAAAAATACTTTTATGTGATGAAACATTTTTAGACTTATTTTTAGGATGTTTTATACTATACGTGTTGTGAAGGAGGACCAAAATCAATAGGCAGACAAAAGCAAAAACTATGCCATTTAGTGTCGGGTTGGCAAAGCACAGGGTACAAAGAAGTACAAAAAGCACAGGGTTAGAAAAGTGATTTACAAACATCGACTATCCCTTTCTGCTGACAGTCAGTCCTGTTTACTTTTTGCATGCTTTCCTCAGGAACATCAGTAAAAATATCTGAAATATCTCCTGACAAACAAAAAAGAATAAGAACAGAGAAGGCCTTAAGCCAACAAACCCATTCTGTCCGAGCCATAGTCTATTTACACGACTGGGCACAAAGACAAAACACAGCTCTGTAAGCTAGCACAAGCCTGGACCAACTCTGTGTCTCTGTAGTCATTCCTTTCTCCATGTGTACTGATCAAGCATAGTTTGATCTATATGTATTGAGCAATACATATGTAGATGTGCGTATGTGTGCAGGCCAGTAAGCAAGTGGTCTGTTTCTCTTTTTGTTCCTGTTGTTATTGCTTCACTAATGAAAAGCACAAAGCTTTAATTCCCCCAGATATCCGCGATGGCGTGTACGGACAATGTTAGTTTGCTTCTATGGCAGCTACTGTGAGAGGCATCTGGTTGAACAGAACATGTTTACTTTGAAAAGCAAAACAACTGAGCGAAAATGTGAAATGGCTACAGTTCATGTCCTGTGAATTTTGTATAAAGTTACTCTGCCACAGTTTTCTCTGGAACTTTGTTGTAAAACTGTACCGTGTAAAACATGTAACTGTGAATGTCTGTATTACATTGGAAGTTATTGTCTAAATGTTGAAAAAATGGAGTTGCTGTTTTCTGCAATAATATTTTGATCACAGAAGCTAAAGCACATACCTTACAGAAATATATGAGATGATGACTATGACAATGAAGATGCTGAGGATTATATTAAAAATAGAACTTATGTCTAGTAAAACAATATTGTTTTGTATATTTTTAACTGTCTCACTGCCTAATGTAAAACAAAATATAAACATGATATGTATCTAAATGGTGTCACATGATAAAGCACGATTGTTATGTTACAAATCGAAAAAGACTGAAAAAATAAAGAGTTATAGAAGTTATAAATACCATATACGTTTGGCATATGTCGCATACAGCATGTGTTTTTTAAGTAGCATCCCCTCGCCTACAAGCGTCTTATTAGGAAATTGGGTCAGCTCAAGTATCCGGTGCTCGGAGCAGAATCCTTTAGCATTAATTGGCTATTGTGCAAACGCTTGAACATGTATCTTCACAGATAATAAACCGTAGATTACTATGTTACAAATGTGAGAAAGGAAAATGTAGTTTTAGTCAGCTCATGTGGGACGCTTCAAATTAAACAAAAGCTGTCTTTTTGTAGACAATGACATTCCACCACAGGGGTAAAACGCAACTGGGGGATAGCATCAAAACATCAAACGAGTGGCAGAGAAAACAGTCTGAAGCCCTTCCTTGAGGTTTATTGAGTGTCAGAAAACCCAAGCTGATAGAAAGGCAGCAGAAAGCAAGAGAAAACAGCCTCTGCCCCGGGGCCTGGCATGCCCACCCGCCCCATCTCCACAACCTCTTATAGCTCAGTGTGCATTTGTGAGCGTGTGTGTGTGTGTGTGTGTGCGCGCGTATCCTATCCCCCACCTCCTCTTGCTTCCATTAGCTTCCAGTGTGTGATAAAAGAGACGGCACCAGCTGACACCACCACAATGACTCGTCTTGGATAAAAGAATGAGATGTCCTCTCTCGTCGCTCGTGGCAAATTCTGTCTGTGTTTGTAAGGGAGAGATTGAGAAAAATAGGTTAGAGAGACGCTGGCTACTACTTGTGTGGCTTCCAGTGGTCTCAAGCTTTGAATAATGCCCCTAATGGCTGCTATACCAAACTAGCCCCTGATGGATGGCTTCACTAGTCCCCCTCTCCTCTATTCCCACATGTGCAATTTGGCATCATTACCTATATATAAAACAGTCACCACCAGTCCGCCAAGACAGAGATGTGTTGCCTCCACCACGGCCATAGATCATCATTTTGAGCAGGGGCGGACAGCAGAGGGAAGCTCTAAATTAGTTGGTGCAATCTAGCAGAAACATAATTAGTCACAGGTTAAGGTCAGCAGAAGTCTCAAGAGCCTGTAATGGTCTTGTTTACCATCATTCAAGTGTATTACTGTTTTTATTGTAGCCACTGTGATGACTTTATTATGAAGCCTGTTGTAAACAGCTCGGGGGGGTTGTGTAGCATTGGGAAAAAGAGAATGCAGTATTGTCGTAGCAGCAGATATAAGATTATTAACCATAAAAGCCACTGTTTACAACCATAATAAACTCATAACATATAAGTAATGAGACATTTCTAGAATAGTTGCTGACCACATAAGACCTTTAACATATTCATCTTTCTGTCTATAATCTGAAATGAGACTGAATAAGGGATTAATCAACTTTCTTACAATAATCAACAACCATTTTAGTCGTTGATTAAGCGTTAACAGGTGTATAGACAGACTCCAACACATATAAGTGCTTTGACATTTGACTCAAACAGTAACAGCATAAACAATATTCAGGACTTGTATAAATGTCTCCTTTTTGATGCAACAATAAATCAAAAAGTACTACTAGGATTTCCTCCATTGGCTTCACTCATCATCCCACAAACATTTTCCAACACACTCCTGCCTGCGTTCTCAGCAACCGAAAATAATCGATTATCAATCCAATTTATTATAGTCTGATCTTTTGGACTGAGTAGGCTGATTTACAGTTACAATATTTATGTTCTCGATTAATTTGCATTTTTTTAATTGTCATGTACATGTTTAGGTAAAACATAATCATTGGTTCGGCGCGCGGCTAACGTTAGCTAAACTTAGCATTAGCATTTAGTTAGCCGCCCATTCAGACAAGACACGAGTGAAACTATAGCAAGTAAGTTCTTTCATTTTGCTTATTATGCCGATGTTGCTTCTTTTCCAAATACTTTACCTTCCTCAGCGTATCTTCCACGCTCCCTTTAGATTGCAGCATTGTCCATAAATAGAAAACCCAGGTCCTAAACAGAAACAAAGACATAATGAGTTCATGTTGTTACTTGTCACGAAGAAAAGTTTAGTGAAACATGTCAAGAACTTTTCAAGGTTTAAAAATACAGTACGTAGTGAATATATATATTTTTATATTACTGTCGCCTATCTCAAGCTATTTCAACAATTCAAGGACATTTACATCCCGCGAAAACCCCTATTAAAATATGAAAGGTTGTCAGTGGTTTGAATGTGACCTATATTTCAGATTATCCATACTCTCTTTTAAATCTTTGAGGTGGTTCTCTGCAAATGTGTGTGCATGTGATAATGTAAAACGATTCTGTTCTTTGCAGAGAGAGGTCCCTCCTGACAAGCTCCAGTTTTTGGCCAGGTGTGCGCAGGCAAAGGGACATTGTTTAGTGTTTGGCGATTCCACTGGAGCTTTTGTGAGACTATTTTTTAAGATAACAAAAATGGCTGCAAGATAGGATACAAACTGGTGATGCATACTGCCTTTCTGGAGGGCTGACAGACTGCTAACAGGAAATCAACTCACAGAAATGAAAGGAAAATACAATACATTACAATAAAATACAATAGATTGTCAGGTTTGTGGAAATGCACACTCATCATCTTGAGATTCATGACACACAATTCACCTTTTTTCAATCAAACTAGATGAGAATACGTACAATGACAATAATACATATTTTAAAATTTATGATGTAAACTGTTTTTATTAGTTTCCCCCGCGGAGTCCGCTCCCTTAGAAATAGGGTGAGGAACTCAGTCGCACGGGAGGAGCTCGATGTAGAGCCGCTACTTCTCCATGCCAGAGGAGTCAGTTGAGGTGGCTTGCGCATCTGTTTTGGATGCCTCCTGGACGGCTTCCTGGGAAGGTGTTTCAGGCATGTCCTGCCGGGAGGAGAGGGAAGTCTGGGTGTCTCTGTTGCAGCTGCCCCCTTGACCCGGCAACAGATAAAGCAAAAGAAAATGAATGGATGAATTTCACTGTTTTGGCCACAAATACGATCCATAGTGAAGCATTTGTTATGCATTTTGACTACTATATAGTTATTTATCACCACTCAACAGTCATATCAGTTTTATAACAGCCCTATAGTACACAATGCAACTCGCCACCTTGTCGCCTCCATACAGATTGATTTTCCATTAATTTTGTGAAATACTGTGTTGATACAGGACAACAGCGGTGTCCTGTTGTCCTGTAAAAACGTTTTTTTTGGTTTGAATCCTCGTCGGCTTTTCGCCACAGAGAAGACAGGAACATGCCAAAATTAAGGACAAAGGTCAAAACAAACGTCACATCGCAGTGCACCAAAATCACGTTATAATGGATAATGGCAAGTTTATCATCCATGTCAAGCAAATCCAAGGATCTGTTTTACAGTCTAAAACTGTCACATAAGAGCCTATTATTTGTCGCCATAATAAACATCTATATAATAATTACGATAAACATGGAGAACACATGAAAGATCTCAGCTCCTGTGGACTCACCACCTGCAGGAGGATCAGTGAGGGGCTGGTGCTCTGTGTACTGGGTGCAGCTCTGACTGCCCCGCCGACCCAGAAATGGATTAAGGGGAAGAAAATGGATGGATGGATGGAGAACATAGATGTAGAATATACCATAACCCTACATTTGTCCTTTAAATAGATGTGTAATGACTCAAAATATAATCTTCGGTTCTCATCATCTTCTGTGGGAGCGACCCCCCCCCCAGCCCAAAAGCAACAAGATTTTCGCAAGTAGCAAATACATTTTTTCTTTCTTCATTTTAAAATCTGAAATAGACACCATCAATAAGCCAATGTCATCCCATACATTTTGATTTCATAATAGACTAGATAGATACATTTTTTAGACATTCTTTGGAGGCAAAGCAAAGTCATCTAGACTGGCCACCAGTAAAGTTGAAGATGGAGAAGGATTTAACGTCTTTTGAAAACAATAACATACACAGTGCCTGAGTGTTGACTTCATCTTCATCTGGCCGCTGCATTTAAACAGATTGGACGTGACTTGATTACTGTGATGCCTCCAGTGTGGCCCAAACTTGTGTCTGAGGTGCACTCAGTGGAGAATTCAGAGTAAATACATTAATGAATAACTAATCTTTGCAGATGCATGAATCTACATATCAATGTAATCAGAGGGTGTTGTGTGCATGGCTATTTCCAGTAGATTGGCTGAGAGGGTTTCAAGTATGCAAAGCCTCTCTGCCTTTATGCTAATACAACTGCTTTCTTCAATGTGAATATGAAGCCAGCTTAAAATGAACTTGTTTTCTGGTTCACCTTTATAGGAGAGCAGTTCCATCTGTATACAAACTACTCATGCCTGTAAATATCCTGTGGATTTGTGAGCTGCAGCAATTCAAGATGACAATTTAAAGGTGCACAGCGGGGCACAGATAGAGGTAATGTTTTTCTTGATTATATTCTGACACTGTTGCACATGTGTGCAAATATAGCATAAAGCATTTGACAGCATACACTTTACCTATACTACATAATGTTTAAATTCATATTCTGAAATTTCAATGAGACTGTACAACAGATAACAATTTAAATTATCTTTGGAACTAATTGCAGTGATCAAATATCAAAAAGTCTAGTTCAAACTTAGAGAAAACGGCAGTACTTTAGAAGAAAGAAAAATACCTTCTTGGATTCTCTTATTGGTTGTTATATATTCTCACCCCTCATCATTAGATGCTATTTGAATTCATGTTTATCTCTTCGGGTCAATCCGGTCTTGAGACGGTATGATCTATTTTAGGGATGCACCGATTCTGATCCTGAGCCTCATGCTGCTACATGTACAGTAGTTTCATCACTGAATATTTGAATTCACAGTGCTAACGACTTATTACTTCAATATTCTTGCACTAGACTCGAGTGTATTACAAATGTATCTCCAGATGTATACAAGCATATTTTTTAAAGTATAGAGTTATGCTATGCTTAATATTCCCCTATCTTGAGTTGTGTGCTCCTCATTCCTAGTGTTCTAAAACTTCTGATGCGACTCTGACATTTCCCCACTGTGGCACAAATAAGAAATCTCTTAATTATAATCATATATGTTCCCCATAAACAGTGATCTCTGAAAAAGACAAATTAAATTGTCGGTGCGATGAGCTATTCAGATGGGGCTGCTTTAGCTAATCACAATACTACAGTGAGTTTGCTTTAGCGCCTCTTGTCGTTGGTCACGGTTTGTAACATCTCTCCAAAGTGCCAGAGGCTTATGAGAGAGTCATTGTAGATTACTGCTCGGGTCAAACACTGCATGCAAATTAGGCAGAAGCAGACCAAGTGAATCACTGAAAATAAAATCATTTAGATGCTGAATACGTCTGCAAAGGAGACAACCACGCATGTTGTGCCTGAAATAGAAACAATAACTACAAGAATTTACTTATGGATTTTGTTGAGGGAGAAACAGCACTTGGGGATATGGCCTCTTGGAAATAAAGTGGCAAACAAACCTATTCAACAATCAGGACGGACACGGTAATTTCTCAAGATGTATTAATTTGAATTAATTGATTAAAACATGTATTTTAAAGTTATGCACTGTTGATCAGAAATTAACCCCGCAAGTCAGCATTAAAGGTCACATTTATTTATATACCAGCTCCAAAGTGCTGTGCAAATGCCCCAGATACAAGCAAAGAACAGCTACCATTGAACATAACTTTGATCTAAAAATACATATTCATTCATTTAATCACCAGCGAAAAATGATGAGTTTTTTAGCTGTGAATTGAAACTCAGCAGAACTAGCAGCTCATATGTCCATTCAAGGGAAGAGAGAGATTATTTATTTTTATAGAATCGAGCAGGATTTGAATAAAATTGCACCGAATACAGCTTTTTTACGTACAATATCCTATTAATAATGGAGAATTATGGATGTGGATTTGAATTGATGAATGAAAGATTATGATGACGTGAGGATGACAAAATTGTTGTTATTGTACCAGAAAAATAGACAGTTGAGATCGCTTTAGAAGTCAGATGAATGCATACATAGTTGGATTATTGGTACATAATTTTCAAACCAGAAAAAAGTGTAACTATGTAATAAAATCCATATACCAGCAACTACGTACAGTCGTGTTCTATCTATCACTGGTTCTATCACCCTGTATTTGTGGCCGCTGGCACATATTTAAATCAGCTTTTCAGACAGAAAGGTGAAAAAGAGAGGACCTCCCCTCACTCAGCCAATCAGCTCTCAGCCCAAAGCTATAAATTGTGACTCACAGGGTTCTTTCTTATGTTTTCTAATAAGATTAATATAAGATGAATAAGACTCTTTGGACAAACACAATATGCAATCTATTGAATAAAGTGTAGTACCCTAGCTTAAATGTCATCGTTTGTCATTTAGAAGATTTGGTGATTTTAATAGACACTTGGATTAAAATATTAAAATTGATCTTGGTCTAGAATGTGTTGCAAATCAGCAAAAACACATATCAAAAAATCATCCAAAAAGTTGTATTCCTGTAGCTACAATCTTCTTGGCAGCACATTTGAAAGGATTTGGGCAAAGCTTTATGTGTATAGCAATAACATAGATCTGGCTTTTCAAAAAAACCACTTGGTAAAGAGCAAACTGTAATCCTTTCAGATATGTATTCTAGGGGCACTTACTGTTATGGTAAATGAACTGGGGCATTGTGAACGAAATTGTTGCAGTAGGAAAGAAATCTCACATCCCTTATAACAATAGTGTGTTTGATTCCGGATTTATCCCACCCGGATCGCCTGCAAAAGACTTGTGTGTGTGCTTTGTTTGCAGATGTCTCCGAGTGATTGTACAGGATGTGATGTTGCACCATTACAGCGTTCAGTGGAAGGACAGCACGGGCTTCAGCTGCAGGCGGAGCTTCACAAAGACCTGCATCCTAAATAAGTTCTGTCAGATTACGCTGCACGCACTTAGCAGCTCGCTCCTCGGGACGTTAACTCCGTCTCTGCCGCTTATTACAGAAGCAAATGACAGCAAAGTGGAAAGGTGAGAAGCAGATGGAGGAGGAGAGTTTACTACCAAATCATAATATACAAGGTTTATAGATGCAGACACAGTCATATGCCTCCGAGTGTTGACTGTATCATTATGGGAATTTATATAGCTTAAAAGCATGTGAAACTAGCCTGACTGGATTTTACAATAAATATTTCCATATACGTGGGGAGCTGGATTCAGTTCAAAACATAAGATCCACAATTTGTAGTATTGGTGGTCCTAATTATTAATTTGTAATTATTAGGAATCGAAAATGGAGCATTCTGAATGGAGATGGCATTCCACTCTGGTTCCAAAAGGGAAATTCCCAATTCTTAATAAAATCCAAATATTATATGTTAGCTACATTCCACAGCCCCAAAAACAACAAAATGTAAAATAAACCTTATTTATATATTACTGTAGATCTTGGGGTAGTTACTAAATAGAGGATGAGCAGCCTAATTTTTTATTCTGTTTTAATTATTTGTTGACATCCCTATGAAAAAAAACAACTATTTGTTTATGGAATCAGGAAGTGGGCGGGAACCTATCTGCTCCATAGCCAAAGGAACGATAAGAAGGTGAACCATTCTTTTAATACTTTACTTTAAACACAACCATTTTAGCAATAATGTTTCCAGTTCACCTCAACAAATGCATGTTCTTATCTGCTCCTATACTCTCGTCCACTCTTTGACTCCAGAAAACTCCCACAGACTTAGTCTACTCAATTTCCCTTTGCAAATTAATTGACAGAAACGTTTGATTCTTAACAGTAGAACTCCCAGAGAAGTCAATTTACCGGATATTATTTTTTGGAAGGGCAGTTTGTTACTGCTTTTGTCTTCATAACCAACCAGATTTCTACATTTATAAAAGCTTTGTTTCTAAATGTAGTTTATTTCGATGTAATTCTTTTTTCCACCGGAGAGGAGTGTTAATTACCATAGCAACGCACAGTTTACTTGTAGCAGTTAGCATTTAGCCTTTCACCAAACAGTTTTTTCTGTATTCTAATTTATATTCTCCAGTTTTAGCACTAAGTAAAAGTGAGTAAAGGTTAAACCCTTATTTCAATAATGGTAACTGAGAGTTATAGGAGGATTTTCTACTTCCGGGTGGATCATTGGTCCTCCTAATTGTCAATCATTCTGATACGTCCTGGTCAAATAAGGTCAGAGAGTTTTGTTCAAAAGATTCGGGAAAATCTTCCTGTTTACCATTAATAAATTCACTTGCTTAATTTTAATAAAAACTCACTTTTTGGGAGAATTTTTCAGAATTCTGTTGATTTGAATGGGAGCCATCAAAAATGATTGTTCTGGGCGGTATAGTAGCTTCAGAAGTCTGAGAGTCCTAGGGTGAACGTCCTGCTTAATATTCCAACACTGCTTCTTTAATTGCAGTTTTTTGCACCCTTTCAGACACCCCCTTTCAGCACTTTAGTCACTTTAGAATAAGGTTACACTTCAAAGAGATCGTGCCATTTTCGTTAATGCAACAGTAATGAAAGACCTACACAACTATTCCAGCAGCGTAGGATTTAGCACACACACGGACGTTGACGTGAGTATTTATGACACGCTGTTTTATGCAAATGTGACCAAGTGACCTTCTCATTAGCCCCAACGCATGAGATTTTCACTCATGTAGCCATGTCTCTGACTGCTCTTTGCGACTCCACAGAACAAAACATCCAAAAATATACCATTCTCTGTCTGTACTCTGTCTGGGAGATGTTTTGAAAACCAGTTTACATGCACTTAACTCCTTCTGACTCAAAGAAAACACAACTTTTTAGGAGAACTGTCATTTGCAAACAAGTTCATTCATTCCCTCAGTGTCTGGATCTTACACAACCAAACACAAGTGATGATTAAGGAGGCCAGGAACCTCGCGGACATGCTCATTCTTGGGGAAGGGGTGAATCATTGCCTTGATGTTGCATGCTTTCTTTTCAGATATGTCACGGTGGTTTTGGGAGGGCGCTCGCTGATGGGTGAAGTGGACCGGGCAGGGCCGTCTCAGCAGCATCCCCGTGTGTCTGGGCCTTCTGCAGGCGCTGGCCCTCCCCTGACCTGCTCGCTGACAGGTAAGACATCAGTGCTCAGCCTCCAGACCACTGCCATCGTACAAACAGAAGGGCTGTGGGAAAGAGTGGACAGAGCATGGTTCTAAATAAATACCTAAAAGTACTATATGCTACTAGAGTACTATTTATCAATCAATCACTTCATTCAGTGCAACCCAAAGTGCTTTACAAAGACATACAATTATACACATTTACAAGCATTATAAAACATAAAAGGTAAAACAATAACGTAAAAATAAACAACATAACACTGATTGTCAGAATTTACTTGAGAATTGACAGATTTTTAATTTAACCCCCTACTTTTAAAGAAGACATTATGCATTATTCTTTGGCTATTCAAAATTATAATAAGACTATTTACTTAATTTAATTTAATGTTTTAGAATGTGGAATTATATCTTAAGTGGAAAATATACACTACCATTCAAAAGTTTGGGGTCACATTGAAATGTCCTTATTTTTGAAGGAAAAGCACTGTAGATAACTTTAAACTAGTCTTAACTGTAAAGAAATACACTCTATACATTGCTTATGTGGTAAATGACTATTCTAGCTACAAATGTCTGGTTTTTGGTGCAATGTTGTAATTGCTGCAAATGGAGGATTCTTTGACAAAAGCAAAGTTGGATGTAAAACAAATCTTATTTCAAATACAAATCATTATTTCTAACCTTGTCAAAGTCTTGACTCTATTTTCTATTCATTTCACGTATGGTGGTGAATAAGTGTGACTTTTCATGGGAAACACTTGGGTGACCCCAAACTTTTGAACGGTAGTGTGTGGTGACACAAGAATGAAGGTTAAAAATGCTTTCTGCCTGTAACTCCCTATGCTACCACCAGATGGAGTAACATTTGATTGCTTTTTCTTTTCTTCAAATTTGCAAAATACTGCTAACACAGCTGTTGGATTGCAAAGAACAAAAGTTCTCAAGTTATTGCTAAAAATTACTTATAAATAAATGTTGTGGTTAGCTTTGCTCAAGTGCTAAAGTGCTCTACCTCATGTTTCTATTGCCATCATCTCAGAATCAGAATCATTTTTATTGCCAAGTAACAGGAAGTCACAGACTTGGAATTTTTTTGGCTCAGTGCAACAGTCAGAAAAAAAGGTAAAGAGTAGAGAAGGCATAATACAAAATAAAAAAATACATGTAATGTAGTGCATATGAACTACTTAATATGATAAATATTGGTTCATATATATAGAATCTGTTTGACTTTGTTACTCAAGTCCAATTAAAAACATATACGTAGGTCAACTTATCCTCAAGAAGTGAGTTATTTCAATACATTTACTTGTTATGAGAATATACTGTTACTTGAGTCCTGTAGTTGAGAATGGTTTGTTTGCCTTCTCTCCCCACATGTGAGAGTGTGATTTGTTTTGTGTTATTTTCCTGTTTGGCATCTTTGGTCTGTTCTTCAAGGTGACTCAGACATGAAACTCCCCTGCCCTGAAGTAGCAAACAGATAGAAGATCATACAGAATCTATCTCTTCTCCATCAATAGTGCATTGTTTAATTTGTAATTGCAGAATCCTTCACCAGTTAATTCTTTTATAGGATTTGGAGTGTGTATGCCAGTGCTGTCTTGAGACTAAGCAAATAGATTTGATTGTGTTTAATCGCACTCCCGGACTGAAATCAAGCAGCAAATTAAAATTGATGTTCTATAAGTGTAGGCCCTGGAGTGAACTTACAAGATCGTAGTGGTCTGACATTGTGTAGCAGCCAGGTTCCTGTGCTCTGTCAAACACGTCCTCTGGCAGGGCCTAATGTGGCGTGTGACACGTCGCAGCCGATCACTCTGCGCACAGATGACCGCCTGCTTACGTATGCGCCGTGCACACTGGACCCAGAGCAGACACTGTCAGGTGTGATAACGGTTCGAGCTCTAAAGTCACGCTGAAGCCTTGCCCTCTCCCATAGTGCTCCTCTTTGCCATGGAGCGGCCACACAGTCTGTGTGCCTCACGAGCCCGAGACCATACTCTGCTCCATCTCTGGGTTTCACTGATTATACCTGATCTACTCTGCAGTGTGAAACGTCTGACTACAATGTCTGATTTATACACCTCTCAACATACTCTATACGCCTTTTACACTAACGCCATCTGTCCTGAGACTTTTGGTTCAAAAGGATTTTTATCCAAAAGTGTATTTCTGTTCTATTATAGGTGTTCCTAGCTCGCGAGGTAGTCTTTTTGCAGAGGCATGTGCAGTCCATCAGTCTGCCCCAGGGCAGCTGTGGCTACAGCAGTGGTTTACCACTGCCGTGTACGGAGTGAATTAATATTGCCATGTGAAGTGTCATGTGAATTATGCATTATTGTCATTAGTAATATTGTTCAGTGTCATTTAGAAACAATAAAACTGTTTTATAGGTTGCTCATGTGTGGGTCGGGATGAAGGTTATAAAACATCACACGAGGGACTGTACTTTCCATAATAACAGCGTTATTGAATGAATGAATGAATGAATGAATGAATGAATGAATGAATAATTTTATTTCAAGCAAGCAAGCAAGCATGAGCATGACACAATGTCACAATAACGAAACTTAAATTCATAAACGTTATAGTAAACAATATATATTAACACAGATTACATTATTTATTTATTATTATCATTATTTTTTTCCTTAACAATAAAGTAATGCTCTTTGCTTGAAAGGGAGTGAGAAGAAGTGAAACACTTGTTTACTCCCACCCCCAACTACAAAATAAAACTAAATACTGGATACCGTCCTGTACAACATAAAGTTACAACAAAGTTTTACATTATACTCTGTCTGTCAGATTAATACATAAACACGTGCAAATGCACACATACATACGCACATATCTTTAAATATACCTGAGTACACGTACATATATACATACACACACATCCATATACATGTACACATATATATATACTAACACGCACAATCGACACACATATAAAGCTTGTATAAGACAATAAAATATACCTATATTCTCTTAGTCTACTTTTGTTTTTAAGTTGGAACCTAACACTATTTAGAACGTTTGATCTAATTTGTATCTCATTAATATAATTTCTTTGTATTTAGATTTGAATTTCCAAAGTACTGTGGACTGTTTGAGGTCGTCCCCCAAACCATTCCAGAGCCGGACCCCACGTACCGACACACACATACTCTTCCGTGTCGTTCTCACGGCTGGAACTTTAAAGATATTAGAACCCCTTAAATTGTGTTTTCCCTGTCTTATTTGAAAAAGTAATTGAATTTTTTTTGGCAGATTATTTTTACTTGCTTTGTACAATAACTGTGCTGTATAAAACTCAACCAAGTCGTAGAATTTTAACTGTCTGGACTGCAGGAACAGTATGTTGGTGTGGTCATAGTAGCCGGCTCTATGAATGGTTCTTATTGCACGTTTTTGGAGTTTCCAGAGCGATTGTAGAGAAGTATTGTAATTGTTACCCCAGACTTCAATTCCGTAAATTAGGTAAGGTAGAACAAGGGAACAATACAATAAATCAAGGGCTTTATGGTTTAAAACATATTTTGTTCTATATAGCAAGGATATATTCTTGGAAATCTTGTTTTGTATATATTTGATGTGTGACTTCCAATCTAGTTTACTGTCAATCATCATTCCTAAAAATTTTATTTCAGACACTTTTTGAATTGTTGTTCCTTCTATTTTTACTATGAGTTCTGATTCTCTATGATTCCCGAAAAAAATTACTTTAATAACTATAACGAATAATTACGAATAATAACTTATTCGTATCCATCCATATTTTGATTTTCTTTAGTTCGTCATTTACTATATTAATTAGAGTGTTTAAATGGTCATGACTATAAAATATGTTAGTATCATCAGCAAATAAAATCATCTTCAGTATATTGGATACTTGAAACAAATCATTAATATACAGAACAAATAGTTTTGGCCCCAAAATAGATCCCTGTGGAACTCCACAAGCAATGCCTCTACGCTCTGATTCAATATCACCCATCCTCACAAACTGTGTTCTCTCTGATAGGTAGCTCTTGATCCAATTCCATGACACCCCCCTAATACCATACCTTTCTAATTTTTTAAGTAAAATTGAATGATTGATAGTGTCAAAAGCTTTTTTTAAGTCTATAAAGATTCCCACTGCATGTCTCTTTTTGTCTAAAGCGCTGGTGATTTCTTCAACCGCTTCAAGAATTGCCATTGTTGTGGATCTGTTTGATCTGAAACCGTATTGTCCTTCATTTAAAATGTCACATGTATCTAAAAAACGTTCTAGGCGCTTATTAAACAGTTTTTCAAGAATTTTGGAAAATTGAGGGAGCAGAGAAATGGGTCTGTAGTTGGTGAAGATGTGCTTATCTCCATTTTTGAATTAGAGAGGTATAACTTTGGCTGTTTTCATATTTTTGGGAAATGTTCCAGTCTGAAATGAAAGATTACAGAGGAAGAAGAGAAGAAGGGAAGAAGAGGAAGTAAGAGGTGTTTGTAAGGGTTGAAATTTGTATTGTAAGGTGTTGAATTTGTTGAAATGGGCTAATGTGTTTGTAAAGTGCCTGATTGTGTTGTAAAGTGCTGAATGTGTTGTAAGGATAATTGTGTTGTAAGTGCTGAATGTGTTGTAAAGTCGTTAATGTGTTGTAAAGTGATAAATGTGTTTGTATAGTGCTAAATGTGTTTTGTAAGGTGTTTTTTTTTGTTTTTTTTTTGGAATGTGTTGTAAAGTGCTAAATGTGTTGTATGTTAGGGCCTGGGACGATTTTGCCTAAAAAAAAAATCTCCGATTTGTTAAAAGAAAAATTCAAGTTTCGATTCAATTCGATTTTTTTTCCCCCAATGCACTTAAAAATGAATGGAACATCAGATATATTAGTCAAAAGTGCAAATTTATTGCTGTGATTGTCCCTCAAGAGTTAAAATGCAAGTAAATGAGGCTCAGTTATTCAACGAATTTTCAACTTTAGCCCAGGTTTAAGCAAAAGTGCAACATCAACTTCACAGTAGCTTAAAATTTTCTGATTAAGAAAATCAGATACCTACATATTTGTAACATATAACATTACAATAAAAAATAAAAATTAATCCTCTCTTAGCTCCTCACATAACGGGTGAATATACAAAAAATTAAACATGCCTGTGGCAGACATATAGCACTAACTAGAACTACTTCTCAAGGATAAACAAATGTAACTTTTATCATTAACAACAAACATAAAGATCTCTGAAATATTGTGCATGCTCATTCTACTTTTTTGCAAGAAAGAATGAGCCTGTCCACAACCCAGGTCCGTGGTTGGCTGAGTAAAACGTCATCTCCCCCAGCTCCAACACCGCGGATCTTTTTCACGAGTTGGTATGTACAGGTGAGGCAGCGCTACAATCGCGAAATACTTGCGACTGGGACAACGAACTGTACCCTCGCATCATAATACTTTTAACAAGCCCCCCCTGTTAAAACCCCCCCGGGAGGGTCGCGGAAACCCCCTTGGGGTGGTCCGCAAGAAGAATTCCAACACAAACAAAAAAAAAAAAGATTTTTTTTTTTTTTTGAGCAAATATAAAAGCCCTTAAATATTAATTAGCATTTGATTTGAATCAAAAGGACTACGTGTTAAATGTGTTTTGGATATTATAAAATATGTTTAATAAACGAAAGTATTTTGGACCCAAGTCATTGCAGCGTCAATCAAAATCATCCACGTAACACAGCTCACATCATGCGCAGCGACAAAGTCGTGTCCTACTGTGTTTGCTCAAACTAAAGGTGTTTGGAGGCTACAAATAAATAATCCCTGCTTTAAAATGAAACGTGGTTAATATCCCACAACAGAAAACCCCGAGGGGAGAAAAGTCACTTGTACAGGGATCAGGCTGATGGTGCAAGAGAGGGAGAGAGGGCAGGAGGGAGTGAGAGAGGGCAGGAGGAGGGAGAGAGGCAGCGGAGGAAGAGAGGCCAGCAGGGAGAGAGGGGCAGCGGGAGGGAGAAGGGCACGGGAGGGAGAGAGGGCAGCGGAGGGAGAGTGGGCAGAGGAGGGAGAGATAGGGCAGCGGGAGGGAGAGAGGGGCAGAGGAGGGAGAGAGGGCAGCGAGGGAGAGAGGGCAGAGGAGGGAGAGGAGGGCATCGGAGGGAGAGAGGGCAGCGGGAGGAGAAGAGGGCACGGAGGGAGAGAGGGCAGCGGGAAGAGGGAGAAGAGGGCAGCGGAGGGAGAGAGGGCATGCGGAGGGAGAGAGGGGCGAGGAGGAGAGAGGGCAGAGGAAGGGAGAGAAAATCACTTGTATCATGGGTCGGCTGATGGAGCGAAGAGAGGAGAGAGGGCAAAGGAGGGAGAAAGGACAGCGGTAGAACGCGCGTTAAAGAGGCCCGCTTAGTCGGAGTCCAAAGGTAAAGAGGTCCGCACATTAAAAGCGGTGGCCCGGTCTACGCCTTTACTGACAGTAACTTTGGAAAGAGAAGCCGCGGGGATGAACCGCAAAAAGTAACAGCATAAAGCGGGGCCGCCCGCCTTTAAGTGTGCGGACCTCTTTTACCGCTGACAATCCGGAAAGGCACGGCCCACTTTACCCGCGGTATGAGAACAGTGATGGCGAGCCGCAAGAAATGCTCCACTTCTGCTGAGGAGGGTTAGCAGGGCATTTTATGATGGGGGTCGCGGGCAAAAGACTTTGGGAACCCCTGCTCTACTAGCACGCTGCCATCTATTTTTGACTGTGTTTACGCGGCGGAGGTGCTGGCTCATAACGCTCTAACGGTAAACCCACAAGGACGAAACGCAAAAAAACTCAGAAAAAAATATTTGGTGAAAAAAAAACTCGAGTTTGCAAAATAAAAATCCTTTTAAAGCTACAAAACGATAATCGATAAATCGATTTTTGCCCAGCCCTAGGTAAGGAGTTGACTTTGTTGTAAGGTGCTGAATGTGTTGTAAGGTGTTGAATTTGTTGTAAAGTGCTAAAATTTGTTGTAAGGTGTTGAAATATGTGTAAAGTGCTAAATGTGTTGTAACGTTGTTGAATTTGTTGTAAAGTGCTAAATGTGTTGTAAGGTGCAGTAAGTGTTGTACAGCTGTTGTAATGTTTGGATCTTGTTGGAAAAAATTTTTGGAAAAAAATTTTGGGGGTTAGTGTGGTAATGGTTGTATGGGGAGTTAAACTGTTGTACTGGTCCAATGGTAAGTCTAATGGGAAAAAATGCTTTGAACTTTTGTTAATATCTGAAAAAGTGCTAAAGTGGAATTGTGAAAAGTAATAGCAATAATGAGACGGTGAAGCCGGTCCGTTAAACGATGTATAAATTGTTGAAGTTGTGAAAGCGTTGAAGCGTTGAAAAAGTGCCAAAATCTGGCGGAAGTGGAAGAAGAACTAAAAAAGAAATGGTACAATGGCTGAAGCCATTGTGAAGTGTCGCATAGATGTTGGAAGGGTTTAGGGAAGAAAAGGAAGAAAGAAGGAAGAGAAAGAAAAGGGAAGAAGAGGAAAGCACGAAGAAGGAAGATGAGGACGAAGAAGAAGAAAGGTGAAGAATGAAGAAGATGAGGAATAAGGGGAAAAAGAGGAAAAGGTGAAGAAGAGGAAGAAGAGGAAGAAGAGGAAAGAAGGGGAAGAAGAGAAAAAGGGGAAGAAGAGGAAGAAGAGCAAGAAAGGGAAAAAGGGGAAGAATGAGGAAGAAAGGAAGAAGGGGAAGAAGAGAAGAAGGGGAAGAAGAGGAACAAAGGGAAAGAAGAGGAAGAACAGGATGAAGAGGAAGAGGGGAAGAAGAGAAGAAGAGGAAGAAGGGAGAAGAAGAGGAAGAAGAGGGGAAGTACAGAGATAGAAGAAGGGAAGAAGAGGAAGAAAGGAGGAAAGGGGAAAAGAGGAAGAAGGGGAAGAACAGGAAGATGAGGAAGAAGAGGAAGAAGGGGAAGAAGGGAAAGAAAGAGGAAGAAGTAAGAAAGAATGTGTGGTAAGGGACTTGAAAGTGTTTGTAAAGTGCTAAATACGTTGTAAAGTGCTATATGTTTGATAGGTGATGAATTGTTGTAAAGTGCAAATGGTTTTTAAATGGTGTTGAATTTGTTGTAAAGTGCTAAATGTGTTTGTAAAGTGCTAAATGTGTTTTGTAAGGATTGAATTTGTTTTAAGGTGTTGAATGAGTTGTAAAATGCTAAATGTGTTGAATTTGTTGTAAAGTCTAAATGTGTTGTAAGGTGCTGTAAGTGTTGTAAGGTGTTGAATGTGTTGAAAGTGCAAATGTGTTGTACAGGTGCTGTAAGGTTTGTAAGATGCGTAATGAAATTGTTATCTGTGGTTATTGAATTGTTAGTGTGGTAATGGTTGTATGGGGAGTAATCTGTTGTACTGTCCAATGTAATCTATGGAAAAGGTGCTGAACTTTTGGTTAATACTGAAAAAAGTGTCTAAAGGTGGAAAGTGTGAAAAGTAATAGCAATAAGAACGGTGAAGCCGTTCGTAACGATGTATAATTTGTTGAATTTGTGAAAGCGTTGAAGAGTTGAAAAGTGCCAAAATCTGGCGGAAGTGGAAAAGAATAAACAGTAGGAGAGCATATAGTGGCTGCATAGTCTATGCAGCCACTCAATAAACATAGGAAGCATATAGTGGGCTTGCATAAGTCTATGCCAGCCACTCAACTAGAAATGGTACAATGGCTTAGCCATTGTGAGTGCTTGCATAGATGTTGGAAGGGTTAGGGATGAAGAAGGAAGAGGAAGGGGAAGAAGAAGGAAGAAGAAATAAAAGGTAAGAAGAGAAATAAGACGGAGAGGAGGAGGGAAGAAGAAGAAAGGGAAGAAGGGAAGAAGACGAGGAAAAAGGGGAAGAAGAGGAAAAAGAGGAAGAAGGGGAAGAAGAGGAAGAAGAGGAAGGACGAGGAAGAAGAGAAATGAAGAGAAAGAAGAGAAGAAGAGAAAAGAAGAGAAACGGAGGAGGAGGAAAAGAGAGAAGAAAAGAAGGGGAAGAAGAGGAAGTAGAGGAAGAAGAGGAAGAAGGGAAGAAGGGGAAGAAGGGAAGAATGGAAGATGGGGGAAAAGAAAGGAAAAGGGAAAAGGGAAGTAAGAAGGTGTTTTGGTAAGGGGTTGAATTTGTTGTAAGAGTGTTGAATTTGTTGTAAAGTGCTAAATTTTGTAAAGTGCTGAATGTTTGTAAAGTGCTGAATGTGTTGTAAAGGCTAAATGTGTTTGTAAATGCTGAATGTGTTGTAATGTGCTATTGTGTTTAAGTGATAAATGGTTGTAAAAGTGATATTTGTGTTGTAAGGTGTTTTGAATGTGTTTTTAAAGTGCTAAATGTGTTGTAAGGTTTGGAGGGCTGGGCGATTTTGCCTAAAAAAAAAATCGCCGGTTTTTAAAAGAAAAATACAAGTTTCGATTCGATTTTCACTTTTTTTTCCCAGATGCACTTTAAAAATGACCGGAGACATCAATATATTGTCAAAAGTGCAAAATTTTATTTGCTGTGATTGTCCTCAAGGAGTTAAAATGCAAGTATATGAGTGCTCTGTTATTCAACAATTTCAAGCTTTAACCCCAGGTTTTTTAAGCAAAATGCAACATCAACTTCACAGTAGCTTAATTTTCTGATTAAGAAATCAGATAAACTACATATTTTGTAACATACTAACATTACAATAAATAAATACAATAAACTCTTCTCTTAGCCTCACAGCATAATGTGAATGATAAAACAATTAAACATGCCTGTGCAGCCTTATCAGCTACTAACTAACTATTACTACTTAATCAAAGGATAAACAAATGTAAACATAACTTTTATCTTAACGAACAAAACATTAGATCTCTGAAAGATTGTGCATTGCACATTCTAAGGGATACTACATTTTTTGCAAGAAAGATGAGCCTGTCCACACCCACCGGTGCTCGTGGTGCTGAGTAAAACGTCCATCGTCCCCAGCTCACCGCGGATCTTTTCACAGATTGTATTGTAGCGTGAGGCAGCGCTACATCGGCGAAATACTACTTGCGACAGGGGACAACGTACTGTTACCTCGCATCAATACTTTTTAACAAAGCCCCCCCTGTTAAAACCCCCCGGGGGTCGCGGGAACCCCTGGGGGGGTCCATGATGATTTCTACACAAAACAAAAAAAAAAGGATTTTTTTTTTTTTTGAGCAAATATAAAGCCCTAAAAAATATTATTTAGCATATGATTTGATTCAAAAAGAGGAACTACTTGTTAAATGTGTTTGGAGACTATAATAGATTTTAATAACGTTAGTAATTTTTTGTCCCCCAGTCATTGCAGCGTCATCAAATCATCACGTAACACAGCTCACATCCACATGCGCCAGCGACAATGCGTGACCTACTGTTGTTTGCTAAACTAAAGTGTTTGGAGCTACAAAATAAAAAATACCTGCTTTAAAATGAAACGTGGTTATAACCACAAACAGAAAACCCGAGGGAGAGAAAAGTCACTGTATCAGGGTCCAGGCTGATGGTGCGAAGAGAGGGAGAGAGGGCAGAGCTAAGGAAGGAGGGAGAGAGGCAGAGAGGGAGAGAGGGCAGCGGAGGAAGAGAGGCCAGCGGAGGAAGAGGCAGCGCAGGAGAGAGGGCAGCGGAGGGAGAGAGGGCAGCGGAGGGAGAGAGGGCAGAGGGAAGGAGAGAGGGCAGCGGAGGGAGAGAAGGGCAGAGAAGGAGAGAGGGCAGCGGAGGGAAGAGGGCAGAGGAGGGAGAGAGGCAGCGGAGGGAGAGAGGGCAAGCGGGAGGGAGAGAGGGCAGCGCGGAGGGAGAGAGGGCAGAGGGAGAGGGAAGAGAGGGCAGCGGAGGAGAGAGAGAGGGCAGCGGGAAGGGAGAAGACGCAGAGGAAGTGGAGAGAGGGCAGAGGAGGGAGAGAAAAGTTCACTTGTATCAGGGGTCAGGCTTGATGTGCGAAGAAGGGAAGAGGGCAAGGAGGGAAGAATGGACAGCGGTAAAACAGCGCGTTAAAGAGGCCCGCATTTCGGAAGTCAAAGGTAAAGAGGTCCGCACATTAAAAGCGGGTTGGCCGTCTATCCTTTACTGACATAAAACATTGAAAGAGAACCGCGGGATGAACCGCAAAAAGTAAAAGCAGAAAAGCGTGCCGCCCGCTTTAATGTCGGACCTCCGTTAACCGCTGACTCCGGAAGAGCCGCCCACTTTACCGCGGTAGGAGAACAGTGAGGGCGAGCCGCAAGAAATGCCTCCACTTCTGCTGAGGAGGTTAGCAGGGCATTTATGATGGGGGTCGCAGCGGGGCTAAAGACTTTGGGAACCCCTGCGCAACTACAACGCTGCCATTTCTTGTTTTACTGTGTTTACGCGAAGCGAGGGGGCTGGCCATCACGAGTTCTAAAATCGGTAACCCACAAGGACGAAACGCAAAAAACTCAGAAAAAAAATATGGTGAAAAAAAAACTCGAGTTTGCAAAATAAAAATCTTTTAAAAGCTACAAAATCGATAAATTCGATTAAATCGATTTTTTGCCCTGCCCGTATGTAAGGGTGAAATTGTTGTAAGGTGCTAGAATGTGTTGTAAGGTGTGAATATGTTGAAAGTGCTAAATGGTGTTGGTAAGGTGTTGAATATGTTGTAAAGAAGTGCTAAATGTGTTGAAGGTTTTGATTTGGTTGTAAAAGAAGTGCTAAATGTGGTTGTAAGGGCAGTAAGTGTTTGTAAGATGTTGTAATGTATTGTATCTGTGTGATGATTGTTAGTGTGGGAAATGTGTTGTATGGGGAGTAAATCTGTTGTACTGGTCCAAATGTAACGTCTATGGGAAAAAGTGCTTGAAACTTTGTAATAGTCTGAAAAAAAGTGCTAAAGGTGGAAGTGTGAAAAGTAATAGCAATAAGAGCAAGGATGAAGCCGGTCGTACGATGTATAATTTGTTGAATTTGGTGAAAGCGTTGAAAGGTTGAAAATGCCCCAAAATCTGGCGGAAAGTGGAAGAAGAAACTAGAAATGGTACAATGGCTGAAGCCATTGGTGATGGCTGCATAGATGTGGAAGGGTTTAAGGGATAAGAAGGAAGAAGAAGGAAGAAGAAAGAAAAGGGAAGAAGAGAAAGACGTAGAGGAAGAGGAGGAGGAAGAAGAAGAAGGGAAGAAGAGAAGAAGATGACGAAGGGAAGAAAGGAAAAGGGGAAGAAGAGAAGAAGAGGAAGAAGATGAAGAAGGGGAAGAAGAGGAAAAAGGGAAGAAGAGAAGAAAGAGCAAGAAGAGGTAAAGGGAAGAGAGGATGAAGAGAAGAAGTGGAAGAAGAGGAAGAAGGGGAAGAAGAAGGATAAAGGGAAAGAAGAGGAAGAACAGGAAGAAGGGAGGAGAAGGGGAAGTAGAGGAAGAAGAGGAAAGAAGGGGAAGAAGAGAAGAAGGGGAAGTACAGATGATGAGAAGAAGGGGAAGAGAGAGGAAGAAGAGAAGAAGGGAAAAGAGAAGAAGGAAAACAGGAAGATAGGAAGAAAGGAAGAAGGGGAAGAAGGGAATGAAGAGGAAAAGTAAGAAGAAGTGGTGTAAGGGACTGAAAGTGGTGTAAGTGCTAAATACGTTTAAAAGTAGTATATGTGTTGAAAGTGTTGAATTTGTTGTAAAGGCGAAATGTGTTTTTAGGTGTTGAATTTTTGGTAAAGTGCAAATGGTTGTAAAGTGCTAATGTGTTGTAAGGTATGATTTGTTTAGGTGTTGAATGTGTTGTAAAATGATAATTGTGTTTGAATTTTTGTATAAAAGTGCATATGTTGTTGTAAGGTGAGGTAGGGTGGAGGTGGTGTATGTGGTTGTTATGTGATTAATTGGTGTTGTATGGGATGGTTTGTGTGTGTAAGATGCTGTAATGTATGTATCTGTGTAGATGAATTGTTAGTGTGTAATGTTGGTATGGGGAGTAATCGGTTGTACTGGTCCAATTGTAAGTCTATGAAAAAAGGGCTTGAACTTTTGTTTAATAGCTGAAAAAGTGCTAAAGTGGAATGGTGAAAAGTAAAGCATATACATGAGACGTGAAGCCGTTTTCGTAACGATGTATAAATTTTGTTTGAATTTGGTGAAAGCGTTGAAAGAGTGGAAAAGTGCCAAAAGCTGGCGAAGTGAAGAAGAATAAACAGTAGAGAGCATATTATGGCTGCATAGTCTATGCAGCCACTCAAGGACCCCATAAACAGTAGGAGAGCATATAGTGCTTGCATTAAGTCTATGCAGCCACTCAACTTAATATGGTTACAATGACCACGCTGAAGCCATGTGAGTGGCTTGCATAGATGTTGGAAGGTTAGGGATGAAGAAGGAAGAGGAAGGGAAGGAAGAAGGAAGAAGAAAGAAAAGGGAAAGAAGAGGAAAGAAGAAGGAAGAGGGGAGGAAGGAAGAAGAAAGGAAGGAAGGTGAAGAAGAAGAGGAAAAAGGGGAAGAAGAGGAAGAAGAGGAAGAAGGGAAGAGAGGAAGACGAGGAAGAAGAGGAAGAAGAGAAAGAAGCCGATAGAAAGAAGAGAAAGAAGAGAAAGAGAGAACGGAGGAGGAGGAAAAGATAGAAGAGAAAGAAGGGGAAGAAGAGAAAGAAGAGAAGAAGAGAAGAAGGGGAAGAAAGGGAGAGAAGGGGAAGAAGAGGAAGAAGAGGAAGAAGAGGAAAGAAGGGGAAGAAGAGGAAGTAAGAAGGTGTTGTACAGGTGTTAATTTGTTGTAAGGTGTTGAAGTTGGTTGTAAAAGTGCTAAATGTGTTTTGTAAAGTGCGGAATGTTGGTAAGTGCTGAAATTTGGGGTGTGTGAAAGTGCTAATTGTTTGTAAAAGTGCTGAATGTGTTGTAAAGTGCTTAAATGGTGTTGTAAAGTGCTAAATGTGTTTTGTAAAGTGCTAAAGGTGTTGTAAGGTGTTGAATGTGGTAAAGTGCTAAAATGTGTTGTAAAGGTTAGGGCGGGCGTTATTGCCTAAAAAAAAAAATCTCCGATGTTTTAAAAGAAAAAATTCAAGGTTCGATTCGATTTTCGAGTTTTTTTCTCCCAATGACAATCAATTAAAAATGACTGGAGACATCAGATTTATTGTCAAAAGTGCAAATTTATTGCTGTGAGATTGTCCGCAAGTTAAAATGCAAGTAAATGAGGCTCTGTTATTCCAACAATTTTCAAGCTTGAACCCAGTTTAAGCAAAAGTGCAACATCACTTTCACAGTACTTAAATTTCTGATTAAGAAATCAGATAACAACATATTTTGTAACATATAACATTACAATAAAAAATAAAATAAACTCATCGCTTAGCCTCTCAGCATAATGTGAATATAAAAAAAATTAAACATGCCTGTGGGCAGACATATAGCTACAACTAACTACTTATCAAAGGATAAACAAATGTAAACTTTTATCTTTAACAACAAAACATTAGATCTCTGAAACATGTGCATGCTCATTCTAAGCATTTTTTGCAAGAAAAGATGAGCCTGTCCACAACCACAGTCCCGTGGTGGCTGGAGTAAAACGTCATCTCCCCCCAGCTCACCGCGGATCTTTTCACGAGTTGTATTGTACAGTGAGGGCAGTAGCCTACAATGCGGAGCGAAATACTTGCGACGGGGACAACGTACGTAACCCTCGCATCTAATGACTTTAAAAGCACCCCCTGTTAAAACCCCCCCGGGGGTCGCGGGAACCCCTGGGGGGGGTCCGCATGATGATTTCTACACCAAACAAAAAAAAGAAAGATTTTTTTTTTTTTTTTAGCAAATATACAGCCCTAAATATTTTATTTAGCATTTGATTTGATTCAAAAGGACTAACTTGTTAGAATGGTTTTGGAAGACTATATTATTTAATAACGTTATAATTTGTCCCAGTCATTGCAGCGTCAATCAAAATCATCACGTAACACAGCTCACATCATGGCGCACCGACAAAGCGTGTCCTAGCTGTTGTGTGCTAAAACTAAAGGTGTTTTGGAGGCAACAAATAAAATAATACCTCTGTTCAAAAATGAAACGTGGTTAATATCCACAACAGAAAACCCCGGAGGGGGAGAAAATCACTTGATCAGGGTCCAGGCTGAGGTGCAAGAGAGGGAGAGAAGGGCAGAGAGGGAGACGAGGCAGAGAGGGAGAGAGGGCCGCGGAGGAAGAGAGGCCAGCGGGGAGGGAGAGAGGGCAGCGGAGGGAGAGAAAGGGCAGAGGGGGGATGGGAGAGAGGGCAGCGGAGGGAGAGGGGCAGAGGAGGGAGAGAGGGCAGCGGAGGGAGAGAGGGCAGAGGAGGGAGGACGAGGGCAGCGGGAGGAGAGAGGAAGAGAGGAGAGAGGGCAGCGGAGGGAGAGAGGGCAGCGGAGGGAGAGAGGGCAGCGGAGAGAGAGGGCAGCGGGCGGAGGAGAGAGGGCCAGCGGAAAGGGAGAGAGGGCAGCGGACAGAGGGAGAGAGGGGCAGAGGAGGAGAGAGAGGGCAGATGGAGGGAGAGAAAAGTCACTTGTATCAGGGGTCAGGCTGAGGTGCGAAGAGAGGAGTGAGGGCAAAAGGAGGAGACAAGGACAGCGGTAGAACAGCGCGTTAAAAGGCCCGGCTTTTTCGGAAGTCAAAGGTAAAGAGGTCCGCACATATAAAATCGGGTGCCGGTCTATGCCTTACTGACAGTAAACTTGGAAAAGAGAAGCCGCGGGGATGAACCGCATAAAGTAACAGCAAAAGCGGCCGCCCGCTTTTAATGTGCGGACCTCTTTACCCGCTGCACACCGGAAAGCCGGCCCACTTTACCGCGGTAGGAGAACATGAGAGCGAGGCCGCAAGAAATGCGCTCCACTTCTCTGCTGAGGGGGTTAGCAGGGCATTTTATGATGGGGGTCGCGGGCTAAAGACTTGGGAAACCCCTGCTCTACTACACTCTGCCCATTCATGTTTTTGATCTGTGTTTACGCGGCGAGGAGGCTGGCTCATAACGCCTACAATATTTTTTTTCTACGGTAACCAAAGGACGAAACGCAAAAAAACTCAGAAAAAAATTTGGTGAAAAAAAAACTCGAGTTTGCAAAATAAAATCCTTTTAAGCTACTAAATCGATAAATCGATTAAATCGATTTTTGCCCCAGCCCTATGTAAGGTGTTGAATTGTAAGTAAGGTGCGAATGTGTTGTAAGGTGTTGAGATTGTTGTAAAGTTCTAAATGTGTTGTAAGGTGTTTTGAATATGTTGTAAAGTGCTAAATTGTTGTACGGTGTTGATTTTGTTGTAAAGTGCAAATGTGTTGTAGGTGCTGTAAGTGTTGTAAGATGTTGAGATGTATTGTATCTGGTGATGATTGTTAGTGTGGAATGTGTTGTAGGGAGTAATCTGTTTGTACTGTCCCAATGTAAGTCTAGGGAAAAAGTGCTTGAACTTTGTTAATATCTGAAAAAGTGCTAAAGGTGGAAGTGGTGAAAAGTAATACAATAATGAGACGGTGAAGCTCGGTCCGAAAACGATGTATAATTTGGTTGAATTTGGTGAAAGCGTTGAAGAGTTGAAAAGTGGCCAAAATCCTGGCGAAGTTGAAGAAGAACTAGAAATTGGTAACAGATGGCTGAAGCCATGGAGTTGGCTGCATAGATTGTTGGAAGCGGGTTAGGGATGAAGATGGACGAAGAAGGAAGAAGAAGAAAAGGGAAGAAGAGGAAAGACAAGAAGGGAAGAGGAGGAGGAAGAAGAAGGAAGGGGAAGAAGGAGAAGAAAAGGAAAAGGAAAAAAGGAAGGGGAAGAAGAGGAAAAGGGAAGGAAGAGGAAAAGAGGAAGAAGAGGAAGAAGGGGAAGAAGGAGGAAAAAGGGGAAGAAGAGGAAGAAGACAAGAAGAGGAAAAAAGGGGAAGAAGAGTAAGAAGAGGAAGAAGGGGAAGAAAGGAAGAATGGGGAAGAAGAGGAAAAAGGAAAGAAAGAGGAAGAACAGAAAAGAGGAAGAAGGGGAAGAAGAGGAAGAAGAGGAAGAAGGGGAAAAAGAAGAAGGGGAAGTAAGGAAGATAGGAAGAAGGGGAGAGAAGAGGAAGAAGAGAAGAAGGGGAAGAAGAGAAAAGGGGAAAAACAGGAAGATGAGGAAGAAGAGAAGAAGGGGAAGAAGGGAAAGAAGAGAAGAATAAGAAGAAATGTTTGTAAGGTACTGAAAGTGTTGTAAAGTCTAAATACGTTGTAAAGTGCTAAATGTGTTGAAAAGGTGTTGAACGTTGTTGTAAAGTGCTAAATGTGTTTTTAAGGTGTTGAATTTTGTTGTAAAGTGCTAAATGTGATGTAAAGTGCTAAATGTGTTGTAAGGTATGGAATTTGTTTAAGGTTTGAAATGTGTTTGTAAAATGGCGAAAAATGTGTTGAATTTGTTGTAAAGTGGCTAAATGGGTTGTAAGGTGCTGTAAGTGTTTGTAAGGTGTTGAATGTGTTGTAAAGTGCTAAATTGTTGTAAGGGGATGTAAGTGGTGTAAGATCTGTAATGTATTGTAGCTGTGGATTGAATTGTTGATGTGGTAATGTGTTGTATGGGGGTAATCTGTTGTACTGGTCCAAGTATAGGCTATTGGGAAAAAGTGCTTGAACTTTTGGTTAATATCTGATAAAGTTAAAGGTGGAAGTGGAAAAGTAAAGCAATAAATGAGACGGTAAGCCTTCGTAACGATGTATAAATTGTTGAATTTGGTGAAAGCGTTGAAGAGTTTGAAAAGTGCCAAAATCTTGCGGAAGCTGAAGAAGAATAAACAGGATAGAGCATATAGTGGCTGCAAAGTCTATGCAAGGCCACTCAATAAAACAGTAGCAAGAGCATATAGAGGCTGCTATCTATGCAGCCACTCAACTAAAATGGTACAATGGCTGAAGACATATGTGAGTGGCTGCAATAGATGTAGGTAGGTTTAGGGATGAGAAGGAAGAGGAAGGAAGAAGAAGGGAAGAAAAAGAAAAGGGAAGAAGAGGAAAGAAGAAGGAAGAGGAGGAGGAAGAAGAAGAAAGGGAGAAGGGAAGAAGAAGAGGAAAAAGGGAAGAAGAAGGAAGAAGAGGAAGAAGGGGAAGAAGAGAAGAAGAAGGGAAAAGAGGAAAGAAAATGAAGAGAAAGAAGAGTAAAGAAAGAAAGAAGTGAACGGATGAGGAGGAAAAGAGAGATGAGAAAGAAGGGGAAGAAGAGGAAAAGAGTAGAAGAAGGAAAAGGGGAAAGAGAGGGGAAGAAGGGGAAGAAGAGGAGAGAAGAGGAGAAGAGGAAGAAAGGGAAGAAAGAGGAAAGTAAGATGGTGGTGTAAGGGGTTGAATTTGTTGTAAGGTGGTGAATTTGTTTAAGTGCTAAATGTTGTTGTAAAGTGCTGAATGTGTTGTAAAGTGCTGAATGTGTTGTAAAAGTCTAAATGTGTTGTAAAGTGCTGAATGTGTTGTACAAGTCTTATGTTGGTTGTATAAGTGAAAAGTGTGGTTGGAAATGATAAATGGGTTGTATGTGTTGAAGGTGTGTGGAAAGTGGATAAATGGTTTGTAAGGTGAGGGATGGGAGATTGGGACGAATAATTAAAATATAAGTTTTTTAAAATGAAAAATGTAAAGTTTCGATTAGATTGTAGATTTTTTTACAAATGCAACTTAAAAAATGACTGGAGACTTAAGATATATTGTCAAAAGTGCAATTTATTGCTGTGATTTGTCCTCAAGAGTTAAAATGCAAGTAAGATGAGGATCTGTTATTCAACAATTTCAAGCTTTAACCAAGGGTTAAGCAAAAGTGAAGACATAAACCGTCACAGTAAGATTAAATTTTTCTGATTAGAAATCAGATAACTGACGATATTTTGTAAACACATAAACATTAACATTAAAAAATAAAAATAAACTCATCTCTTAGCCTCTCAGCATAATGGGAAATATAAAAAAAAATTAACATCCTTGTGGCAGACATATAGCTACTAACTACTACTTCCAAAGGATAAACAAATGTAAACTTTTATCTTAAAACAACAAAACATTAGATCTCTGAAATATTGTGCATGCTCATTCTACAGCTTTTTTTTGCAGAAAGATGAGCCTGTCCACAACCACAGGTCCGTGGTGGCTGATAAAACGTCATCTCCCCAGACTCACCGCGGATCTTTATCACGAGTTGTATTGTACAGGTGAGGCACGCTAACTCGCGGAAATACTTGGCGACTGCACTGGGGACAACGTACTGTACCTCGCATCTAATACTTTTAACAAGCCCCACCTGTTGAAAGACCCCCCCCGGGGTCGCGGGAACCCCTGGGGGGGGTCCCCCCGCATGATATTTCTACACAAACAAAAAAAAAAGATTTTTTTTTTTTTTGAGCAAATATAAAGCCCTTAAATATTTATTTAGCATGATGATTTGATTCAAAGGACTACTTGTTATATTGTGTTTGGACTATAATATATTTTAATAACGATAGTAATTTTTGTCCCAGTCATTGCAGCGTCAATCAAAATCATCAACGTATCACAGCTCACATCATGCGCACGACAAAGCGTGTCTACTGGTTGTTTGCTAAAACTAAAGGTGTTTGGAGGCTACAAATAAATAATACCCTGCATTTAAAATGAAACGTGTTATTATCCACAACATAAAACCCCGGAGGGGAGAAAAGTCACTGTAACAGGGGTCAGCTGAATTGTGCGAAGAGAGGGAGAGAGGGCAGAGGAAGGGAAGAGGGCAGAGGAGGGAGCGAGGGCAGCGGAGGAAGAGAGGCCAGCGGGCGAGGAGATAGAGGGCATCGGAGTGAGAGAGGGCAGCGGAGGGAGAGAGGGCAGCCGGAGGGAGAGAGGGCAGAATGGAAGGAGAGAGGCACGAGGAGCGGAGGGCAGAGGAGGAGAGAGGGCAGCGATAGGAGAGAGGCAGAGGAGGGAAGAGGGCAGCGGGAGGGAGAGAGGGCAATCGGGGAGGGAGAGAGGCAGCGGGAGGGAGAGAGGGCAGCGGAGGAGAGAGGGGCAGCGGAGGGAGAGAGGGCAGCGGGAGGGAGAGAGGGCAGAGGAGGAGAGAGGCAGAGAGGGAGAGAAAAAGTCCACTTGTATCAGGGGTTCAGGCTTGATGGTGCGAAGAGAGGGAGAAGAGGGCAAAGGGAGGGAGAAAGGACAGCGGTAAACAGCGCGTTAAAGAGCCGGCTTTTTTCGGAGTCAAAGGTAAAGAGTCCGCACATTAAAGGCGGGTGGCCGGGCCTAATTGCCTTTACTGACATAAACTTTGGAAAGAGACTCCGCCGGGATGAACCGATAAAAGTAACAGCAGAAAGCGGACCCCCGCTTTTAATTGTGCGGACCTCTTTACCGCTGACTCCGGAAAGCGCCCACTTTACCGCGGTAGGGAACAGTGGA
This sequence comes from Knipowitschia caucasica, assembly GCA_964034765.1. Classification (NCBI taxonomy): domain Eukaryota; kingdom Metazoa; phylum Chordata; class Actinopteri; order Gobiiformes; family Gobiidae; genus Knipowitschia; species Knipowitschia caucasica. The sequence continues at coordinate 34,485,107 of OZ035827.1, forward strand.
GGGCGAGCCGCAAGAATGCTCTCCACTTCTCTGCTGAGGAGAGTTTTAGCAGGGCATTTAATGATGGGGGTCGCGGGCTAAAGACTTTGGAACCCCTGCTCTACTACACGCTGCATTCTTGATTTGACTGTTGTTTACGCCCGACGGAGGGGGCTGGCTCATACGCACTACACGAACCCACAAGGACGAAACGCAAAAAACTCAGAAAAAAAATTTGGTGAAAAAAAACTCGAGTTTGCCAAAATAAAAATCCTTTTAAGCAACAAAATCGATAAATCGATTAAATCGATTTTTTTGCCCAGCCCTAATGTAAGGTGTTGAATTTGTTGTACAGGTTGCTGAATGTGTTGTAAGGTGTGATTGGTTGTAAAGAGTCTAAATGTTTGTAAGGTGTTGAATATGTTTAAAGTGCAAAATGTGTTTGTACGGTGTGAATTTGTTGTGTAAAGTGCTAAAATGTGTTGTAAGGTGCTGTAAGTGTTGTAAGATGTTGTAATGTATTTGATCAGTGGTGATGAATTGTTAGGTGTAAATGTTTTGTATGGGAGTAATCTGTGGTAACTGGTCCCATGTAATCTATGGAAAAAGTGCTTGAACTGTTTGTTAATCATCGAAAAGTCTATAGTGTAAGTGGGGCAAAGTAATAGCAATAATGAGACGGTGCAGCCGTCGTCAACGATGTATACATTTGTTGAATTTGGTGAAAGCTTGAAGAGTTAAAATGCCAAATCTGGCGGAAGTGGAAGAAGAACTAGAAAATGGAAATAATGGCTGAAGCATTGTGAGTGGCTTGCTAGATGTTGGAAGGGTTAGGGATGAAGAAGAAGAAGAAGGAGAAGAAAGAAAAGGAAAAGAGGAAAGACAAGAAGGAAGAGGAGGAGGAAGAAGAAGAAGGGGAAGAAGGAGAAGAAGATGAAAGAAGGGGAAGAAGAGGAAAAAGGGGAAGAAGAGGAAAAAGAAGAGGAAGAAGAGGAAGAAGTGGGGAAGAAGAGGGAAAAAGGGGAAGAAGAGGAAGAAGAGCAAGAAGAGGAAAAAAGGGTAAGAAGAGGGAAAAGAGGAAGAAGGGAAGAAGAGGAAGAAGGGAAGAAGAGGAAAAGGGAAAGAGGAAGAAACAGAAGAAGAGGAAGGAGGGGAAGAAGAGGAAGAGAGGAAGAGGGGAAGAAGAGGAAGAAGGGAAGTACAGAAGATTAGGAAGAAGGGGAAGAAGAGGCAGAAAGAAAAGGGGAAGAAGAGGAATAAGGGAAGAACAGGAATATGAGGAAGAAGAGGAAGAAGGAATGAAGGAAGAAGAGGGAAGAAGTATGAAGAATGTGTTGTTAGGGACTGAAAGTGTTGTAAAGTGCTAAATACGTTGTAAAGTGCTAATGTGGTGAAAGGTGTTGAATTTGTGTAAAGTTGCTAAATGTGTTTTAAGGTGTTGAATTTGTTGTAAAGTGCTAAATGTGTGTGTAAGTGCGAAAGGTGTGTTAAGGTATTGAATTTGTTTTAAGGTGGTTGATGTGTTTGTAAAAATCTAAATGTGGTGAATTTGTTGTAAAGTGCTAAATGTGTTGTAAGGTGCTTGTAATGTTGTAAGGTTGTGAATGTGTTAGTAAAGTGCTATAGTGTTGTAAGGTGCGTAAGTGTTGTAAGATCTGTAATGTAAGTGTAGCTGTGGTATATGAATTGTTTAGTGTGGTAATGTGGTTTTTGTGTGTGTTGTGTGTGTTTTGTTATGTGGGAGTATATGTTGTAATGGTCACTATTAAGTATATGGGAAAATGTGATTGAAATTTTGTTATAGCTGAAAATGTGTTCAGATAGGTGGAAGGTTGAAATGTAATAGCCATAATGAGACGTGAAGCTGTTAGTAACGATGTAGAATTTTGTTGATTTGTGAAAGAGTGAAGAGTTGAAAAGTGCCAAAATATGGCGGAAGTGGAAAGAAGAATAAAAAGTAGGGTGAGAATGAGTGATCTTAGGACTAGCAGCCACGCAAGAAACAGTAGGAGAGAAAATATGGATGCATAGTCCTAGGCAGCCACTATACTAGATATGGTTCAATCGGATGAAGCCATTGTGAGTGGCTGCATGAATGTTTGAAGAGGTTTGGGAATGAAGAAGGAAGAGGGAAGGGAAGAGAAGGAAGAAGAAAGGAAAAGGGAAGATGAGGAAAGAAGAAGGAGGGGGGAGAGGAAGGGAAGAAAGAAGAAGGGAATAAGGGAAGAAAGAAGAGGAAAAGGGAAGAAGAGGTTGATGAGGAAGAAGGGGTAAGAGAGAAGTGGATGAATAGGAAGATGATGAAAGATGAGATAGAAGAGGATAGAAGAGATAGATGAGTAAGGAGGAGGTGAAAAGAGAGAAGAAATGATGGGTTGTTGAGGAATGATGAGGAAGATGAGGAAAAGGGGATGAAGGGTAGATGGGTGTTGGAGGAGTTGTGGAAGTTGTGGTTGATGGGGTAGAAGAGGAAGTTTGATGGTGGTGTTTGGTGTGTTTTGTGGTTGGGGGGTTGTGGGGGGGTTTGTGAGTTAGGGGGGGTTAGGGAGGTTGGGTGGTTTAGGGATGTGGGGGGGGTTTTGGTAGTTTGGTGGGTATTGGGAGTTGGGGGGGGTTTGGGAGGTTGGGGTGGGTTTGGGAGTTTGGGTGTGGGTTTGGGAATTTGGGGAGGGGGTATGGGGGTGTTTGGGGTTTTTTTATGTGATTAAGGGGGGGGTTGGTGTGGAGGGGAGTTGGGAAGTTTTTTTTTTAGAAGTGGTGGTTTTTGTTTTTGGATTGTGGGAGAGAGGGTGAGTGGGTGGTGTGAAAAAAGGATAGTTAATGGTATGTGTATGATGTGAGTTGTAATAAGGGATTTGGGTTTGATGGGTATGGTAAGATTGTGGGTTTTGGATTTGGTTTTGTGGAGAGGGTTTGATTAATAGTTATTGAGGTGTTAAATGGGGGTTTGATTTGGGATTATATAGTAAATGTTTATGAAGTTTGTGAGTTGATAGAAATGAATGTAAAATTATTTTTTTGTTTATTTGAATTTATGATTATTGTATTGATTAGATGATAGGTTGAATATAAGATATTTGTGATTGTTTTATATGGTATATTGAATGGGGATGTAAATGATTGATTTAGTAAGATAGTAGGTGATTGGTGATTAATATATGTTTTATGGTGTTATTTAACAAAAATACATTAGATCTCTGGAAATATTGTGCATGCTCATTCTAACATTTTTTGCAAGAAAGAATGAGCCTTCCAACAACCACAACAAGGTCCGTGGGTGGCTGAGTAAAACGTCATCCTGCTCCCCCAGCTCAACCGCAGGTTCTTTTCGACGCCATCACGAAGTTGTAATGTACAAGGTGAGGCAAAAGAGCGCTACAACAATCGGGGGCGAAATACTTGCGACTGGGGACAACGGACTGTACCTCGCATCTACATCCTTTTAACAAGCCCCCCCTGTTAAAACCCCCCCGGGGGTCGCGGGAACCCCTGGGGGGTCGCATGATGATTTCTACACAAACAAAAAAAAAAGATTTTTTTTTTTTTGAGCAAATATAAAGCCCTTAAATATTTATTTAGCTTTGAAGTTGATTCAAAGGAACTACTTGTTAAAATTGTGTTTGAGACAATCATATATTTTAATAACGTTAGTAAATATTTTGTCCCAGTCATTGGCAAGCGTCAATCAAAATCATCACGTAACACAGCTCACTATTCAGCGCAGCGACAAAGCGTGTCCTAACTGTTGTTTGCTAAAACTAAGGTGTTTGGAGGCTACAAATAAAAATACCTGCTTTGTTAAATGAAACGTGGTTAATATCCACACAGAAAACCCTCCGAGGGGGAGAAAGTCACTTGTATCAGGGTCCGGCCTGATGGTGGCGAAGAGAGGGAGAGAGGGCCAGAGGAGGGAGAGAGGGCAGAGGAGGGAGAAGGGGCAGCGGAGGAAGAGAGGCCAGCGGAGGAGGAGGGCAGCGGAGGGAGAGAGGGCACGGAGGGAAAGAGGGCAGCGAGGGAAGAGGGGCAGAGGAGGGAGAGAGGCAGCGGGGAGGGAGAGAGGGCAGAGGAGGGAGAGAGGGCAGCGGAGGGAGAGAGGGCAGAGTAGCGGAGAGAGGGCAGCGGAGGGAGAGAGGGCAGCGGCAGCGGAGAGAGGGCAGCGGAGGGAGAGAGGGCAGCGGAGGGAGAGAGGGCAGCGGGGAGGAGAGAGGGCAGCGGAGTGAGAGAGGGCAGGAGAAGTGAGAGAGGGCGCGAGGAGGAAGAAAAGTCACTTGTATCAGGTCCAGCTGATGGTGCAAGAGAGGGAGAGAGGGCAAAGGAGGGAGAAAGGACAGCGGTAGAACACGCGTTAAAGAGGCCCGGCTTTTCGGAGTCCAACGGTAAAGAGGGTCCGCACATTAAAAGCGGTGGCCGGTCTATGCCTATTTCCTGACAGTAACTTTGGAAAGAGAAGCCGCGGGGATGAACCGCATAAAGTAACAGCAGAAGCGCCGCCCCTTATAATGTGCGGACCTCTTTACCGCTGACATTCCGAAAGCCGGCCCACCATTACGCGGTACGGAGAACAGTGGAGGGCGAGGCGCAAGAAATGCGCTCTCGCGACTTCTCTGAGAGGGTTAGCAGGGCAGTTATGATGGGGTCGCCGGGCTAAAGGAACTTGGGAACCCCTGCACTACTACACGCTGCCATTCTTGTTTTTGACTGTGTTTACGCGGCGGAGGGGCCTGGCTCATAACGCTCTACGGTAACCACACAAGGACGAAACGCAAAAAAACTCAGAAAAAAAAATTTGGTGAAGAAAAAAACACGAGTTGCAAAAATAAAAATCCTTTTAAGCTACAAAATCGATAAATACATTAAATCGATTTTTTGCCAGCAGGCCCTATGTAAGGTGTGAATTTGATGTAAGGTGCTGAATTGTTGTAAGTGTGATTTGTTGTAAAGTGCTATATGTGTTGTAAGGTGGGTTGAAGATGTTTTAAAGTGCTAAATGTGTTGTTCTGTGTTGAATGTTGGTAAATGCTAAATTGTGTTGTAAGGTGCGTAAGTGTTGTAAGAATGTTGTAAATGTTTGTATCTGTGGGATAATCTGTTAGTGTGGTAATGTGTTGTATGGGGAGTAATCTGTTGTACTGGTCCAATGTAAGTCTATGGGAAAAAGTGCTTGAACTTTTGTTAATATCTGAAAAAGTGCTAAAGGTGGAAGTGTGAAAAGTAAATAGCAAGAATGAACGGGTTAAGCCGGTCGTAACGATGTATAATTGTTTTTGAATTTGGGTGAAAGCGTTGAAGAGTTGAAAGTGCCAAAATCTGGCGGAAGTGGAAAGAAGAACTAGAAATGGTACAATGGCAGAGCCATTGGTGAGTGCTGCAAGATGTATGGAAGGGTTAGGAGGAAGAAGGAAGAATGACGGAAGAAGAAAGAAAAGGGAAGAAGAGGAAAGACGAAGAAGGAAGAGGAGGAGAAGAAGAAGAAGGGGAAGAAGGAGAAAGAGGAAGAAGGGGAAGAAGAGGAAAAGGGAAGAAGAAGAAGAAGAGGAAGAAGAGAAGAAGGGAAGAAGATAAAAAGGGGAAGAAGAGGAAGAAGCAAGAAGAGGAAAAAGGGGAAGAAAGGAGAAGAGGAAGAAGGGGAAGAAGAGGAAGAAGGGGAAAGAGAGAAAAAGGGAAAGAAAAGAGGAAGAACAGAAGAAAAAGGAAGAAGGGAGAAGAGGAAGAAGAGGACAAAGGGGAAGAAGAGAAGAAGGGAAGTACAAAGATGAGGAAGAAGGGGAAAAGAGGAAAGAGGAAGAAGGGGAAGAAGAGATGAAGGGGAAGAACAGAAGATGAGGAAGAAGAGGATAGAAGGGAAGAAGGAAAGAAAGGAAGAATTAAGAAGAATTGTTTGTAGAGGGACTGAAAGTGTGGTAAAGTGCTAAAAACTTTGTAAAGTGCTAAAATGTGTTGAAGAGGTGTTGAATTTGTTTGTAAAGTTGCTAAATGTGTTTTAAGGTGTTGATTTGTTGTAAAGTGCTAAATGTGTTGTAAGTGCTAAATGTGTTGTAAGTATTGAATTTGTTTTAGGAGTTGAATGTTGTTTGTAAAATGCTAAATGTGTTTGAATTTGTGTGTAAAGTGCTAAAGTGTGTAAGGTATGTTAGTGTTGTAGAGGTGGTGAATGTGTGGTAAAGGCTAATGGGTTGTAAGGGGAGGTACGTGTTGTAAGAGGCTGTAATGTATTGTATCTTGTGGTAATGAATTGTTAGTGTGGGTAACGTGTTGTATGGGAGTAATCTGTTGTACTGGTCCACATGTAAGTCTATGGGAAAAACGTGCTTGAACTTTTGTTAATATCTGAAAAAGTGCTAAAGGTGGAAGTGTAGAAAAGTATAGCAATAAGGAGACGGGAAGCCGTTCGTAACGATGTAATAATGTGTTGAATTGTGAACAGCGTGAAAATTGAAAAGTGCCAAAATCTTGGCGGAAGTGGAAGAAGAAAATAAATCAGTAGGAGAGCATATTGTGGCTGCATAGTCCTAATGCAGCCACTCAATAAACAGTAGGAGAGCATATAGTGGCTGCATAGTCTATGCAGCCACTCAACTATAAATGGTACAATTGGCTGAAGCCATTGTGAGTGGCTGCATAGATGTTGGAAGGGGTAGGGATAAAAGAAGGAAGAGAAGGGAAGAAAGAAGGAAGAAGAAAGAAAAGGGAAGAAGAAGGAAAGAAGAAGGAAGAGGAGGAAGGAAGAAGAAAAAAGGGAAGAAGGGGAAGAAGAAGAGGAAAAAGGGAAGAAGAGAAGAAGAGGAAGAAGGGAAGAAGAGAAGAAGAGGAAAAAAGGAAGAAGAGAAAGAAGAGAAAGAAGAGAAAGAAGAGAAAGAAGAGAACGGAGGTGGAGGAAAAAGAAAGAGAAAGAAGGGAAGAAAGGAAATGAGGAAGAAGAGGAAGAAGTGGAAGCAGGGGAGATGGGGAAGATGAGGAAGAAGAGGAAGAAGAGGAAGAAGGGGAGAATAGGAAAGTAAGAAGGGTTGTAAGTGTTGAAATTTGTTGGAAGGTGTTGAATTTGTTGTAAATGCAGAAATGTGTTTGTAAAGTCTGATGGTGTTGTAAAGTCTGAATTGTTGTAAAATGAGAAAGGTGTTTAAAGTGCTGAATGTGGTTGTAAAGTGCTTAATGGTTTTGAAAGTGCTATAGTGTTGTAAAGTGATAAATGTTTGTATGGTGTTAATGTGTGTTGGTAAAGGCGAATTGTGTTGTTAAGTTAGGGCTGGAGATTTTGGCCTAAAAAAAAATTATCAGATTGTTTAAAAGAAAAATTAATGTTTCGATCGAGTTTCGTTTTTTTTTATAAAATTGAAATTAAAAAGGTTGGAGACTGATGATATTGTGGAAAAAAGTGAAAATTTAATTGATGTGATTGTACTCCAGAGTGTGTTAAAATGGCAAGTAAAATGAGGATACTGTTATTATAAAATTTCAAGCTTTAACCAAGTTTTATGCTAAAGTGATCACTGAAAATTAAAAGTAGCTTAAATTTTACGATTAAGAAATAAGATAACTACATAGTGTGTAACTTATAACATTTAAATAAAAAATAAAATATACTCTTCATCTTAGCATCTCAGCATAAAATGTGGAATATAAAAAAAATTATACATGCTGTGGCAGACATATAGCTACTAACTATACAAACTTATCAAAGGATAAACAAATGTAAACTTTTATCTTTAACAACAAACATTTAGATCTCTGAAATATTGTCATGCTCATTCTAAGCATTTTTTGCAAGAAAGATGAGCCGTCCACAACCACATCCGTGGCTGAGTAAAACGTCATCTCCCCCAGCTCCACACCGCGTATCTTTTCACGAGTTGTATTGTACAGGTGAGGCAGCGCACAATCGCGAAATACTGTGCGACTGGGGACAACCGTAACTGTAACCTCGCATCTAAGACTTTTAACAAGCCCCCCCTGTAAAACCCCCCCGGGGGTCGCGGAACCCCTGGGGGGGTCCATGATGATTTTCTACACAAACAAAAAAAAAAAGATTTTTTTTTTTTTTGAGCAACTATAATCCCTTAAATATTTATTTAGATGTGTGGGGAATTTGATTCAAAAGGACTACTTGGTAAATTGTGTTTGGAGACTATAATATATTTTAATAACGTAGTAATTTTGTCCCAGTCATTGCAGCGTCAATCAAAATCACCACGTAACACAGCTTCACAACAGCGCAGCCGACAAAGCGTGTCCTACTGTTGTTTGCTAAAACTAAAGGTTTTGGAGGCTACAAATAAATAATACTGCTTTAAAATGAAACGTGGTTAATATACCACAAAACAGAAAACCCCGGAGGGGAGAAAAGTCACTTGTATCAGGGGCAGGCTGATGGTGCGAAGAAGAGGGAGAGGGCAGAGGAGGAGATGGGCAGAGAAGGGAGAGAGGGCACGCGAGGAAGAGAGCCTAGTCGAGGAGAGAGGGCAGCGGAGGGAGAGAGGAGGGCAGCGAGGAGAAGGGCAGCGGAGGGAGAGAGGGCCAGAGGAGGGAGAGAGGGCAGCGGGAGGGAGAGAGGGGCAGAGGGAGGGAGAGAGGCAGCGGGAGGGAGAGAGGGCAGAGGAGGGGAGAGAGGGCAGCGGAGGGAGAGAAGGCAAGCGAAGGGAGAGAGGGCAGCGGAGGGAGAGAGGGCAGCGGAGGAGAGGGGACAATATGGAGATGGAAATTTTCAAAGTATAAAATTATAATTGGGTTTTTTTATAGGTTTTTTGTATTCACATGGTGTTATTCATTCACTCCATACACAGTGGTGATAAACTACTACTGTAGCCACAGCTGCCCTGGGGCACACTGACAAAAGCGAGGCAACCAGAATGTGCCATCAGCCCCTCTGACCACCACCAACCGTTCACACACATCAGACTCATCTTGCCTTGGAGTCAAAGAAAGTTTGGCACTGCCCCACTGTGGCACCTGGTGTTCCCAGAGTTCTACCATCACATACCAGCCAAGCCCTGTCCTGCTTAACTTTTGAGGTCTACCCATATCAGGCTTTCACATTTGGGTGGTGCCACAAACACTTCAATTGAGTTTAAGTTTAAAAAAAGATGTGTTAAACCTATTTATTTACTATATGGGAATCTATTTCTGTGTTTGATTGTGTTAAATAAATAAAAAAAGATCCAAAAGAAACTGGCAACCTAAACACCAATATCATGTTCTTTGTAATAACTCTGCTGTGTGAAGAAGTTCTGCAGGACTTTCCTTCCTACCACTGTCAGACTGTACAGCGAACAATGAGGACCTGACCTCACATGTCGTGCCTCTGTGCAATAATTTGAACTAATGTCAGAATGTGTAAAACAGAATTACATGTACACATTTTAACATACAGCTATATATTTTCTCTTATGTGAGATTAATTTAGTATATCTTATATCTTATCTTGCTAGAGAATGTGAAGTATATTTTTTATACTTCTTCATTATGCTAAAGTTAGAGATTATTTTGTACCTTAGTAAAGAGTTCAAGTTAATTTATATTTTGCTGTGTGCTCTTCATTCCTACTGTTCTGTAACTGATGATGCAACACAGAACATGTCCCCACTGTGGGACGAATAAAGGATCTCTTCATCTTCAATATGATGTGACCTGTTATCTGGGAACACATATAAAATATATAGAACATAATGAACATATCACATTAAACACATACAGTAGGATTTTCCCAAATTTTAGGAAAGAACCGCCCTCTCCACTTTGAACAAAACTCTGGCACTAAAAGGCTCTGGTCTTATTTGAGGAGGAACAATAGTCTTGATAATCCACCGAAATAGAACATCCTCCTATTTACCTTTAAGCCCCTGTTACATTTTCAAGAATATGAAGAGAGAGACCAAAGCCCAGAGCTAAAGTTTGGACACCCTGCAGAGTTAATCCCTAGACCCCCGTTTGGCGAGACCCACAGTTTGTAAATGCTTTTGAGACCTGGAGTCTGCAGCTGCTCCTGGAGGGATAGAACAGTCCGACAAGAGTTCTGACTAGCATTTCTCACAATCCCACGCAATCCTTTTTCTATGATATCTTGATTCTGCCGTCCTCGCTCTGACCTCCTCTGTTCCTGTCGACTCATTTCTTAATTAGATTCTGAGCACGAAAAATTGGTAGCAGAGGAAACGCTTTGTTATTTTTATTTAGCCTTAACTACTGCTTTGTGATCGCCAATTGCTTTCAGTTCTATAGCAGAGATGAACACATGATGGCTGAGACTGAGAACGCTTTGAAATCTGTATAATCTGGGCTCTTTCTTGTGTTATGTTTGTGATTGAAGAAAAAACAACTTTACTTGGAAATACTAACAACAACAGATTTCAGATGTGGGCGTTTGGGAAGAATGTGATCCGTGCCAGAGACCGAGAAATTAGAAACGTTGTATTTTGTGTCTGAAAGTGTAATTGTATAAAATGCTTTGGATGACGATCTTGATGTTTAACTTATCAAAGGAGCACTAGGTATTAAAGCTGGGGTACCTAATTTTGCTTGTTCATAAATAATACATGTTTGCCTAAATAGAAAGAGTCTTTTAAAAGTAAAATGTTGTGAACAAATCAGATCAGCTGCTTCTTTTCTTTTGTTCACTTGTAAGAAAGAGCCCTGTGAGTCACTATTTGAGGGCTGAGAGCTGATTGGCTGAGTGAGGGTGGTCTTGTCTTTTCCAATTTCTGTCTGAAAAAGCTTATCTAAAGATGTGACAAAGGTCAAAAATACATGCATGCAAACTAGGGCTGGGCAATAAATCAAATTTAGGCAATTAATCAGCTTTTGAAAAAATCCAATTTGTGAAAATTGTTAAATCGAATGAAGGATATTGTGAGAGTTCCAGCAGCACATGAATTATACTTGCAATATCAGCACAGTCTGTACAAGACTTTCATAAAACATATTGGGGGAAACAAATTAAAAATAGTTTTGAAACTTGAATATTAAGCGGAAAGATAAAAAAATATTTTTAAGGGCAAAGTCTTCAGTGACTTTAATGAAAAGCCCTAATGCAAACCCAAGAGATAGTTTAGGGTTAGGGTTAGTTTTTTATATTTACGTTTTTTGTCTTGAAAGTTACGCTCAGCCGCTTTACCTTTGCTAAAGATTATGGTCTCATCTTTACCTTCACTGTCCAAACATTTGCACCCCTCTATAATATTCAAATTAATGTGTATGATCTTTAGGACAAAAGTTGCACACTATCACTATCTACAGCATCAAAGAAACTACAGCGAGAACCTCTTGTCTTCTTAATTTCAGACTGTGGATGGGTGGCAACGTAATTAGTCAGGAGGCAAAGCTGAATAATTTATTGCATCAGCCTAATTTGGGCTTGCAGATCTGCGCAGGAGAGAGGCAAACTTTAAAAATGAATCACAGCTTTTCCCTCCAGACACTAACCCCAAATTCTAAAGCCGTCCTGCAGTATGAAAACAGATGAATAAACCAGACTTGTATTTACACTTCCTATTAGGTAGTGGGATGTTCTGTCTAGAAAGTGCCTTGTCATTCAGATGAGCAATGGGACTATAGCACTTTCCACACAAAAAAACAATCCAATTTCATAGAATCTCCAAAAAGTAACGGAAAGAAACGGAGAAAAACGGAGAAAAATGGACAGCCTGCACAAAAACAACAACTGCAGTGAGTGATGCTTTATTTCTCGGTGTCATTGGGATACGACACAAGCTACAGGTCCAGGACAAGGAGCAATAAAAGACCAGCTCTTCTCTGGGGACGACATCTTGGCGGCGGTTTAGAAGGAGATTGGAGATGGCTGGTTGTTTCAGATAATATATTTGTTTCCAATCAATAGTTTTCTCATCAACTACAACAAGATGGAGCCAAAGCGGGGTCATTTTGCTCGGTCAATGCATCCATTTACATAACTACAAATTCAATACAAGCAAACTGAAAGCTTAGAACGTGCAGTTTTGACTGACGGGCAGTTGTAAGTGTGATGAGCAGACCCTCACTGACTGGAAATGCATATCAGTCACTCCACTTTGTACCCCACACTGTTTTTAGTCTTCTCTATTAGAAATATAATGATTAAAATAGGTAATAGTTCAGTTTATTTATTTGAATGTGATAATTATATTAATAAACAGCTATTTTAAATGTACTAGGCTTTTACTCAAGGGCAGTTTTTATCGAGTCCAGATGTGTACTTTTTAGTGGCCACTTTAGTTAACCAAGCATGTCCAGGGGCCAGCAACTCGCATTGTAAAACCATTTTGGCTGAATTCCACAGGTACTTAGCTTATAATGAGGTATACTACTCCTATATTGACTGAGCTAAAGTTGGCTGGATGACTATGAACTTGTGTTTATGATCTCAAGGACCACTTTGTTTTAGCCAAATAAAACTACACAGAGGGCTACAATTGGCCTGCGGGCCTTAGTTTTGACATTCCTATCACAGTCCCATATTACATATTTAGGGAAAACCAGAGCAGTGGTTCCCAAAGTGGGGGTCCCGACCCCCCGGGGGGTCGCGGGAACCCCTGGGGGGGTCGCAAGATGATTTCCACACACAAAAAAAAAAAAGATTTTTTATATTTAATTTTTAATTTTATATTTAATTTTATATATAAATATTTATTTAGCATTTGATTTGATTCAAAAGGACTACTTGTTAAATTGTGTTTGGAGACTATAATATATTTTAATAACGTTAGTAATTTTGTCCCAGTCATTGCAGCGTCAATCAAAATCATCACGTAACACAGCTCACATCATGCGCAGCGACAAAGCGTGTCCTGCTGTTGTTTGCTAAAACTAAAGGTGTTTGGAGGCTACAAATAAATAATACCTGCTTTAAAATGAAACGTGGTTAATATCCACAACAGAAAAACCCGGAGGGGGAGAAAAGTCACTTGTATCAGGGGTCAGGCTGATGGTGCGAAGAGAGGGAGAGAGGGCAAAGGAGGGAGAGAGGGCAAAGGAGGGAGAGAGGGCAGAGGAGGGAGAGAGGGCAGCGGAGGGAGGGAGGACAGCGGTAGAACAGCGCGTTAAAGAGGCCCGGCTTTTCGGAGTCAAAGGTAAAGAGGTCCGCACATTAAAAGCGGGTGGCCGGTTTATGCCTTTACTGACAGTAACTTTGGAAAGAGAAGCCGCGGGGATGAACCGCATAAAGTAACAGCAGAAAGCGGCCGCCCACTTTTAATGTGCGGACCTCTTTACCGCTGACTCCGGAAAGCCGGCCCACTTTACCGCGGTAGGAGAACAGTGAAGGCGAGCCGCAAGAAATGCGCTCCACTTCTGCTGAGGAGGGAGCCCACCAAGCCCATCACTGTGTCACTACATGAATAAAAATATGCAAGCCTCCTTTTTTGGGCTGGACAGTGCAGCTCGGTAGTGGCGTGAGTCTCTAGAAAGCGTTACTCCGTATCAAGGAAATACATGCTCATTTCATGTGACGGAAGGGCTGTTGGGGGGGGGGTCGCGGGCTAAAAACTTTGGGAACCCCTGAACCAGAGTACCAGGAGGGAACCGGAGCACCAGGAGGGAACCGAAGCACCCGGAGGGAACCATAGCAGACCTACAATCTAAAACATCACTATGTAACGTGAAAGATCAATCTTAAGCCCTGACGATCCCTTATCAAATGTACTTTTGCAGGTTTCAGAGGAATGCCGAATAGTGATGCACAATACAGCTTTTTAATGTCCTTTTATATAAAAGTTTGAAATCAATGACCGTCTGGGTTCAAATTAGCCAGAAAATAGTCTTATTACATCTGTTGCATGTCCCAATCAGGGTAAAGGCATTACCTGACCTGGCAGACACCAGCTGCATCTATACTATGTTTTTTGTAACTGCATGAAATGAAAAGTTATGCTTTATTGAACTACACACAGAATCTGCAAATGATAATATTCTTGTGGTGAGGATTCAGAAGACAGTGCCATCTGCTCTTCCTGCCAGGAGAAATTTATAGCACACCCTCTAAAGGAGCAGACACATGTCCTCCCTTGTCTGACTGCTTCATCAATATAATGTAAACTCAGGCCTGACCAAATATAGCCGTGTACTATTCAAAATGCATGTGTGACAGAACACAGCCCTTCTGTATTCACTTTGATGTGTGCCTTTGATGGCTTGTCATTCGCATCGATGTGAAATGTGTATAGTTTGCTATTTGATCTAATGTTTAGATGCCTGAATGTGATGCAAAAGGAAAATCACACCAACAGCAAATGGAACTGAGAAAAACAAGTGCAAACACCACGGAGCCATAAAAAATAGATGCGGCACTAACCCACCCAAGAGAAAGCTTTGTAAGTGAGCACAGACCACAGACGAGGATACGAGAATGCATCCAACTGTTATTGTCAAAATCAGTATTGTCCTCAGATGACTCATGATAATTGTAAAAAAACTGGGAAATCAGATATGAAAGAAATAGTGTGTGGGAGTTGAGAATTGCAAGAGACCACTGTAGCATATAATCCAATTATTATTGATTGACATTTCTCCTCAATAATTCAGCTGTCTCACGCCTGTGTGTAAGTAGCGCAAGACTGGTCCGAGAATGAGAATTATGCTCTTTCAACATGGTTTAAATCTATATTTTGTGAGGATATGCTTGAGGGGAGCCCTAAAGTAGAGGTTTGAGTCCGACCTTTTTGAGCCATGGCAAACCTTTTTCATTAAAAACAATCACGCGGCACATCACCAGCTGAAACTGAGACCAAACTGAAACTCAACAAACAATACAAAAACATTCCCATCAATGTGTATTATATAGAAAATCAAACCAGCGCAAAGATGTCTTTAGAAAATAATGTGAGAATATTAAAAAGACATATTATTTGGACAAACCAGGTGATATTGTATAATTTCCAAAGGCGCACCAAATAACATCTCAAAGCACACTAACACACTGGTTAAAAACACAAACAGTAATTGCACAACTCCACTGCTGTGTATTCGAAGCACATACTTAGCTCTGATTTTCTATCTCTAGGTGGCAGCTGATAATTGGCCATTAAAGTCAGCGCAGGCAAAACGACAGCGCTGTAATCAAACACATGTGTGGGGGTAAAACTATTGAGATATCCAGCAACGTGCCATTCCATTAAAATAGTGCTAGTCATATGCACAGTGGGTCAATAAGCACAGCAAGTGGGCTCCACATGGAAAGACGTGTATTCTTTCTAAAACCGGTCCAAATCGGCTCAAATGACTCTTTCTATCGATTACGTAATAGCTGTGGTTAATGGTGCGGTGGAGCTTTGTGTCCGTCGAGGAGAAAAAGATTCATTTGATTTCTGTTTGCCTCGTGCTCGGCTCTAGCATGTATCCTTCTCCTATGTGCGGGGTATGTCATGTGACCCCGCATATATGGCATCCCAGGGAAACCCCATTGATAAAGAGACACACTGCAGCGCAACATGCAGAGGATGAGAGGCATCAAATATTCATAACGTGTGTTCAGGGAAAACCGAGCTACAATCGTGTGTGTGTATTTGAAATTCGATTGACTTACTAATGCATGGGTTGATGTTATGAATACAATATGTCTGTTTTTTAAGCCAGGTATGATTTGGGTTACATCCTAAATGAGTTCAATCGTGCTGTTTGTTTGAGAAATATTGTATGTAATCTAATTCTTATCATGTTTATCCCCATTCTTATCCACTTGTGATACATTGTTCCCCAATTTAAAACAACGTATTGTATGTTTTGAATGGATAAAGGGTCAAGAAAATGTTGCCTGAATCCAAACCCAAGGGTAGAAGATATTAAGACTGAATATGATCAGTATTCTAAAAGTATCTCACCACTCTTGTGAGGGCTCGTCGATCACCAGGAGTATCTTGAACTTCTTGGACGTCGTGACTTGGGTCTGCTCCACCAGCCCGGCTGAGGCTGCTGTCTGCTTCACAACATTGGTGATGGAGCTGAAGAAGCTGGCCCCCGTGGACTGCGCCGGCTGGGCTTTCTTCTCTGGGACGGGGGACGTGGCCGGAGGTGTGGGCCCGGGTGCGGTGGGAGACTTGGCGGACGGAGCCTGAGCCGGAGGAGGCGGCTGCGTCGGGTCAGGCCTCTGGAGGTCCGAGATGTAGCCATTAGGAAGATTAGAAATGAAAGTGCTGTCTGAGAGGCGCCGACGCAAGTAATTCATGCCTGCAGATTGGGAGAGCGAAGCAGATGAAGACAGGTGAATGTGCGTACACGATATCCCTCTTTACTGTCTTGTGTGTAGTGGCTGATAATGGCTGAGCTCTGAAGGTAAACTCCCAGTGAATGCATTCAGTGGAGCATCCTCAGAGCCTCTACACACAGGCAATGACGATGCAGCCCCCCTCAGCCAATCAGCCCCTCTCTCTCCCCTCACCGAGATCCAATGCCTCAGCCTCTCCTTCCCTGCTCGCTCCTCTCCACCCCTCCCCCAGCCTCAGCTGCTTCACAGGCGTCATGCTTTTGGAGCTACAGCAAAGGGAAATAACACAGGGGTTCCACCATTGGAAGAGCATGGCTGTATGACCGCTATGATTTGAACATCCTTATCTTCCTTTTAATAACTTAATTTGTTAACTGTGAGGACCAGAAGGTAAAGTGGATAACATGAAAAAAAATGTCATATATGAGTAATAAAATACATAGATTCTCATTTGCAAAATTTTACTGTGAAACAGCTATGATTGCAAAAGGTTCTCTAACTGTTATTATAAACCACAGGAACGCAAACCCATAATCAAAACGATGAATCACCTTGAATAGTTCAATACGATAAAGGACAGAGAGGTCATATCCAACACTGTAATGTTGTGACATCACTGCAATTGCATTTTCTGACATCAGTAGGCTGTCTCTGTGAACTCTACACTCTTCAAGCCACTGGTGAAGATAAATTATGTGATTGATTAGTATGGGGATACGTCATTTGGCAGGCTTGCACCCACTACACCCAACAGGAAAACATAATGCCAGATGGGGAGTGTTGTCTTTGCATCCATAGTCTAACTAAGGCCTTTAATTATTCTAATAGGTCTCATTTAAATTCATCTAAAATCAAAGTAAAGAGTGAAATTAAGGTAGTTGGCATTGATGTGCAACATGAAAAGGACTGGCTCACAATGTGCAGAAGGTATCTAGTGCCACCAGCTGGTAGTGTCAGGTCATGTATCTGCAAGGTATCAAATGCAAGACACATTCAAGGTTCACATTTGCAAAAAAGAGAAAGGGAGAAAATAAGATACAGAAAAATCAAGTTAACTTAAATGTATCTGTCTTTCTTTTGACAGTGCTAACTTTATAGTGGCGGATATGGCGACGTTGTATTATCTACGTTTTATAAATTAAAATGCACAACAACCTTTAAAACTTCGTTCATTTCGAAAAGAAGCAGTCCTCATAATGCAGTCATTTGGTTTGTGTGACCCGCTGTGGGGCAGCGACCCAGAGTCTGCAGGACAGAGGGGCAGGGGCAGTATGATCTGAGTGGGGCAGGGGCAGGGAGCAGTGGTCAGCTCCGATGCTAATGCTAATGCTAATGCTAATGCTGCTAATGTTATTGTGGATGAAGCCAGGACTTGTCGACGAGCTACAGCGCTCTACACTATTTTGTGGCTGTAAACAAGTGTTGGCTGTAGTTTTTATTGTCTAAACACCACCCGCCTGTCGTGGCCTCACCGTAAGACTGACTTTCTCGGACTTTAAGCTCAAGTAGAACTACTTTTATTCGTGTAGATGCGTATAAGCTTGGTATACAACTAGCTAGAACATACGACAAAGTGGCGTTAGCCAAAGTTGGCTAAATTAGCCAGTTTGTTAAGCTAGCAGCGACGAACACCGTCGTTATTACACACAGATTGTTCATTTGTGACTGTAATAAACAAGCTATCTTTCATTTTCTTTGGTCTTTCTTCACTGTAATATTTGAGGAGTCGAGCTTTTAAACATGTTTGTTGCTAGCGTTGGAAAGTGCAGGCTCAAGCTAACCTTAAGTAGCCCAGGCCAGCAGCCTTGGGAAAAACACTGTGGCGTGTTTTCATTTCCACAATTACCTATTTTCCAAGTAACTGTTCCTGTGTTTTGTAACTGCAGGTTGTCGCTAACATCAATGTTAGCCTGCGGTGTGTCCGTGTGATGCTCCTGTCTATGATGGACCTGTTGAACTCTCAGCACTTGGACAAGATGAACAACAACCTCGGCAGACTCTACTTTGAAGGTTACTACTGTGGCATTACATCTATACTCATGGCGAATGCTACACATGTGTTGCTTTTTAAATATGAATAGTACAGCAATATAAGAGCTAAAAAGTGGGCTATGTGGACTACGTTTTAACCCTTTGTAATGGGCCACCCCTGGTACAGTCAGCGCATTTGGCAGAAACATTATGACATTATGTGTGCTGCTGTAAAATCGCATTGATAAAAATGAAAGTCAATACTATTATTAAAATGTTAAGAAAGTAAATTATTATACAATATTAATTTAGTGTAGGTCTGTGGTATTTGTATCCAAAAGGTTTAAACTCGCCTCCGTATTGGCCTATTTCTATAAACCCATGCTTGTGAATGGGTAATAATGCTCTAGATAAACGGGGTTTTGAACATGAGTTGAGTGTGCATTATATTGAGCTGCAATCGTCTCGCAATATTATTGAAAGTGAGAGTCCAGAAGTGTGGCGTGAGCCAGGGTAAACTAGAACTTTTAACTTTCATCATTGGTCCACGATACCGCTATTTCCACAGCTGAGAATAGAGGGGCCGTGTACTGGGGACTGTCCTCCTCTGTACTGCAGAGCTATACAGGGGTGATGGCGTGAACATGATAAAAGCAGGTCAAGCAGCTTGTGTCTACAGCTAAAGTTCCTTAAGTGCACAGCAGCAGCTGGTAAGATTGCATCTGGTTCAATGTGACAATACAAATACAAAGCTTACAATTATCCCACTCTCATGGTTGTCCTTATTCAGGTGATAAATAACGAAACCTAATCACTTCATAAATGTCATTAAGTGAAGTGTGCTTATCATTGGTAATTTAATTCAAGAAATTCATCAGCGCATTTCCTGGTTTGTTGAAAGTTCCTGTGGCTTTTGCCTCTGAACATGACCCCTACTCCTCTGCTGTATGGGGTGTGTAGCCCATACAGCTGACTTGTACGGCAGCTGTTACACATTATTTGATCCATTCTTTCAGATGAGTCCAGGGCAGCCGCCTTGTCTACCCCAGTGACTGGTATCACTGGACCTCCCTCACACTGCCCCAGTAAACGAAAATATGGAGAACAAATGGAAGATCAAATTAACACTGAGGAAGACCACATGGCCAAAATGCGTCTTTTTGCCTCCCAAATGTCAGTATAATGCAATACAAGCACATTATCCACTTGCATTTGCATGAATTGAGTGTTTAATTCTCATTCAGGGTTAGACCTACTGCTGGGAACAATCGCAATGAGCACTGGAGCTACAACCCTGCTCCTGTTGAGCACCTCTCTGCCTCTAACGGTCTCCATGGAAACCACCTGTATGCCTCCATCCCAGGCTTCGCTGCGGAACAGCCTCTGTCTCTGGCCAGAAGCGCCATCGAGCCTGACACTGCAGCCATAGACAGGCCTGTGAGTGCAGGCAGTGCAGAGCGACAGCAGGTCTGTGAACAATGTACAATTGGTGTCTCTGCAATAAATACATCCAAGAAATTAATAATAACATATATTTACAGAATCGCCCATCAGTGATAATCTGTGCTCCTGCAAACAACCGTAACTGTAACCTATCTCACTGTCACATGAATGGTTCTTCAAGCCAAGATTCTGACCAGAAAAAGGCCAATGGTGAGTGTCATAATATATGGACTACACAGATCTATATATATATATATATTTATATTGTTTTCTTTGTTTCAGATCACACTGTGTGTGATCCTGTGATTGAGGAGCACTTCCGCCGTAGCCTCGGGAAGGACTACTCTGAGGCGGAGTCCAACACTGTGTCCATTACCGGTTCAGTGGACGATCACTTTGCCAAAGCGCTTGGTGCCACATGGCTCCAGATCAAGGCAAAAGGTGGAGGTCCCCGTGCCCCAGAGGCCGACCCCTGACCTGAGGGCTAATCTTTCACTTATAAGTGCATACTGTGAGTGCTGATCACGCTCTAGGTGTTTGCTCTCCACACGTATTTTACAAATATGAGAACAATGTAAAGGTGCTCACATAGACCGACTGTTTCGAAGCCACAATTTTTCTTATTGTGGTTTTCAATTTAAGATTCATAAGTAAGAGACATTGCAGTGTTGAAAACGTTAACATTTATGCTAATATGAAACATTTGGTGAGTTCATTTGATGACCTAACATGCCTTAATAGCCAAAGACAGGTCAGATGTGTGTCTTAGATGGCAAGTCACTCCATCCTTTGGAACTCCTATTTTAATAAGTGTGATTTTGCAATCCTGTCTTTTTAGAACACTATTTTCATAAGAAAAATAACTGGACATATCCACTAAAGACTAACAACACGATACGGACAGATCTTAAACTAAAGCAGACACCAGTAGATAACTAAACAATGAGACTTGTTTCAAATAGCTGCTTTCTCTTTCAGTCTTTATTCTATTCAGTATATTAACTCAGATTTTATTTTATATCTGAAACAATGTAGAAATACTTGCTGCTGGAACAGTTGTAATCAATATATTTTTTGTATCTGGTTTTCAAGACTATATGTGGGTGTATTGGCATCCATCTACTATTCAGCCTCTGGCCAGGTTGTCTGAGTGCAGAGAGTGGGACTAATACATGACTGAGCAACAGTAACGTTTGTAGCAGATGATGCTTTATTTATTCTGAACAGGAAGTAGCTGCATTATGTACTCAGTGAGGAGGAGATGTTACTGCATCCAGCTCCTCTGTCGCGGTTCATTTTGTCTGTAGTTACATTTGTGAAACATTCCACTGTCCGACACTTTTTGTGCCTCATTTTTTATGCAAAACTGTTACTTTACTTCACGCTCTAAATCAGCATTACAACGTAGTGTACAAAGTCAATTGGACACGTGTTTATTGAGTGCCACCTGTAGGTCAACACTGATTTAGATGTAGTATTTTAACCCCAGTGAAATGCAGGAGTATTTTACTGTACTGGTCTGAAATGGTTATACACAAGTGCTTCTATTTTATTTACTCTTGTGAGACTATCATTGCGCCGAGCGGAATGATTATCAATACTTAGTTTTGTTGAGGTTAGTGTACTCATGCGTATCATGGATTATTTTAACCATGTTTTTGTATTTTGTATTTTCTTCTGTGATTCACTCCCTTCATTAGGTAAAGTGCAGGAACACGTCTTTCCAAGAGATGCCTGTTTAGACTTTAGCTTTCTGTGTGTAACATAGCTGAGGGAATATCTTGGTCTGCTTGTTTGACACAAGTAGAGTGGTAGAATTATGGGGTATTCGTCCATTTTTATTTAAATGCTTTATTTTTAGACTACCTGGATGTCAGAGACTGTTCAGACAGAAATTGTTCATATCATTTAGAAAAAAAATAATTGTTAATTCTCTGGAAGAAAATGCCACTGTTTTATACTTTCAATAATTTTCTTTTAAATAAAAAATACAACTTCACAACTAATCAGAGTTCATCATTTACATTTTTCTTCAACTCCTAAGTAGTGAATATTTGTGTTGAACGTATGTAGCAGTAATTCAGCAGTAATACTGTGGCTCGATGACCACTTTACTTACACACACAAACAGGTTTTTTGTGTAACTGGAGCTGAGTTCTCAGTCGATGCTCAAAGAGAAACAGTGGAAGTCATGTAATTAAGGCATAAATCAGATTAAGGGTTCAGATAAAACTGCCTACTCTTCATTGTCCAACAGATGGCAGTGTTGCCTTTGACTTGCACTGTATAAAGCTCTGTCCCTGGGGATGAAACAAAGACACCAGCATCATCAGGGCGATCTGCTGCTGTGGTTTCTGCATAATTAGCTATTATCAATTACAGCTCTTTTATTAAATATTCCCAAATCACATATATTATGGCATTGATGTCTTTCACCTCGCATGGCTCCTCCGCTCTGGTGAATGGTAGGTAGGCCAGATCATTAATTCCACTGAATTTGCAAACACAGTCGCATTCATCCATATTAGTCATAAATATCCTCAAAATAAACTACTTTAAAATACGGTGATACCATTTTAAGGATTGCATTTCTCATTCTAACACTCAAAAAAGCTTGAAGCCCCTCCAGCACTAGTGCCTGAGCGAGATTAGACCCTTCCATTTACAAGCAGCAATGCCCTGTTCTTCCCAGGAGCTCTGCACTGGTGGGATTATAGAGGAGAAAGCAGCGTCTCTGGCTTAGGCTCTCGCACATGCACAAGACGCACACAAATATCAAAGGACTCGGTGGCTCTATGGTGAAAATACTCGCTAAATCAAGATGACACATCAGGGTCACGCCAAATTTGACTTGCCCCTTTCAGTGTGTGAAGGCCACACGGAGCAGGGCATCTGTGCTGGCAATGGCGGAGCGCTCCACTGCTGCCTCCACTGCTGCCTCCTGTTGGAGCTAAGTGGCAGAGGGAAATGGCTTCAGGAATGGTCAAGCTCCACATATGCTCAATGCTGTCTTCTAGAGCTCAATCATTTGGGGGGAAAAAAACTTCTTTTTGTGGTGAGATGTATGGCTGTATTCATTAGGTCTTTTGCAATGCATGTAACTTGTCTTTCAAAAGAACACACACAAGAAACTCAACAAAATGTACCTTTTTGAATAGATATTACCAATTTTAAATGTAAGATTCAGCATGGTCAAATATGAACATGAGGGTATCTGTTTCTTGAGGGAACGTCAAGCATAACTGCATCCAGCCACAAAAGTTTCACATTCAATCCTTCAAAAGTCCATTTACTTCTATGATTCAACTTGACAATGTGACACTAATATATGACAGACTAAGGACTGGATTGTCAAAGATACTAAAACTAGTTTTGAAACCTTTTTGAGCAAGTATCAATACTAAAGAAATAAACATTTATGAGCAGTTTTATAATATAACAGAGCCAATGTAAAATTACAATAAAAAGTACAATTATTTTGTGTTTTAAATGACATTTTCTTGTCCAAAATGGAGCATTTTAGAATCTAAACAAAACGGTAAAACCTGAGAATAAGAATATTGTTCAAAAGTTCATTAATTTTCATAATTAAACCTAAAATGTGAAACTAATACATGATATAGACTAATTATACATATTTCACATACAAATGACATATGCCAAGTCTTTGTTATAATGTTATGATTGTGGCTTACAGTACATTTTCATAATGTTCTAATTGTATTAGATGTTTCAATTGGGGTTTTTACAAGCTGTGAACTTTAGCAGTCAGTATGTAAGTATTTTTTATTTATTTAGCGCCAATTGCTTTAGGGTTCGAACCCCGTTCGGAACAGGGCCTTTCTGAGTGGAGTTTGCATGTTCTCCCAGTGCTCCGGTTTCCCCTACCACTAAAAACATGCACAATAGGTATGAATGTAAAATAGTACGGAAGCTTGTTAGGTTCACTTGTGAGTGTGTTTTTTTCTCGCTGGTATCATGTTATTTCATGATACTTTCATGAAATAACATGATGAATATCATGTTATTTCATGATACACAACTATCATGTTATTTCATGATACCAATTTAGCAGAAGAAGCTGACAGCTTCTTCTTTTGTATCTACAGTATCATGTTATTTCATGATAAACTGCTATCATGAAATAACATGACAGTTGTGTATCATGAAATAACATGATAAATTGGTATCATGAAATAACATGATAGTTGTGTATCATGAAATAACATGATATTTATCATGTTATTTCATGAAATAACATAATAAATTGGTATCATGAAATAACATGATATTTATCATGTTATTTCATGAAAGTATCATAAAATAACATGATACCAGCGACAAAAAAAAAAAAACACTCACAAGTGAACCTAACAAGCTTCCGTAAAATAGAGAGTGAATGGATGGTGTTGATTGGAGCTGATGCACCAGTGTGTTCGGCAACTCGCTTCTGTCATCACCGTGTGTGGAATGATCGGAACAATATCTGAACTCTGAACATTGTAAAGCGCTTTGGGTGACCTTGGTCTGTAAAATGCACTATTTAAATAAACATTACTACGAGAGTCTTTTTGGAGCAATTCACGCCACTCAATGATGACAAAAGCGAGATGCAGAACATCGAAGCCTCTGACCAACACTCCCTCATTACATCCATATTATCATAGATGTTTTTGGATGTTGGGGAAATCGGAGCACCCGGAGGAAACCTTTGCGAAACCGACACAGAAAGCTCTTGAGATGGAACTGAACCCAGGCTTGATTAATCTCACTTTGCATGGGTCGGTCATATAATAGCTTCACATTGTAAGTTGAATCACAGAATTTTTTTAACGATATTCTAATTAACTAGTAAAAGTACTAGTTTCACCTTGCAGTACCTAAAAATCCTGTATCAAAACACATTGTCTCCATTTATTCTCATATATTCAATTAATTAATTTATCTTTATTATGATCTGTGCCATGGGTGAATAAGAAAAGGCTTTAGAGTTGGGGCTAAACCAGGACTCTAACCTGAGACAGTGGGGTCAGCTGATCTAAACACTAGAATATTCTGTTTAGACTGAAGAAATGAAGAAATGTTTAGCAAGAAATGCCGCTGTAGAGGACTAAATAATGAATGAATGGATAAATAAATACATGTCAACATTGGTGAAAAAAATAAGATATCACTACAAAGTTTGAGATAAAAATAAAATAAAGCAGGCTTAAAAAATAAATAAATTAAAATAAAACAAAAATTATTTAACAAATAAATAAACGAAATAATAATGTATGCAGTATATTTCATTTTGACCACAAAAAGTTTAATAATACACATTTTATTTGTTATTAATAATTGGATCAATAAATACTGTGGGGCTTTATTCTTTAGTTTATTATTTTGGCAGTTTTGGTCCTCCATATTGCCACGGCACAGTCGAACATATTAACTCTCATATTTCCTGCACATTAGTCGGATAGTAGTCTCAGCGTATGCATAAATTCACATTTGTTTTGCCTGAATAAAGGCTGTGCCCCTAACATCCCCCAGTGCACAACGTCTGGGGAATTTGCATGATTGCCCGTAGATTATTTGAACATTACCCCTCCTCACCCACGCCTTCTTGCTTTTTTTATTTATTTATGTATTTTTGTTGCTTTTTTTCCCCTTTTCTCTTATTCCTGTGGCTCTGCTGTGAGGGTGCACACACATCCCTGGGCAAAAGAATCTAAAATAGATCGTACAAGAGGAGTAGATGCGCAGGCCCAGGACGGAGCTCACGGGCAGACTTGAGTCATGCTGGCAAGATCATGCACCCAGAGCTGACAGCACAACACAGCCGATTACCACGCATGTCATTTGGAGAAAAAAAAATGGAAACCGCATCTGCAGCCTCACGTTAGGTCGCCGACAAACATCCGATATTCACATGATGCAACAAATTGGTCAGACGAGTTGAATAGGTGTGTTTCATGTAGGGACGTCACTAGTGGGTTTGATGACCTGGGTTTTTGATACTGTACATATATATTATTATGATTGCACCGACGGCCACAGCAAATAAACATGCGATATTTATAATTCAATTCAATGTGATTTTTGTCGAGTACTAAATCACAACAGAAGTCAGGAAATGCAATAATAACAAACACATACTGTATGAGCTATTAGTTTATATAAGGAGCAGGATGACCAATTTCAATAAATGTTAATAAATGTCAATAATGACCCAGATCATTTTTATCCTTAGAATCTCCTGCATTTGCAAGGAACGACAAAAAAAAGAGAAAAGATCCAGGACTCAAGCTTTAACATTAGTGGCCTTACTCAAGTGTGATTATTTGAAATAACTTGATAGAGGATTAATATGGTTAGCTATAGAGCCAACAAATTATGATAATTTTCCACTTTTGTCATGTCATGTCATTTTCTTTCCCTTTATTAGTCCATTTCTGGGTCGGATCAATCAGAGCTGGAACCCAATGCTCAAAGCACCAGTCGCTCACTGATTCTCCTGCAGGTGGTGGGTCCACAGGATGATTGCTGCTCTGTCAGACATGGCATTAGTCTTTCAGCAGGGGCTTCAGGCAAAGTGAGGTTGACTGTCTTGCCCAGGGACACAATGACAGCAGACTTCAGTGGGAGCAGGTGACATGGGTCGTGGAGGGATCGAACACTCTATCGACTGAGCCACTGTCGCCCCCTAATTTTCCATTTTTATGGATAATAAAATCATTCAACACATCCAGATTGATCCCCTTAAGAATCCAATGTAATCCAATGTACAATGCACTTTTTGTCAAAGCCAATTGGTAAAATATAGCCATTACACTCCTGGAAACGTGAAAGAAATAAAGATATGTCCCTATTCTTTCCCCTCTAATCAGACATTCTAGGATGATCCAGGACCAGTCTGAATACCAACATTGAATTTGCTAATGCTACATTTTACACATATCTCTCCTGGATCTTTTTGCTCATTAAATATAGCTTTCAGATAAACCGCTTCAAACCCTGCAGTTGGTCATTCTACAGTCAGACATCAGACACCAGCTATAGAGTACACAACATTTTGGCAGACTTACTCTTGATCTTTCTCTGAGATTACGGATTGTTCCTTCTTATAATTAGAGCACAAGAGTCATCAGAGGCCAACTCTACAGGCCATCCGCTTCACAAAGAGTCCAGCCATGTGTTCAGACTCCAAAGGTTTCTCAAACAGACTCAACATGATCTTTAAGTCAAATCCATTTTATGGAAAAATAGGTAATCATAAGAGGTACTTAACGATCTGGGTCCTAAGGTAAACACAATGCAACTATAAGTAGAAATTGAAATGACCCAGTTCCATCCATCTATCCATTTTCTACCCCTTAATCCCTTTCTGGGTCGAGGGGGGGATGGCCAGAGATGCCACCCATGCCATGTGTACTACATGGCACCAGCCCCTCACTGATCCTCCTGCAGGTTGTGAGTCCACAGGAGGATGGCTGCTCTATGGCATAGCCTTGATCGTTCAGCAGGGGCTTCAGGCAAAGTGGGGTTAAGTGTCTTGCCCAAGGACACAACGACAGCAGTCATCAGTGGGAGTCTCATGGTGGGCTCGAACCCACGACTTTCAGGCTCAAAGGCTAATGCTCTATACAACTGAGCCACTGTCGCCCCGAAATGACCCAGTTTAGCTTCTAAAATACAATCTGTATATAATTACACCTCATAATCACCATTATTGATGGCTGTGCCTCAGTCCCTGATCCCTGCGTTTCACTTTAAGCACAGATCCAATGAGCCGCTCTTCAGCTCAAGCAATCATGGCTCATTCATTGTGTCATGTAGACTGCTGGCAATGGCATAACCTTTGTGGAGGGAAGGGAAGACAACACGGTCATTCTGGATCACAGTCTTCCCATGTGCAGAAACAGACTGTCAGGCCATCTCAGCGTCAGCCGCACACCATCGCTCGTCTATCTTCGCTCTCTCCTTCCTTTGGCTATGATAGCTTTTTGTGATATGACCCTATGCATTGACATGGGATCTATGT
The DNA here is from genome assembly GCA_964034765.1 of Knipowitschia caucasica. NCBI lineage: Eukaryota > Metazoa > Chordata > Actinopteri > Gobiiformes > Gobiidae > Knipowitschia > Knipowitschia caucasica. The sequence goes on from OZ035827.1 coordinate 34,512,709, forward strand.
GCTTTGGAATGTGTCAATCAGATGGAAAAACTGCAAACGAAAAACAGAATCGGGCACCAGCCTTCTCCTTACCACTAACCATGTATAAAAATACATAATGTTTCTCTTAGAGCAGGCTTGTCCAAAGTAAGGCCCGAGTGCCAATTGCGACCCTTAGTGTCAGTTCATTTGGCCTTCTGCCACGAACGCATCATCAACATGAGTCTACAGTGTCATCCAGCCAACTTCAGCTCAGTCAATATATGCATGCTGTACCTCATTGTAAAGCTCAGGACGTCTTGAATTCAGCTGTTGCATTCATTTGTATATATTTAGATTGTGTCTCAAAATTCCGTTAATGGCACTACTGCAGCTGTTGATTTGTCATTCAGCCAACTACAGCCCTGTTATAGCAAATTACAAAGCTCAGAACAGCCCAAATCCAGTCCAAACCGTTTTACAATCCGCGGTGTTGGCCTCGAGGCAAGCCTGGTTAACTGAAAAGGCCTCTTACATAAACATAAATTTGATTAAAGCTGTGGTGATTAGCTTTCAAGCCACAACAATAAAGGTCTGTAATAAAATCCATCTTAAGTTCCCATGGTTCTAAAACAGTAGGGATGTAAATCGGTGACCGGTTAACCGGTGGTTGACCGTCACAGCGTTAACCGGTCAAAGTTGTCGGTTAAAAAAGAGAAAAGGGGGAGAGGGGAGGTCTCTTCATAACGCTATTTTAAGCCCTATTTGCACGATGTGACGAGCGGGTCCCTATCTAGCTGTGTGCGCCAATGTAACAGTAAACTCTGGGCCGACTCTCACGCCGTACGCGCCACATATGCACGCACACATGTACACGCACACACACACACACACACACACACAAACATCCCCCCCCCTCCATTGACACGTAACATCCACACGCATCATCTCTCCCCTCTGTTACCGTCTGCTAGTTGCACACTGGTGCGGGTCAGAACTACATTGGAGCTTATATTTACACACACATACATACATGTATTGCACACACACACATAGCTTACATATACACACACACAGACATATACACACATACATACATGTATTGTACACACACACATACCGGTCTGTCGCGCTCCTCTGTGTCACGGAGCCCAAAGCATTCTTGCAAATACACGGCTCCAGTCAAACCACATGGACCATGTTTGTGCTGCTGGTCCTTGGCATCAGCTCCACACTGATCACTTTTAAACTTTAGCGGAGACCTGCGAGACGCGGCTCGTCACTCGCTGCCCTGACCATGTGGACGAGCTGTCTTTTGCTTAAAAATGCTTTAAGCCGCAGCACAGAATAATGGGAAGATTAAAACAGCAGTTCTCTGTGCGCAAAGGTGCCCAAGCTGTTGCGGGTTTTGGTGCCGCTGTCTCCGCTCTGATCCATTAGAATGCTCAGCTGCACATATGAAAAGTACGCAGCTCGAAATGGCTGTTATTTCAAAGAACGTGGACTATTTTAAACTACGCGGTTAACCGGTTTCAACCGGTTAATGAGGCTCGGTGGTCGGTTATGAAAATTCATAGTTTTTTACATCCCTATAAAACAGCTTGGTTCTATCACTAGTTTTCACAATATGGCTGGGCGATATAATACCGTTCTCAATAATACCTTTTGAGTGAAGATTATGAAGCTGAAACGGACGATTATGAAACTGAATACGCTACAGCAGTTTGTGTATGCCCACTGCTGATGTTTGCCATCGCCCAGCCCACTTTAGATAGAAAAGTAAAAGAGCGACCACAGAGGACCACACCCAATCGACCAATCAGATAAGATAACATGTTGGCTAATAAGATGAAGACAGCATGTTGTGGTTGTGTTTTATGTGTTTTACAACAATTTACTCCAAAAAATGAAAGCTTTGTACCTCAGCTTTAAGCATTGTTTTGACACAATAAATGTTTATAGTGATTTATCTACTTCCCTCGCCCGTACAATTCTGCTAACACTACTCATTATATTTTTATTTAATTATCCTTTTAGAGATGTATAATCTCTTGTGTGTGTGCTGATGGAAACTGAGGCTGATTATTTGTAGCCTGATAGAATTTTGAAGTGGATAAAACAGCGTGAAGCCACCATTATTCTTTAATTAATGAAAGAAAAAAACATATTTGTTGGTTCAGTGAGTTGTTTGCTGATGCCTCCTCCATCTTTGACCCAGAAACCGGCCAAATCTGCCCTTAAGTGAAATGCCACAGCGAGATTTTTGGCGATTTGATAGAAACCTTTTGGCTTTCCCTTTCACATTGTTACATATTTATGACATATTGGTAAATGATTGATTTCAAAGACCATCTGCTCAATGCTGTGTCTGTTTCTCCACAAATTAATGAATCCAATTAGGTCATACAAATAGTTTGCCTGTAATAATATGATTTTTTTTCTCATGCAGAAGAGAATTTGAGGAAGCTGGAAGTTTCAACTATTGCTGAGATTATGTGTAAAGGCTGCTTCTCATGTTATTGCTTGTTAGGGCCTAAATTACAGCTGCATGGCTAAGCTGTTTTAATAAGGTTAAATGGCCAATATCACCAATCTGGGCCCTTTATTATACATTATCCCACAACACATCAGGAACTCAGGCTCACGTCAGAACATCAAATCACTGCTCAAAACCCGCCTGTTCAAAACTGCCTCCATATAACTGTTTATTTTAGAATTTTGTTGTTGTTAATCCCAATTAACCAATGCCTTTGAGTCCAAAAAAAGCACTGTATAAGTGTGTGTTATTATTATTATTCTTATACATGACATGCGATATAGAACTTGCCTGTAGAGCCTGTCTAGCATTGAGGGAACATTTAAAGTGGGCTACATAACTTTCAAATCACAGAAAATTAAGCCCTAAAATCCATCTGGCTATAGTTGCTGGCTCTGAAACAGGCTCCATCACTAGTTTTCAGATGCATGCATTGTCACATCAGAGAATTTTCAGGCAGAAAAGTGATAAAGAGAGGCCCACCCTCATTCCATCAATCAGCTTTCAGCCCAAATGACTCACATTCTTACAAGTATGCAAAAGAAAAATGTTAAAGGTAAAGGAGCATGTTATGGTCTGACATGTTCACTGACAAAACATCAACAAGACTTTCTATTGAGATGAACATGTATTATGTATGAAAAAAAAAGGTAACTCAGCTTTAAAACTTAAAAAATTACAGTGATCCCAGTGAATGGCCATGTCAAAGTTAAACAACTTTATACCACTGACCCAATAAAACGTCTAAAGTTGTTCAATAACCTAATTTAATGCAAACCACAGAATGTAACTTTAATCCTAGCCAGGTCAGAAATATAGAAAAATCTATACTTACAACTAAACTAAACATGCAGTATGTGTCTATTATCAGCTAAGATTAAGGCACTGTGTCTTTAAATTGCATAGTACCATTACAAAAATTTAACCGCAACAAATGAATGGAATAAATGATGACTAATGACCCCGGCAACAGTAATAGTCTGTGTGTGTTTGTCTGTAGGCAGGATTGAGCAAAAATGACTGGACGGATTGATCTGAGATTTGTTGTGCAGAAGGGCTGTGATGGTCGGAAGACTGCAAAAACATGTGGAGGATTTGTTTTAATTCCTTCTTGGATGTTTTGAGTAATCTTGTTTTGTCCTGCATTCAAGCTTCAGTGCTGACATAATATCTCTTTCACCTACCACCTACCTCCAACTATTTATCTAATTACATTTTTTAGCTGCCCTCCACCCCAAATGTGAAACTATAGTCTCTTTTTATGCATGGCTTTATATAATTCTTTACCTTAGCACCATGTACCAAAGCAAATTTCTAGTTTCTGACTTTCTGTTACTTATAATGTCAATGAAAAGAATTCTGAATTCTCTTTCGGAACGCAACTTATTAGCGGCACTTTTTGTGGTCATTTATATACAATTACTTTCTGTGAAATCTCTGCATCTGACTTTGCAAACCCAGCAAACAGGTCGATAATAGCAGCCTTTGTGATCTGCCATGTCTCAAGTTGCAATTTCGTTTGAACAGGTCCTAAATCTCGATCCTCTTCCGTTGTGTCTCGGTACTGATGTGATCCTCTCGCCTCCTCTTTCCTTTCACCACCGCGGCCCCTCGCCACCGCCGCCACTACGCCGCACCCCCCTGTGTTTGGAAGTCACACAGTCTGCCATGTGTGTGCTCAAGACGTTACATAATGCCCTCCTTTCACTGCACTCTAGATCAAAGGGAACGGCACAGAAAAACTGCTCCTTGACAATTTTTGTTCCCTTTTCTGCCGTCAAACTGTTTCATCAGACGCACGTTTACCGAGGGCTGACAACGTTAGGCGCTGTAGTCTTTATGTGGAATAGCAGCGAGCAAAAGTGGATGTCAAAATTAATAGGTGGTACAGTTACATTTATGCTCCTTTTCTTTTGATTCAAAACTGTGCCGGATTTTGCAAAGTATTATCATGACTGGTGCATAGACAACAAAAATCTCACAGTGTCTAGTGCCTTGAACATTGCTCCCTGGTGTTAAATGCCCTAGAAATGCTTCATTCAAAATACTATGACATGACTGAGGAGGAATAACTTTGGATTGCTCAGTTTTTTCTCAACATCTGTTTCAGGTCATCAAAGGACTTCACCCTGAACGCTTGAGTCAGTGTTAGAGCCAGAGGGGATTGTCAGTAGACATTTTACTGAGAAATATACCAATATTTAACCGTACTATTTTAAGTCTGAAAAAAAAAAAAAATCAACAAAAGATGTGTGTAAAAATGTGTATGTGTGTGTGCACAATGGGAAAGGTTGGCGTGTTGTTTGGACCCGTGTTGTTCACAGGTGGAAGTCGGACACAACGCGGTGCACCCTAGGGAAATGCATTATTATGGGTCCTGGCACGTTAATGCAAAAGCCTAAAGTTTCTTTATTTAGATATAGAGCCAGCTATGGCTATATACTGTAGCCAGAGTCCTGGATCTACAGCCTGTGTCCATGGGAGTGGATCCCTCTCTCAATGTGGCATTCCCCAAGGACCTCACTTTTTTTTTTACTTGTTCCTGCAAGATGTGTTTCAAGTTTTTGATTCTCTGATCTGTCAGTTGTCATTGTCTTCCCCTTTATTAGTCGATTTCTGAGTCAGGGGGGGTGGCAATCAGAGTGGCCACCCAAGTCTCATAGCACCAGTCCCTCACTGATCCTCCTGCAGGTGGTGGGTCCACAGGAAAATCGCATCTTCGTTATCAATGAGATGGCCTTGGCATTTCAGTGGGAGCTTCAGGCAATGTGGGGTTAAGTGTCTTGCCCAGGGACACAACAACAGACATCAGTGGGAGCAGGTGACATGGGTCGTGGTGGGCTCGGACCCACAACCATTAGGTCCAAAGACCAGTGCTCTACCAGCTGAGCTACTGTGATCCTCCAATCTGTTGTTGGCAAATTGACAACATAGTTAACTTAGTAAAAAGTCTTCCAAGGGGACTGCTGTTGAGATTTAAGGCTATACAAAAACAAATGGAATTGAATAATTCCATTTGAATGATGAATTTCCAATCATAACACGTCCCAGTAGAATCACATCTCACAGCGCAACACTTATCGACAAAATTTTTACAAACAACATTGAGCGCACCTCACAGAGTGGATTAATGGTGTGTGATATAACAGACCACCTCCCTGTATTTGCCATATATAATGACAACTACACCGATGAGAAGAAATCACATGATCCCATATTTAAACGATTAAGAACAGAAGATGCCATTTCAAATTTCAAACGTGATATTTTAGGTCAAGAATGGAATGATATAGAAGTAAATGTGGATAGGGCCTTCAATAACTTAGTTGACATATTTTGCACACTTTACGATAAACATTGCCCAATGCGTAATTTTAATAAAACTAAAAAAACAACTAACAGTCCCTGGTTAACTAAAGGCCTACTTAATGCATGCAAAAAGAAAAACTATTTATACAGGCAATTAATCAAATTAAGAACAGAAGAGGCTGAAAGCCGATACCAAACAATACAAAAATAAATTAACAAACATAATTAGAACGTGTCAGAAAGAATATTACACTAATGTTTTGAATGAAAATAAAAATAATATTAAAGGTATTTGGAGCGTACTAAATAAGATATTAAAAAGGGAAACTAAGAAGGACCCATATCCAAATTATTTCCTTGAGGGGAGAACCACTGTCACAAACATGCACAACTTTGCCAATAAGTTTAATAATTTTTTTGTAGGCATAGGCCCAGAGCTGGCAGAAAAAATCCCTGAACACAACAAAGTTGTTGATCTTAATCTGATTCAAAGAAACACAAAAACCATGTTTCTCGCTGATGTGAGTGGGGTTGAAATAAAAAATGTTGTCAATAGTTTTAAAAGCAAGACATCTACTGATTGTTATGGTATAGATATGTTTATTATAAAAAAAGTAATTGAAGGTAATCGAAAAGCCTTTGACCCACATTTGCTTATTGTCTCACATTCCTACAGATCACTGGTCATTGGCAGAGCCTGGTTATGTACATGCAGGGTATACGGCGGTGATAAACTACTACTACTCTAGCCACAGCTGCCCTGGGGCACACTGACAGAAGGGAGGCAACCAGTCTCTGCCATCGGCCCCTCCAATCGCAGATCTACACAATATGCATTTTAGATCCAGGTAAGAAATATAAAGGGGATAATTTAGGAGAGCTCCCGGATCTCATTGCAAGCTCTGTGTCGCCCAAGTGGTCTGCACAGTTTCTCCACATGCGCGTGACAAGTACCCTGCTGGGGGTAGTTGACGCCTGTGGGGCCTGAGCCAGAAGGAACGCGTTAACAATGTCCTCACTGTCTCACGTGGACTCAGTCATCTTTCACTGCTGAACCCTCTGCTCTCTCAAACTCTCCAAACTCTGACTGGGCCCTCTCCAGACTCTGCCTCCAGCTCTCGGCCATTCTTCAAACAATTCAGTGTTTGAAGATGAAAGATGAAGGACAGAAACACAGCCATTCCAACCTTTGCCAACGCTTTTTTTCCACAAGCCTGTTATTCGTTTAAACCAGGGGTGTCCAAACATTAGTGAGGCCACTTAGAATGTTTCGGCCCCTAGAACAAGTCTGGTGAAAAAAAATCAAACTGCATTTCCATGGCTTTGGGCCTTTGAAATTGGGCATGATATGGTCATTCATTACAACTGGTGCCATTTTTTGGGACACAATTGTAAAACAAAGAACAGTATATACAAATAAAGTAAATTGCTGAATTCCAAAAGTTCAGAGTGTTTACAATGAGATGGACATGACTCAAAGGATAGTTTGTGTTTTAGCAAGGCACTGGGCAGCATTTGGCCCATGGTCCTTGTGTGGACATCCTGCTTTAACAAAGTATTTTAACTGCTCTTCAGATTTTAATGGTGACAGGCGGTTTCTGTACTTTTTAGTTGGTTTTATTAATATCTTGTCTGGTGCACACTGGGGAACTTTTGCAAACATGAAATCTGAAGCTCCAGGGTCGTAGTGTCGTGCTTACTTGCTGCCCGTCGGCTTCGAACTCCTTCTTTTTCTTCGCTCTCCCAAGTCCCTGAGGCCACCAGGAGCGCTGGTTCAGCTTCTAGAGCTTCCTCCACGCTGCGGAAGGGCACCAGGTGCTGAGAGATGACGTCTGAGGGTGCTGCTGAACGTCCGCAGAGCTGTCAGTCCTCCTACTGGCATCACCAGGTTTTCCTCGCGCCTCTCCAGCCCACCACAGCACACAGCACCTGAGAGGCAGCAGACGCACAACTATACATGCAACTTGGATTTCTAATCTGAGAATAAGGGCTGGGCGATATGGCAAAAAAAAAAATCGCCGATTTTTTCTCACCAAATCGAATTTAACGATTATAAATTCGATTTTTTTTTCTATTTAAAAACAAACTACAACTGACAAAGAAATATATTTTCCTTTATGCAGTTTAATCAATTCCCCATAGGAGCCATAAGTGTAACAGGAATTACGCCTTAATAACATGCGTGTAAACGCGGGCGATGGCTCTGCCATTGTAAACAGGGAAAATGTAGCGTAAACAGTTTATAATAACTTCACTTACACGACACTCCAATGGCACCTTCAAAATAACTTAAATCACACAAACAAGGCCCATCTCACATATATCAATCCTATTAAACACATGCATTATTTATGATGGAAATATCACATGTTTATAACAGAGAGTTACTCAAAATAGAAATGTTGTAAACAGACAGTCTTGTTCCCAAAAGCCCCTCGGGTTTTCATGCTTGTTCTTTCAACTGTGCCTGAGTAACGGTGCTGTTGTACAGAACGCATCGGTATCCACATTGTGGCGCTAATACTTAACTTTCATGACTCCCCGCATTGGCTAGCCTTCCAGGTTACATTCTGATGCTGGTAGCAGCAGCTACTGTAGCAGCTACTGTAGCTAACATCTACAGTAGCAGCTTACTGTAGCTAGCAGCCTACTGTAGCAGCTACGGTAGCCTATCAGCTACTGTAGCATCTACTGTAGCTAACGACAGCGGGGAACACTTGTTTGTATCAGAGCAAAGAGAACAATGTGTGAGACCGTGTCTTCCTCCAAAGTGCTGCGGCTTCAGTGGGACAACGAGTGCGTGTCCGCGCCCTACGGACGCGGGAGTGCCTTTGGAATAACGATCGTGGAGAGTCGTGAAAGAATGTGGCCGTACACCGGAGCTGTGTGTGTTGTGTGTGTGTGTGTGGTCTGCGTGCTGGCGATTTAAATAATGTCTGATTTCTTGAACTTTGAAGTGGTATTGCAACAGCACCACTATGAGAGCAGCATCAGGCGCCAGAGGGAGACTGTTAGCATTAGGTTAGCTTTCAAAATGACTGCTCAACACCATAACCCGCGTTAGCGCGTTAGCGCTGTAGTTCATGCCTGTAGAAAATAAAAAAAATCAAATTTTTAAAAAAAAGAAATCGCCCTAAACGTAAAACTCGAATTAATATTAAAATCGATTAATATCGCCCAGCCTTTCTGAGAACACTTTTTAAAGCCCTTCCCAGGCCACGGCAGTTCAGATTTTGGGTCGCTGGAACTTCAAAAGACAATCCAGGACGCTAGAGATTCAACGACATATATGGACTTCATTTATCATCAAAAACCTCTGGGTGCAGCACTTTCCGTTTTTCCAGATTGCTAGTTTTGGCAGTAACTCCACTTTTTATCTCAGTATCTGTGCCTTAAACTACCCTGTCGTACCACACCATAGTAACGAATTACATTTCCGTACAACGGTCTTGGATTTGCTCAACCATTGACTCCGTTAACCATGTGGAGGGGCTAACTCCTTTTTGCAGATTGAAACCATTGAGGCGATTAACCGTGACGTTTTGGAATGCGCCCAAAGTGAGTCGTTAGCATTTAGGCATTTTAGCCTAGCTTGGCCATCTCCTTTGATGCTGACGGAGCCCGTGGGGAGCAGAGCCCTATTTTTGCAGCGATTACATTGCAAACATTCCTCTCCTGCTCGCGGCTTCAATTTCTTGATAGAAAACCAACCACGGAAACTTTACTAATCTCATTCTCTCGCCAAACTACAACCTGCCCGTTCGGCGCAAAACGGATTGGCCGAAGTCAGCTCATCAAAGTGTATATATAGAAAATCCAGATACCACAACAAAAAGATATTTCTAAATAAACGTCACATATATTCCCCTACTCATATTTTGACCAATAAAGTGATATTAGGTCATTTTCCAAAAGACACAACCAACCAAAATCTCAAGGCACAATAAGTTACCACGGCCCACAGGTTTGAAAAACAACTGCCTGAAACTATGATCCACTAATGTCCTTTTGTAGCCACCTCGTTTCATTTCCCACATTAGAGGTTTACATACATCAGAGAAGCTGCAGCCTTTGGTTTGGAGTTAGAAATATTAGGTGTATGACGTTAATACAGCATGATAAATATCTTTAACAGATCAGAAGCACTAATTTTTCAAAGACATCATATTCACTATATTGTCAACCTATAAACCGGATGATTATATTGGGAGGTGATAAAGGCTGAGCTCAAAGACTGCTTTCCTAGAGATTAATTGTGATATAAACACTAACCAATAAAAAAACTACAGCAAAGATTTAGGAAAGGAATCACCAAAAATTAATATTAGAGTGGAGACCTGAAGTATGTTGCCTGCCACTTACAACTACTTTACAATCTAAGTGCATGGAGATACTCTTGAGACTACAAAATTAAAGACATGTACTCGTGTGCTTATTAATGAGTAAGGGGTGGAGCCAAAAAAGCTTGAGGTTATTTGACGTGTTTAATAATTTGTATATAATGTATAATGATGACAGGACATTTAAAGGACAATAGTCTCTTGCTCCCTATGAACCAATATGCTCTATCTGTTATCAATGCATATCATGTGTTTTTTGATTCTCTGATCTGTGGTAATCCCTGAAATACATGATATATCCTAAAAAGTCCTTTACTATAAAAGCATTGTAAATTCGTTTAAATAAAATGTGGTAGTGTCTGAGATGGGAAATGAACCAACCTGCTGAGCCATGTCCGCACTGCATGTCCGCTCCATTCGTGGCTTTCTCTCCTCCAGGACAGACCATGTTTTGGTGGCCTATCCGCCACTTTCTGAGGTCGTTGCACCTCCTGAACAGAAAAGTTCCAAAATGAACTATTTTCTATCATTTCAATACAACTATTTTAACAGACAACCAATTATTCAATAATTCACTAATCTTTTCCTGCACATGTCACAGAAAACATTATATTTTCCTACATGACTATTTCACTTTGCATAATAACTCCCCTTTAAAGTGTCCCGCCTGTACAGAGGCTTAGCATACAGTACCTTGAAGGCCTGCTCCAGCTTGGCGGAGAGGCTGGCCACAGACAACTGCATGCGCTCATGTGCTCGTCTCGCTGCCGCTTCAGGATCGTCGCTCTTGGACTCCACCCGCCTGCCCGATCTCATCCAGGTATGTGTTTCACAACGCTTTTCTCAGACGCTCCAACAGCAGCTAGCTCCTGGCTCTCACCGTACGCCGTGTGCAATTAGGACGGGAGAGGACACATGATCACACGACCACAACCATGATCCCAATGTTTTGATTGGAGAAAGAACATTATGTTTTTTCAGTGGATAAAGTAAACAATCTCCAGCTGAACACTGCAAAAACATGTGAACTTGGTCCTTTGACTTCAGCTCGTACAAGTTCTCCAACACTCCTGTAGTTATGACTTCTCCCAGGTGCAGATCGTAGAGAGTGCAGTTCCTGGGTTTAACTCTGTCTAACCTGAAATGGGTTAAAAACACTGACCGAGGTCGTTAAGAAAGCTCGGTCAGCGGTCTCCTTAAAACTATCTGCGTAAACTTAGAGAAATGTTACCACGAACCTAAGATTCTCTGCTTTAACTTTAAGCCTTGCACCATTGAGAGTTTTTACTTGTTGGTTCTGTGTCTGTGTGGTTTGGAAACATCACAGATAAAAAAAGAGAGCTTTAAACAAGGTGCTTCCGCTATCGCTCTGCACAATAGGACCGTGGCTGTGAGCTGTCCTGTTCTGGAGGTTCTTTTAAATCCAGACATTGAAACAAAGCGCTTAGGATTGTCAATGACTCTTCTGGCCACCCTGGGAAACCATTTACCAGCTTCTTCCCTCTGGGCAGAAGATATCGGTCGCTGAGAGCAAGACATCACCGCTATGCTAACATCTTCTTTCCACAGGCTGTTAGGATGCCTAAACAGCAGCACATAATGTCCTAGCTTTTACCCCTTGTATCGTTTGTTGATCGGTGCCCGACGGTGTCAGCTGTTTTTTTATTCCTGTTTGATATTTCAGTGTATGTTATTTATATACATTGTATCGTGCTTTGTTATTCAGTCGTGCCACAGAAGTACCTTTTTTTTGCAAATGTATTCCAAAGTAGTTTGTATACTGCACATGCTAATAAATGAATCTTGAAACTGTTACCCGTCATCGCTTCATCTTCGGTTTTAGTCTTGAGACGGCAGCCGCGGTGTGAGACATGGTCGCCAGCACTCGACAGTCCGAGAGAAGACGCAGCAGAACCTGAACAGACAAGTTTTAAATAGTGTTTTTATATTAATTTCACATCAATAGCACACAATATTCTGTGGGCGTCTTTAAAAAAAAAAAATAAAAAATCAGTGAAAACATCAAAAAGGCAAGTAGTCATAAGTAAGTGGAAGCAAAAAGTATGGCCTAAATTCAGAACTGCACGGATGAAAAAAACAATGGCGTAACTCAATTTTTTTTCCAAAATTACTTACAACACAAAGAGATTTAAAAACATTTGAAATACAAATCCAGTGGTCTAACTTATTTTCAATGAACAAGATTACTATAGTACAGGGTCAACTCTACAGTGAAGAACCATTTAAGACTAAATAGTTTTGGTCTGGTGTATGAGTTTAGGTGAATGACAAGGAAAGAGAAGTGCTGTAAACCTATATATCCGACATTATCACATAACCATAGATGACGGCAAAGCAGAAAAAGTCTTCGAGACACAAAACCCACCTTCTGAGGTTAGACGAAGCCAGCAGCTCGATGGCGTTGTCCCAGCACCTTCTCCAGGCCCTGGTCCTCACCTTCAGCTCCCGCGGTGGCTTTGTCAGTGTCTGCGTTCATTCTCCGCCACCTTTTTCCTCCAGGACTTTGTTTGCTGCAGACGAAAGGTCACACACTTTTTTTTTGGTTTTAGAGATACACTTTCGTTTAAGGAAATAGTGTGTTTTCATAAATCTGTCTGCACCGGAGAGTTCCTCCATGGAAAGGAAAGAACGAAGGAGCTAAGCATCATTAACGGGCCATAATCTGGCCGTCATAAAGGGCCCTAATCTGTCATCATTAAAGGGCCCTAATCTATCGTCATTAAAGGGCCCTAATCTTCGTCATTAAAGGGCCCTAATCTGTCGTCCATTAAAGGGCCCTAATCTGTCCATTAAAAGGGCCCTAATCTGTCATTAAAAGGGCCTAATCTGTCGTCATTAAAGGGCCCTAATCTGTCCGTCATTAAAGGGCCCAAAACCCACTAAGCAAGCCGACGTTGAATCAACGTAATTTGAACGTCGTTGTCCGACGTAGAATATAGGTCACTGGTGGGTGCAGAATGAAAGTTTTCTCGACGTCGTTTCCCGACGTCACCTCAACCTCCAAATGTTACGTTGATGGCACGTCAATTCAAGGTTTGAATGTGGTACGGAACCGGTCGGGTCTGACGTCCTATCAACGTCTCATATATGACCAAAATATTGACGTTTATATGACGTTCGTTTTCAGTCGTTCCCACTAAGCAAGCAGATGTCAAAACAACGTAATTCCAACGTCATCTGGACGTTCATTCAAGGTTGTAATGTGGTACAGAACCAGTCGGGTCCGACGTCCTCTCGACGTCTTATATGACCAAAATATTGACGTTTATATGACGTCCATTTACAGTCCTATTGACCTCTGTAGAATGACTTAATAGTCGAGACATACTTTTTGCAATAGGCAAGGCAAGTTTATTTGTATAGCACAGTCAAAACAAAAGGAAACTCAAAGCACTGAACAAAAGATAGAAACAATCAAACAAGGCATTACAATTATAAATATTGACAGTAAATTAAAAAGATACAAATAAAATCTCTCAAAAAATCTCTCAGTTGAAGCAGAAACAGAAGTGTTTTAAACCTGGATTTTAACATTGTCAAAGAAGAAGCCTGTCTCACATTTCCAGGAAGACCGTTCCAGATTTTAGCCTTGTGAATCTGAAATGCAGCTATATCATGTTTAGTTCTGACTCTGGGCAATAAACGATAAACACAGCATTCAAAAATCATTAGAACAACTGTAGTAGAAGGATATCAGTCATTATTGCAAATGGAGCTGCATTAAAAATCATGTTTCTCTACATCAAAGTACAAGTTAAACCACACAGGGCACAGTGTTATGAACACTACTGTACTGAACAGTTCATGCCAAAGTAAAAAAACATGATTGTAGCACCTATGTTTGGATCAGTATTAAAACAGGCACAAGCTACACTCTAGGTTCCTCAGATGTAAAAACACAATCTGAAAGGCAGAAGAATGCATTTATTGAATGTTGATGTTCCAACATGTGTCCTCTCTTGGTCTTCAGTCTCTCATCACAAGGTCCAAGCACAGCACCTGGAAATGTGGAACATGTTTAGTTTCAACATAATGTGGCAAAGTGATATAACAACACATAACTTTCTATTAATGCCTCAAACCACTCGATCCGTCACCATGTGATACAAACCTTGGCACTGCACTAGCTCGAGACACTGGAAGACACTCAGTCTGAGAAACTTGGGATAAGGCTTTGGTCATTGGAGTAATTCCATGTAAAAAACAATTGCAAATGTGCATTTGTTTTGCACATGGACACAAATGAGCCCTGAAAGCTACTTACCCTGTATTACTCTACACATGTCGCATTTCCGAGGGGGCATTTTCCCCTTGTTGCTCTTTTCCCTCATCATGAGTGAGTTGCTGAACAATCTGAGAAAAAGATAGATGTTTTCAAAGAGAATACACCAAATAATGGTTTATTCTAAAAACAACATATTAATACAGAACAACAATCAATGTGTGAGAGTGTGATTCTTACCTTTGAACACCTTCAACACAGTCTGACACCTGTAAGACTCAAACACACATGACACATTAGGAATACACATAGAACATTAGTTATTGCAACAATCATGAAATTATACTCTATGGATTTCACAAAAAATTGACTGCATTAGCAAAGGTAAATGTATTTTAATTATCATATGGCTGGTTTTAATGTTTATAAGAAAAAGTAAGAAATTGAATAGAGTTGCAAGCGCTAGTTAGCTTGCTACCAGCAGATGAATGGATGTTTAATATTTGCAGCTAACAATAACAAAAATAACGACTGTAGTGGCTCATTTAAACAGCCACCAGTGAGAAGAAGTGAAAGTCTCTGACATTGAAGACCTGGGAAGACATTAAATCCATTTATTAAACAAAGCAATACATGAACATTAAACTCTCTTTCTGCAGCAGGTAACATCTGTGTGCTCCTATGGTCCCTATGGTCCCACATGGTCCCACACCTGAACTCAACTCCAACTGATGACATCACAGGTGTCTAAATGATGGGAGTGTCCCAAATATTAAAGCTGATCTCCCTGTTTTTAAACTTAGTTTACTAAGTACTGTTGTCTTTTTGCAGTTTATAAACCATTGTGAAATATACAGTAACTTTACATTTTAGAATTGAATTATTATTTTAAAACTCAAGAATCTTAACCTTTTTTAACACATAGTTTGTTGGACAGTCTAACCTAAGAATTCTAATGTGTTAAAAATAGTTTGAAATATGAAAAACAATATCATATTTTAAACTTTAACTTAAAAACAAAAAATAATAGGAAAAAGATAACAGATAAGTAATTCCAGCTTAAAAGAAGCCGTGCAGATTTGTACATTAGAATAAAAAATATTCAAAAGCAGCTGAGAACAGGTGGGTCTTTAACCTGGATGTAAACAAACTGAGTGTTTCAGCTGATCTGAGGCTTTCTGGGAGTTTGTTCCAGACATGTGGAGCATAGAAGCTGAATGCAGCTTCTCCGTGTCTGGTTCTGACTCTGGACTCGGATCCAGATGACATGAGGGGTTCTGGTTGGTTCATAAGTTATGAACAAGGCACTCAAACAACACTTTTGCACATGTTCGTTAAGGCACAGCAAACAGTGACAATCTTATCTAAAGGCATTAGGTTTTCACCCTCACATTTGAGAACATATGCACAGGTACAGTTGAGTGTAAGAATTTGAATTTGTTGCGCACAACACCAATCACCCTCTCAACGTGAATTCTGAGATGGAAGGTCTAATCTGAGGCGCATTACAGTCAATAGGACAAGCTGGAAGGGTGAGAGCTTCCTCATCCTTCCTTGAGGCAGCTGCTGGGCCGGCGATGGGGGCTGCTGGGCTTGGGCTGGCGATGGAGGCTGCTGGGCTTGGGCTGGTGATGGAGGCTGCTGGGCTTGGGCTGGTGATGGAGGCTGCTGGGCTTGGGCTGGCGATGGAGGCTGCTGGGCTTGGGCTGGTGATGGAGGCTGCTGGGCTTGGGCTGGTGATGGAGGCTGCTGGGCTTGGGCTGGTGATGGAGGCTGCTGGGCTTGGGCTGGTGATGGAGGCTGCTGGGCTTGGGCTGGTGATGGAGGCTGCTGGGCTTGGGCTGGGAGTGATGACTGCTCCAGATTAGAGCCCTGCACTTGAGCCCTTGGCCCGAGGGCCCCGACGGCCCGACAGCCCGAGGGCCGGGCTTCGGGCCGATGACCGCATAATGACCTCGGACACGGGCTCTTCATTTTCAGAGCGGCAGAATAGATTTACGAACGCACCCACTGAATATAGCGTTCTATCACGCTGTAGTGTTTGTTGTTCTGTGTAGTGTTGTCATTGACGGCACATAGCATTACTTACAGGTGTGTTGCAGCATCTGGGCATCATACAGATGCGGCCGTTCACTCCGCACCCCTCCGCACACACAGAACTCATTGCAACACATCACTACCATGTATAACTCCGCCCTCTAGCTAAGTCTGCGTTCATATCAGTGCGCGGCACTATATACTACGCTAAAACATTGTTATGGGAGGTTAAAAAAAAAAAAAAGGCGGGCTTGATGCGGGTTTCGGGCCTGAAAATTGAGAAACCATATCGGGCCGGGCCGGGCTGGGGCGCCACCCCCTCGGGCCAGGGCCGGGCTCGGGCCCAGATAATAGGCCCGTGCAGGGCTCTACTCCAGATGCTGGGTACTGCGCTTTACTTGCCGCTGATATCGCGCTCCATCTGTTTCTTTAACATTATTGTGGCCTAACCGCAAGGATGGTGTCCAGTCAGGGTGATTCTCCAACATCTCATATGATGGTTTACCTAGAACAGAATAATGTATGTAGTCAATGCTTTAAACTGGCAACAAGGTAGCATAATGTCATGAACAGAATCTCAACTATTTTTAGCAATCTCATATAATGGTTTACTTACATCAGATTAATAAAATTATTAAACAATCTGGAATCTAAAGAAATATTAAACAAGAAGGTAACGCTATTCATGGTTTCATAAAAGGGCTCAGGGGGTAGTGGAAACACAAGACAAAAAAAAAGTTTGGGCACCACTGGTTTAGAGAACATAAGAGACAGAGACAAACACACTTTGAGTGCCCATATTCCACCAACAAGGTAGGATAATGAGCAGAAACTTAAATATTCTTAGTTAACATTAATGGTTGGCCATTAAGCATTTTCATAGAGGCAACAGTTTGTTAGATAGTTAGCTAGGCAGCTAACTTAAGATGCACTTCAGTGTTTGCAACATTAACAGCTAGGTAACCTACACTTCTTAACTTTAAAAAAACAACATAAAGACATTTTAGGACGTACCCGAGTGAAAATGCAGAGAACACACTCTCATCGACTGGGGGTGAGATCGAAAGTAAGGTCCTTTCTTCTTATTGCAGCCAACCAAGCCATCCGGCGTCTCTTCGTCAGGTCAGACACTTGCGCTCCCTGATGTTGTATCCATTTTGGTGGCCTAAAAAATTGTAAACCGTTGTTCCTACGTTTTCCTTTCTTATTGTGTGAGGTACTGGAGCAGTTTTTCACACAGCAATGAGCTCCAGGCATGGTAAAACAGAAATAGCGACGACCTCCTTTGCTACCGAGTTAACAACAACAAGTGTTTGCCGCTGGGATCCTACCAACATGGCGGAGACGGGGAGGGGCTCTGTGCTATGACGTCAGCTCCTCACTCTCAATAGATTCATGCACTGGCAATTCAAAATACAGATAATATACAAAATATACTTAACAAAATCCACGTATACGTGAGAAAACAACTTACTTTCTGTCTCCAACTCTTTTCAATGTGGAAATGATACATCTATATCTAAAAACTGTGCAGACTGTGTACTTACTAGAGAGGGTGATTCCAAGTAGCTAAATAAAGCAGGGCGACAGCGTTGAGTTTCGCTGATCGCTCTCATTTGTCGCCTCCCGTGTGTCGAGCCCTTCAGGCTGTAAAGCCGTTATACTCGCGCGGCGCATAAGTGTGCGTCGGTTGTTTAGGGTGTTATGTATTTATTTTGTCACAGTAGTCTGTATAAATGCCTGGCCGTGGTGTAGCGGTTGCGTAATGAGACTTCAGTCCCAACGACGCAGGTTCAAATCCCCGTCGGAAAACTTTTTACTTTTTACTTTTTAGCGAACAATTTTTCTGTTTGGTTAAAAACGAATAAACACTCAACATAAGATTATGTAGTGGCTAATAATAAAACTTGTGAACCCATGCATTTGCATACAATCTCAAGTGCTCACCCCTTATTTGCAAACTTGAGATTGTTAGCACAACAAATGCATACATTCACAAGTTTTATTATTAGCCACTACGTAATCCTATGTTGAGTGTTTATTAGTCTTTAACCAAACAGAAAAAAATTGTTCGTTAAAAATCAAAAAAATATGTAAAGATAATAATACACACACGTGGGCTCGAACTCACGTAACCAAGGCTGAACACATTTGCTTAACCACTACACTACCGTCAGATACACTTGCACCGCTTCACAGCCTATATATTGTATTGCTAGATCCAGACGTACTGCGTCGGACGGCCGATGACCTGTTTTCGACGTCTAAGGGAGGTCGGGATTGAACGTCATATCCACGTATATGGGAGGTCATTGTTTTACGTCCAGATGCGCACCTTGCACAGACGTCGTTTGGACGTAAATAAAAGGTCACGACCGACCGACGCGATATTGACGTGATCTGGAGGTTGAGTGGACGTCGGATGTTTAGTGGGTTGCGTCACTTTTGTTCACTCTTACACTTTTACTTTTTAAAATGAATATCCACTCAGTTATAATCGCCCACGCCGATATCAGCTGGGGCCTTTTTCATCGTCTCCATCAGTGAAGCTCAGCATGTCGTTTTGAATGAGGAAAGTTTTAATGTTCATTTCCCAAAGCTCCAAAGGTGTAGTCACTATAACGATCAGTCTCGAATTCATGGAAAAGACAGAAGACCATTTCAATATTCACCTCAGCAACTGCAGAATATTTAAGAAAAGAAATGTCTGGCTAGTTACAAGAAAGGAATTCTTTAAGCGAATACCTTTGCTAATGAGCCATGTCCATTTTTAGAACGTATTGGTAAAAAGTAGTTGCCGGTAATAATAATTTGACCCGTCACAATGTACGTCACTTTACATACTCCAGAAACATGTAATATTCTTGTGCACATTTGTTTGTCTTGCACTGATAACATTTAGGTAGAAATAACTTGAATCAAGGAGAAAAAACATGACTGTCTTAAGAAGATAAACCAATGGTACAGTCCTGGGGTGTCCAAACCTTTTAGTAACGGGGCCACTTTAGTTCACCAGACCTGTCCAGGGGTTTTGATTTGGGCTGTTCTGGACCTTAAAATGGGGTTTGATTTGACAAAAATATTCCTCAGCACAGCTACATTAGTGCAGCTGTGTGTAGGTGCAACATTCCTGGTATATCATTTTATCAAGCGCAGGCACATTATTTTCATTTATTTATTTATAAACAAGACTTGATTAAAAAACGGCTTAATTCTTGATCACATTTCATGGTGCAATTCTGAAGAACATTGTTTTTACGTCGCCTTCTCTGATTGATCAGTTCCACATTTCCCACTAACGCACACCGCCTTTCTGCTCGTGTGGTTTTATTGTGCATGTGAGCTCACAATGGTGGCTTTCATATACGCACCGTTGATCCCTGCGTTTGGAGCCGACGGCGCCTCGGCTCGTCTGTCTCTGCTGCCGCTGTCCTGATGTCCTACTGTCTACATCCAGATTATTCTATTCTCACAAATATTATCTTATTATTTTTAGATTGTTACTTTAATGTTATTTATTTTATATTTTTTACTATGCAAGCTACTGTGACAACGCAATTTCCCTCGTGGATCAATAAAGTCTCTCAAAGTCTAAGCCCTGAGAAAATTCAGCTTGATAAATGGATCTGGTTTGTGTCAGACAGAGAGACAGTATCTGACTGTTGTGGTGAAGAGGGAGCAGCGGCTGCAGTCAGAGCTGTATTCGACTGTTGTGGTGAAGAGGGAGCAGCGGCTGCAGTCAGAGCTGTATTCGACTGTTGTGGTGAAGAGGGAGCAGCGGCTGCAGTCAGAGCTGTATTCGACTGTTGTGGTGAAGAGGGAGCAGCGGCTGCAGTCAGAGCTGTATTCGACTGTTGTGGTGAAGAGGGAGCAGCGGCTGCAATCAGAGCTATATTCGACTGTTGTGGTGAAGAGGGAGCAGCGGCTGCAGTCAGAGCTGTATTCGACTGTTGTGGTGAAGAGGGAGCTGCGGCTGCAATCAGAGCTATATTCGACTGGTGTGGTGAAGACGGAGCAGCGGCTGCAATCAGAGCTGTATTCGGCTTTTGTGGTGAAGAGGGAGCAGCGGCTGCAATCAGAGCTATATCCGACTGTTGTGGTGAAGAGGGAGCAGTGGAGGCTAATATCCACCTGTCGCTCAGTTGGTAGAGCTTGTCTTCTTTGTGTTGAAGGTTGCCGGTTCAAATCCTGGTGATTGCTGTTGTGTCCTTGAGCAAGACACTTAACCCGCTTTGCCCCCAGTGTCTGCGTACACTGTGTATGTGTGAGTGTGTGTGCGTACTGTATGTGTATGAGAGAGGGTTGTGTGTGTATGCGTGGGTGGGTGAGTTGTTCCTTGATATGAAGCCCTTCAGAGATATATTTACGTAACCATTTAATTTGCTTTGTTTACCGATATTTATACGGTCGCGTTGCATTTTCAAGACCTGATTTACCACATTTCCACTGGATTCAAAACATTGATGTGTGTTAGTCTTGTTCACTCGTTCATTATGTAACTTTTCTTCACGCAGAGTTTAAAATCATTCCCTCTTGAAAACGTCATGACAGAATGCACTTTTCTTTCGCCAGGGCCAAGTTACTCCGAGGAAAGAAAGTGTTCGGAGACTACGACCTCAAAGTGGAGCAGGTTTGTCCTGAGTGTTGGATTATTCATTACAGAGAACATTTCACTCATGCGTCTCCACTTCTCTGTCCCTCGTTTTCAGGCCGAGTTTAAGGAGATCAATGTGGTGGCTAACGCTAACGGCAGCTGCAGCGTCAACATGCAAGTGCTGAGGAACGGCACCAAAGTCATCAGGTATGAAGACACCGGACACAAAAATTAGTGTTATTATGCATTATTTGCACCAAAAACAATATATCTTGATTGCAGTTGTTTTTCAAATAAAGATATATTTAATGCAGTGCTGGCAAAGATGGTATCACACTTATTCAAGCACTTTAAACTCACATTACAAAATAATCTTAATGAGTGTATAGGACTTCAAAAATATTCAATAATTTAATTTGTATCAATTCATATATTAAAACTATATGATTTGTATGTGTTTTTTTTTCAATTACAATTATTAATATAAATGAACCTACTCTATGGTTTTCTTTCTTATATTGGATAGCATTATATAAGTTTTATTTAAGTCCAAACACAATATTAAACAAACAACGCTTTTGAAACAATGGAACAAGAACAGAACAGAATAGTACAAATATATAGTATCATTTAAATTGTCAAGTTAAACCTGTATTACATATATTTGTTTAAAGCTGCACTAACTGACTTTGGGATTTTGAAGCCGCGGACTCTCTGGCCTCGCTCTTTCTGCTCCCCTCCCCGCACCCACGAAGCTATCGCCCCCCACACACACACACTGTTGAGACGGAGCTAGCCTCTCCCAATATGGATAATACATGGATATGGATTTTCACGTGGATGGCGTGACCATAGAACGATAGAACCGGGAAGCGCGGAGGAATGAGACTTTCTTTTGGATGGCTGTTTCGCTGTGTAAGCAGTAACCGGTGACGAAGACGAGAAAGTTTCAGGTTAGCTCCGCCGCTTGTTGTGCTAACTCAGCTGTCTGTGCTAACGGACCTGGAGATTTCTCACGAAAGTGGGGGCTAGTGGTCCGCTGTGATTGGTCACAATCTGCGACCCGAAACACATTCTCTTCCTTGTTTCATCAAAACTCGATCGAAAATATAATGTCAGGCCAGCACAAATCTGCGCTACTTTTTCTTCAAAAGGACGTATATCCCAATGCACTACATGGACATGGATAGCATTTTAGTGATGAATACGAAAATAAAGTCAGTTAGTGCAGCTTTAAGTCTGCAGTTTAACTCCAAAATGAAAAATCCGATATCTGGTTATTTTTAGAAGCCATTCTGAATAGACACAATTCGACTGATCGAGGGTGGCCTTTTCTTTTTCACTTTTTTGTCTGAAAAATATGATCTAAAGATGTGACAAAGTTTCTTTTTGAATGTTTGTGTAGGTCCTTTAAGCCCGACTTTGTCCTCATCCGGCAGCACGCCTTCAGCATGACCCAGAACGAGGACTTCCGAAACATGATAATCGGCCTGCAGTACGGAGGAGTCCCCAGCATCAACTCCCTGGAGTCCATCTATAATCTTTGTGACAAGCCATGGGCGGTAGGCACTTAGGCACCATGGGCGGCTCCCTGCCCTTCCTACTTTCTCTTATTCAGACACAATGTGGCGGCGAGGCCCAAAACAACAGGCACCACACAGAGGAAATACAGGGATCCAGGTCATGAAGATGTAAAGGGGACACCACTGTGCTGCTCCAGGATTATTGATGGATTTTAGAAAAATAAACAGTTTCCGATTTACAAAACTTGAAACGTCAAAAATATCGACGGGTATGGAGTACTAAAGCTGGTATCTTATTTGAGAAAGTAATGATATTAAAAATAATTACATAAACAAGACAACATATTTTAAACTATGTCACCAAGGTTTTTTATTGAAAAGCCAGAAATATTTTAGTGCCATACATTTCTTTAGCAAATCCTTTTCTAAAAGCCTGTGAAGGTGTGATGTCATTGTTCCACTGTGACATCACACTCTGCAGTTTTCTGACTTTAAAAATAAATAGAAGTGCACATTAGTTAGATTTGGCAATATCTCAAGAGTAATGACATTCTTTTCCATCAAATGACAGTGTTTGCAGCCAGTAATTTTCAAATTGGGAAAAAAAAGCAATTCAACCCCTCTCTCTGGTGGTAGCGTAGCGACAGAGCAGGATGACAGCATTTTTCACCTTATAATTCTATCTGAAGATTGTCATTCCATGTTTTAGAATGCAAAATACTAAGTAAAAAGTCTCATCAATTTTATCGGCCAAAAGCAATGCATGATACTTCTTTGTTTGACACCAACACCAACGATTCTTGTGTCTGGATGGTCATACAGATCTGGTAATAATCCCATGGGTCTAATTACTGTCTGTTTTGTCTGTCCAGTTCGCTCAGCTCATCAACACTCACAGGAAACTGGGGGCAGAGAAGTTCCCTTTGATCGAGCAGACATTCTACCCCAATTACAAAGAAATGGTGAGGAGTTTTATTCTAGCTACAGTCTGATGATAAAGATAATGATGTTAATGATGAGATAAATGTGCTTGTTTTCAGGTCAGCATGCCGACATTCCCTGTGGTGGTGAAGATCGGACATGCTCACTCCGGCATGGGAAAGGTACGATACAAGACCTTGGCATACCTTCTCAAAGCTAGGATACCCAATGGTTTCCTCTTTGTCCCAACAGAAAGAGACTTGTCAAAGTAAAATATAAACATGTTATCTTTTGCTCTCTTGAGTCTGTCACTATTTGCCTCTTCGGGCTGAGAGCTGATTGGCTGAGTGAGGGTGGCCGCCTCTTTTTCACTTTTCTGTCTTAAAAATCCTGATCTAAAACTGTGATAGAGACCACAAACTGTTTTTAGAGCGAGGATAGTAGAAGAGGATTGTATTGCATAGGGAGAAAAATAGGTTTGAAAGTTAGGCACAGCAGCTTTAAGGAATAAATGTCTTAAATTAAGGTCTTATATCAAGTGCAGTCACATTTCATTGTTTTTTTAATTGCAAATTGTAGAACCGAACAATTTCAAGGAACTAGTTAACCAGGATTATATTAGGGTACATGGATTTTGTGTTTTAAAATGTACGTACCCCAGTTTTAAATCTTGTTTTTGTTCTGTCCTCCTTGCCTGTGCCCAGGTGAAAGTAGACAATCACAGTAAGTTCCAGGACATTGCGAGCGTTGTGGCGCTCACCCAAACGTACACCACCGCAGAGCCGCTCATCGACTCCAAATATGACATCAGAATCCAGAAGATCGGCACCGACTACAAAGCATACATGTAACCTCAATTAAATACATTTATACTGTATATAATAGCAATAGGCTGTGCTCATGTGACATCACAACCCTCCAAAGAGGGATAAATATATGCAAGGTTTTGTTATGCGAGGCAAAAGCAGGATTTATTTATTCTTAATGTTTAATTGCTCTGATGAAATTAAATGCTAAAAAAGTTACAAGATGCTGTGTGAATGCATTTACCAAAAGTGTCCTTATGGTGTGTATGCATAGAACAGTGCCTTGCGAAAGTATTTGGCCCCCTTGAACCTTTCAACATTTCGCCACATTTCCGGCTTCAAACATATAGATATAAAAATTAAATTTGTTGTCATCAATCAAAAACAAGTAGGACACAATCGTGAAGTGGAATGAAATTTATTGGATAATTTAAACTTTTTTAACAAATAAAAAACTGAAAAGTGGGGCGTGCAATATTATTCGGCCCCTTTACTTTCAGAGCAGCAAACTCACTCCAGAAGTTCAGTGAGGATCTTTGAATGATTCAATGTTGTCCTAAATGACTGATGATGATAAATAGAATGCACCTGTGTGTAATCAAGTCTCCGTATAAATGCACCTGCTCTTTGATAGTCTCAGGGTTCTGTTTAAAGCGCAGAGAGAACCATGAAGACAAAGGAACACACCAGGCAGGTCCGAGATACTGGATTTGGATTTGGATACAAAAAGATTTCCCAAGCTTTAAACATCTCAAGGAGCACTGTGCAAGCAATTATATTGAAATGGAAGGAGTATCAGACCACTGCAAATCTACCAAGACCTGGTCGTCCCTCCAAACTTTCATCTCAAACAAGGAGAAGACTGATCAGAGATGCAGCCAAGAGGCCCATGATCACTCTGGATGAACTGCAGATAACTACAGCTGAGGTGGGAGAGTCTGTCCATAGGACAACAATCAGTCGTGCACTGCTCAAATCTGGCCTTTATGGAAGAGTGGCAAGAAGCCATTTCTCAAAGATATCCATAAAAAGTCTTGTTCAAAGTTTGCCACAAGCCACCTGGGAGACACACCAAACATGTGGAAGAAGGTGCTCTGGTCAGATGAAACCAAAATCGAACTTTTTGGCCACAATGCAAAACGATATGTTTGGCGTAAAAGCAACACAGTTCATCACCCTGAACACACCATCCCCACTGTCAAACATGGTGGTGGCAGCATCATGGTTTGAGACTGCTTCTCTTCAGCAGGGACAGGGAAGATGGCTAAAATTGATGGGAAGATGGATGGAGCCAAATACAGGACCATTCTGGAAGAAAACCTGTTGGAGTCTGCAAAAGACCTGAGACTGGGACAGAGGTTTATCTTCCAACAGGACAATGATCCAAAACATAAAGCCAAATCTACAATGGAATGGTTCACAAATAGACGTATCCAGGTGTTAGAATGGCCAAGTCAAAGTCCAGACCTGGATCCAATCGAGAATCTGTGGAAAGAGCTGAAGACTGCTGTTCACAAACGCTCTCCATCCAACCTCACTGAGCTCGAGCTGTTTTGCAAGGAAGAATGGACAAGAATTGGAGTAGTAAAAAAGTTTAAATTATCCAATACATTTCGTTCCACTTCACGATTGTGTCCCCCTTGTTGTTGATTCTTGACAATTTTTTTAATTTTTATATCTTTATGTTTGAAGCCTGAAGTGTGGCGAAATGTTGAAAGGTTCAAGGGGGCTGAATACTTTCGCAAAGCACTGTATGTATGATAGCACTTTTTATTTTTATTTTTTTTAAACACTGCTCTAAAGATCACGAGGCTCCAGCTTTGTGGGGACCTGAAAATGGTCAGAGCAGTTTGAGTCTGTTTTTTCAACATTTTGTGTATGTAAATGTACTTATTTGTGACTTATTTATTTGGTCTATTTGTTTCAGGAGGACCTCTGTGTCTGGGAACTGGAAAACTAATACAGGGTCTGCTATGCTGGAACAGGTGGCTATGACAGACAGGTAAGTACACGTACGTAGAAGACTTGATCTGGAAAGTAAGAGGAGTAAAGCTAACACATGTGCACGGCTTAGGTACAAGCTTTGGGTCGACACCTGCTCGGATATTTTCGGGGGGCTGGATATTTGTGCTGTCAAAGCCATACACGGGAAAGACGGCAAAGATTACATCACAGAGGTAAGACTTCAGCGTTGTTAAAGAGCTGGGTTCTCCTTTCGAGTTTCACCATTACAACACAACACAATATTTTAGTTAGTTAAATTCACTTAAAACCTGCAGAATATCTTCCTATATCTGAGGGACACGGTGACACACTTTTTCATTGTCGTTAGTGGTTGTGTCTCTATGTGCATGTATTGTATTGTCAAATTATATCATTATTGTGGCACTCTAGGGAGATCTCAAATGTGCGGTTTATGTAAGGCAGCAGAGAAATTCAAAGGAACTGGAGGCTTTTTGTACAGACAAATGTGCATCAAAGAGGATACAGAACCTCCTCCACAATTACCAAAGTAAACTCCAAGAAGTCATAGATGTTGAAGGGAAATACTGAGAACTGGGGAATGGAAACTTTTAATCAGGGTTAGAAGAGGAGTTTCTGTTGCCATTAGACACTGAAAATAGAAAAAAGTATTTGATAATAAATTGTGACCACTAATATGGAGTGAAAAGAGTTCATAAATAATTGGCCAATTAAAATAAAAAATATATACATATATCTAGATTTTTTTTCCTGTGTGTGTACAACTTAAAGCACAATGAACTAAACTTGCAGACAATGTTTCTCCTCTTGACTCCATAGTTACATGTGGATTTCAGCAGACATTTCAGCAGTACGGCGTCAGGGGTTGTCTCTGTGGCGTTTGCATGTTTTCCTGCTGTCTGTAACTTCAGTATTTTGTGTATAGAATGCAGCAGTATCAGCTCTGGAGGCAGAGAGGGGGCCGGGGGAGAGGGGGAGAGGGGGGGAGGATGTGTCTCTGCAGCGACTGTCTCAAAACAAACAGAGAAACTGGCGCATTTCTTTACACACACAGAATTTTAATATATCATTTACATATATATAGTATTTACCACATGTTTATAACCTTATGTGCATCTTGTGTAAATAGGGAAAAGTTAAACAAAAGCAGACAGAGCTCTTGGCCATTTTTATTTTTGTACACACATTTTCAACTTTATTCTAACTGTATTTTATCTGCTTTTACTGTGAAGCGCTTTGTGGCCTTGATCTCTGAATGCCGCTGTATGAATAAAGCATATTCTCTTACTGGAGATCTGCCACTCTGGACAAACAGCCGATCCGCATCCGAGCCAGAGTTACACTAAGACCTGGAAGGTATATTTCTGTATCGGACAAATAAAAATGGCATGATTGTGTATAAAGAGCCCGCACTCCGGAGATTACTGAGATAAACTCTGAGTAGAAGTACGAGTGTTCATCACAGTTTGTCAATATGTCTTTGGTTCACCGTGAATGTTATTTGAGAGCTGCAGTTTGAGACGCTCTGGGTGAATCTGTGGTTTATATATTACAGTCTACAATACATCATAATTTAGTAAGAGACTTAACCAGACTGTCCAGGGGTCGTTTTTGACTGGATTAAGGCCGTTCTCAGTTTTAAATGAGGTATGTCCATAATGATTCACATTTGACGGAGCTGAATGTAAATAAATAATATGAATGAATGAATATTAATTTATTTTTGTGTCTTTTATGGGCTTATAAGACACCAATACAAAGAACAGGATCAGATGACTGACAGGATACAAAAATAACTTATTTGAATAAACAGGATTGCCGGCGCTTCTAGGCTTTACCAACATAAGTAGCCAATTTAAACACATTGGAATTAAACAAACATTTTAGCTCCTCATCATCACTGCTCCAAAACAATTCAGGCTTTATAACAAACAGAAGATTACAAATATCGTCATACGAAGGACAATACAAAACAAAATGTGTTTCCTTTTCCACCTCTCCTAAGTCACAAAGTTTACATAATTAGCTACATGAGTAAAATTGGATTGATTTTTGTGCCATGACAAATGTTGGGAAAGTCAGTGACAAAATTGAAGAGGTTCGTAGCTGTCTGTGATGTCTGTGTTAGCAAAGATGAAGTTGACTGACGCATGTTTATGATTACAAAGAGTCATTTTGAGTTAGCAAAGCAAAGGGGCATAGAAAATGACACAGTGGGCCGCAATTGGCACCTGGGCCCGAGTTTGGACATGAGCCTAGAGATACCTTATTCATCCCACAGTATTCATCCATGTTGCAGCGCACATACAAGACAGTTGTAAAAATCGAACATCCTCCAGGTGTCAAGACAGAACATCCAAGTCCTCATTAGTGCTGGGTCCTAGTGTTTTACCTGAGAGAGTTCGATGTCCTGCTGCAGTGGTCGTCATGACGCTGATGTATGTTCACAGTTCGTGGGCTCGTCCATGCCGCTGGTGGGAGAGCACCAGGCGGAGGACAGGCAGCTCATCGCAGACCTGGTGCTGGACAAGCTCATGTCTTTAGCAGAAAAACAAGCCAACGCTCCTCCCAGACCCACCACCGTCCAGCCCACTCAGGTACGACTGCTTTACATGTTTCATTCACTGTGGACATCATTTCATAGATACACTTGTTGGTCTGGTTCTCTTAACTCAGGGGTGTCAAACCTATTTTGGTGGGAGGCCAAGTTTAAAAACATAGAAGCCAGTTTGGAATGAATTCAATCAAACTGGGCCATATATCAAAAAAGACAGAAAAGGAAGTAATTGAAGATTCATAGTTCCATCTTTGGCCAAACATTTGAAAACAGATTCAATTCCACGGTTGTTTTCTTGGGTAAATAAGCTTTAAAATTAAGTATAAAATGCAATAGTATTCTATTAATATCAATGCTGCAAGTTACTGTAATAATAATCATCATTTCATCGGTCCCTAAAAATGGTCTTGCGTGCCAGATTTGAATCCGAATTTGACATCAACCAGCCTGGGTTACCTCGGGTAAAATGTGACAGATCTGTTTCAAAAGATGTAAACTGCCAATTAACACTTGTTTTGTGGTTTTACATTCACACAGGAAGCATTTTTGTGAGCCAGAGTTGGTCCAGTTAAAGTGCGAACACGGCTGTTATGACTGTAATCTAGTTATGGCTTCAAATATTAGGCATAAATAAAATATGGTCAAGAGAGAGAGAGAGAGGCTCTGGCCGTCGGCTACAGTACATGGTGTTGTCAGAGCGGGTCCACAGACAGAGAGACCCCCCCCCCCATGTATACATGAGCCGTGATGCCACCCACATGTCACAGTGGATTGGTCAGTCAGGACACAGTGTTGCCCAGCAGCTCTAACTTGGTCACTGTTTCCTCAGGGCACTGGCCTAAAAGGGGAGACCGTGGGCGAGCCCCTGAAAGACGGCCATCCTCCCAACAGCTGCCTGCAGTACATCCTGGACTGCAACGGCGTGGCGGTGGGACCCAAAGCCGTGCAGGCCAACTGAGCTCCACGCAGAAGGGTAGAGGTTTATAACTACAGAGCCAAACTAGCCACTATTGTACAGAGGAAGGAGGAGGAGGAGAAGGAGGAGAAAGAGGAGGAGGACCAGGCCACGGAGCGTTGGCCGCAGCCTGACTGTGTTTGAACTCTATGCAGTGAGGAAATGTGCCGTCCACATGTGGGTTTATGTGTGCTTGTATCGGTCCGTCTGTTCGCTATGGTCTATGTTGAAGTCTGAAGCGAGATCGTGCCTACGCTAAGTTCAGTGCTGCTGTGCGCTATTCCCAAAACTTTCCCCTGTTTTTTGCGTTCCCCTTTGAATCCTAATGAGTTGGATATTGTCAAAACTGTGGAACATGGTGCACTTATGTTTGAAGTAGCGTGTATGGGTTTTGTAGTGGTTCTTTTATCTTTTTTTAAACACAGTAGTGGTTTCTTTTGGTTTTGCATGATTGGTTAAAGATGGGAGGTTGTAATTGTGTCCAAGTGTTTCCGCCTATGTGTGCTCCTCGTGAATGTGTCGTTGCTAAATGCTTTTCATTAACACGCAGAGAGATCTATGTATTCTGAACTAACAGAAACCTATACAGATGACTAATATATATCCATTATAGTAAGAATATATTTAAAACAGTTTAACAAGGATTTCCACTATAAGCCGCATTGTATATCGTTAATGTATTTGTATCGTTTTGAACCAAAGATTTGATTTTTGTTTTTACATTATGGCCTCTGCACATACTACTGTACAGCTTATTAAGGATATAGTCTATTTATTGCGTTTTACAAATATAGGTCTAAAAGTTATGTTAGAATATTATTATTTTTTGAGGGATAGAAAACGTGATAGAGTAGAAAATAGGAGGAAATTAGCAATTTAATTTGCTTTTTGAATCAAAATTGCAATGGTGCTGTTTATTAAGAAATGACAAACCAAAACTGACACAAAACCTGTTTTTCTGACAAATAAAATAATTCAAAAATTGGGAATATGCAACACAAACAACCAGGAAAGACTCTTGTTTTCAGGCAGACAACATGACTGAATGAAAGCAATCAAATCAATACTGAGTCATTTTATCAGTAGATTTGCCAGAACCAGCAAAAGGCCTTTTTGTGTTAGGATTATAGTACTTTTAAGATGTAAAAGTATATATGTGCATAACAAAATTGTCGAAATACTTTACTAACAGAAAGGCTTTTAAATACATTTTAAAATTGAAAAAAATATATAAATATTTAACATTCGAGCTTATCAAAATAGTTTTTACATATTAAAAAAATAATCTCATTCCATTCAAGTGAGAATAGTTTTGTCCATTTTCACGTGTCCCATTGGCAATTCTTGTTTTAATCCTTGTGCAAAGTGATTAAAAATAGAAGAAAAATACCATAAATTAGGGTCTAAAAGTAAATGACCCTGAGGGAAAAAGGATCAAAATTCAGCTAAAAATCTATTATTATATTATAATAAAAGTCTATTATACCCAAGGACAGCACAAGGGTTAAAACTGACTAATATCATACAATTTAGTATATTTTATTTATTATTGCCTTATTTTATTTTTTTCTTTGGCCGTGTAGAGATAACAGAACATTGTGAATCCATAAAAAAACAGGACACGCTGCTTTTTTGTGTTACACTTCCAAAATAGTACGCCTATTTTTACCCGCGGAGAGACACGGGCCTTCTGAACCGCCGAGCGCATCAAACAACCACAACAAGCCCGAGCTCCGCCTCATGCTCTGATCTGACTGCAGGGAGGGGGGGGCGTCTCACCCAGAGACCACCGCGGACCACTCTCCTCTCTGCCCCCTTTGCAGCGTTACCATGACAACAGCTGCTCCGAGCATCTGTGTGCGCGCGTGTGGTGTTGTCACTCAAAAGCAATCCCTTTTTGCTTCCTCTGTCCGGGAGCTGACAAAATGTGCAATATTACCTGTGTTTTTTTAAATTTGTTTTTAATTTCACTTAAATCAGATCTTCCGCGTATTTACGAAACAGCTCAATCATGATATTATTTCAACCACCTGCTTACTTGCGAACAAACGTGTGCTGTGATCGTATCAATAAACACAATATTTCTTTGACTAAAACTTTGTGTCTGTGGGCGTGTCCATGTCGAAGCCATGCTTGAGGCTTCCGTTGCCATGACGACGTTACCGAAGGAGGAACGCGCTGCGGCTCTCCTGTCGGTACTAACTGCATGATTTGGCCCCAATTTGGTGAATCATTCGTGGATATTTTTTTTTTATTAAATATTCCAAAAATTGTGTGAAATTGTACGTGTCAAAATGTCCTGTGTAAAAGTGAGAGCCATAAAACGTGCGACAATAAACGCTGTTGTACTGTTCAACATCTGAATTCAATAAGTTGTGGGGAAATAATTTTGTTGTGGGCAATAAAGTGTCATTTTCAATATGTGAGTGTTTGTTTTGTGTTTCTTTGTGCAGGTGAGATTCTTACAGATTATAAACACGTGTGCTACATGTGCTTCCTACTGACCCTGCTAGAACAACAGGTGCTCTTTGTTAGCACTTTGTTTTCTGTTTATGGGAGGATTTTCGACTTCCGGGTGGATCATCAAAACTATTGGTCCTCCTAAATGTCAATCATTCTGGTGATGCGTGCTCGTCGATCAAGACCAGAGAGTTTTGGGTTTTTTAAAGTGAAGAGGGCTGTTCTTTTTCTAAAATTGGTGAAAATCTTCCTTAAAATCTTCAAAGTGAATATGGCAGATATAGTTTTCCAAGAACAGTCAAGATGATTATATTTATATTGATTTTTATGTTTATGATTTAAAGCAAGCAGTTAGAGCTTCTGTTTCGCAGCAAGAAGGACCTGAGTTTGATTCCACCTCCAGGCCTTTCCGTGTGGAGTTTGCATGTTCTCCCTGTGTATGCGTAGATTTTCTCCGGGTGCTCCAGTTTCCCCTACCACTAAAAACATGTACATACATACAGTAGGTCTGAATGTAATGGATGGTGTTGGTTGGTTTTGATGCGCCAAAGTTCGGCATCTCGCTTCTGTCGTCACCGTGGGCAGAGAGAATGGAACAATACATGAACTCTGAACATTGTAAAGCGCTTTGGTGACCTTCATCTGTGAAATGCGCTATATAAATAATTACTTCTTGGTTGTAAATTATGACATCACGGTTGAAATATTAAACTAGGAACAATAAAACGGGTCCAAACTCCTCCACTGTAACAGAAGCTAGATGTCGCCAACTCTATACGAATTTATTCGGATTTAGTGGCTTGAATGAGCCCAATTTCCACTGAACAAAAACACAGGGTCCTTACAGCCGTGAGAGTGTTGCTGTGTCAGAAGGACTGTATTTAACCCGCCTTGTGGCTGGAGATGGAAGGGTTTAGTGACAGACGTGAATGTCTGTCCAGGAGCTGACGAAATGTGCAATATTACCTTTTTTTTTTTTTTTTTATTTCACTTAAAATCAGATCTTCCGCGTATTTACGAAACAGCTTAATCATGATATTATTTCAACCACCTGCTTACTTGCGAACAAACGTGTGCTGTGATCGTATCAATAAACACAATATTTCTTTGACTAAAACTCCGTGTCTGAGGGCGTGTCCATGTCGAAGCCATGCTTGAGGCTTCCGTTGCCATGACGACGTTACCGAAGGAGGAACGCGCTGCGGCTCTCCTGTCGGTACTAACTGCATGATTTGGCCCCGATTTGGTGAATCATTCGTGGATATTTTTTTTTATTAAATATTCCAAAAATTGTGTGAAATTGTACGTGTCAAAATGTCCTGTGTAAAAGTGAGAGCCATAAAACGTGCGACAATAAACGCTGTTGGACTGTTCAACATCTGAATTCAATAAGTTGTGGGGAAATAATTTTGTTGTGGGCAATAAAGTGTCATTTTCAATATGTGTGTTCTTCTATTGCACTGAAGAACAGAAGCTAGATGCCAACTCGATAAGAATTTATTCGGATTTAGTGGCTTGAATGAGCCTCATTTCCACTGAACAAAAACACAGGGTTCTTACACCCGTGAGTGTGTTGCTGTGTCAGAAGGACTGTATTTAACCCGCCTTGTGATCTAGTCTTTTAGCTGAGGCGTGTCCAGTGTTAACACTTTGGTTTTACTCCTGTCTAAATTACTGCTATATTTGATCAATCTGTGTTATAGGCGGTAGGGAAGAAGGATATAAAACTACACAAGTCACACCAGGGACAATAGTTTGCAGATCGACAGCGTAACAAGAGTGAAGCTCTTACCGACAGAGTTTGGGATGTTGCACACTGCTCTTTCCTTTGTAAAGTTGTCCTTTAAAAAAATCCATGTGAAAATGTTTACATTACTTCACGTGGATGATAGACTTGCCGTCGTAGTAGGTATAATGTGGTTCACGGTGGCGCTTTGAAGTTATTTCAAATTAATTAGTTCTTACAATTTTCTTTTTGACTCATTCCCGTCTTCCTTGAGGTGAAAAGCTGACACGGGTCCAAAACAACCCTCCAATCTTTCCCACTACTGTCCCCAGTTTCCACACGCATGGAACAGGTGTCATACCACCAGAAAAAGATCACAAATGCCATAACACGCACTTTATAATGAAGTGTACAGCAGCTTCAGTTTGGGTTTAGCACAAGTCTGGTCTGGTCTGGTCTAGTCTTGCAGATTCTACAAGAGCAAGAAGCAATCACCCACTGGTAAAATGTCACATCATGAACCACTTTCCCGAAGCTCCGACAAGTAGCAGAGCCAATTCTCTACCTGAACATGTAATTGCTCGGATGGCATTTAGAATCGGACCATCTGAACATCTGGGACACATATAATTTATGGACAGTGGTCATCCTGCTCCCTCTGGACAAATGACTCTTATGAGTTTGTCTCTGATCCGTCGTTGGTGAATAGACAATTTTGTAAAGTCCTCCAAGATGACTGCTGTTGTGATTAAGGGCTATACAAAAATAAACAGAAACATGTGCATATAATAAAAGCAAAAGGATAAAGATCGCCATGTGGGACTACACCAACCATCTGCTGAAATTAAAATGAATAAAAAGGCAAATCTAATGATAAATAAAGCTTTCATTTATCATCGAGCTACATGATGTTCTTCAGTGCAATAGTCAGGTTTGAACATGTTTGCACATCACTGGAGGAGACTGGAGGAGACTATAGGAGCACTGATGCCATCTGCTGGAGACTTTGCACACGGCTCTATTCCTTCTTCCAGAGTTATGTAACATGTCACATACATGTGGCATGTGCTCGAGAGCCAGGAGCAGGTGCTAATGAGGAGCTACAGTGTCAGTCAGTAGACCTGTGAGGTTTCCAGCTCCTGATAACGCTGCTGTCACCTTTGCCACAGTTACTAAGGGATTTATCATAGGGTTTATCATGAAGACTCTATTCACTTCCACAGGTTGATTTTGACGTAAATACAAGTCATTGTTGGAAACAGTCACGGCTTGAGATGGAAGGGTTTAGTAACAGACGTGAATGAGACGTGAATAATGAAGTACATGTGAAACTTGCTTGTGTCACAAAAATGGCATTGAAATTGACAAATGATGCTTTTAGTGCAGGATATAGGACCCAATTGAGTATAAATTGTCTGCACTGCAAAAAGGGACAAATAACAAGCAAGAAATGGCTTGAAATAGGCAAAATGTGTTTTTTGGGTTCATACATACATGTTTGGCCCAGCAGAAAGTCTCGTTCAAGTAAAATGTTGTGAACAAATCAGACCACAACACGCAGTCTTATCTCATTATAAAACATGTTATTGTTAGACTCTGGTTCTCTTTCACTGAAAAAGCTGATCTCTGACAGGGGTCAACATAACATCTCTGACAGAGGTCAACATAAAAGCCGGTTTTTACCAGTGATAAAACCAAATTGTTTTGAGAGCAAGGGACGACTTATATCGCTTGTATTAGTTAACTAGTTGTAGTTTCAAAGTTAGGTACTGCAGCTTTTTTATTCAATTATAATTTCAAAACAAGTCATTCAAGCATTTATTAGCCTATATTTTATCATTATTTGCAGGGCATTTAAACAACAATTTACACAACACAGTAAGTACAGAAGAATTGCAGACATACGATAGTGGGCTGGAGCTGACCAGAGTCCAGGGCTGGTCTTTGTCCCAGTCCTCCTCTGCACGGACTCAAATGTAGTGCTGTGTGCAGAGGACTGTTGAGGCTCTTCTCACTACAAGCATGAAACGGCCCAATATGTGATGAGGACAAAACTGTGCTGTTCTAGTCCGGACCGGCTGGAGCGCTTCTGATCACCCTGGACCTCAGATGGGGGCCGACATTATCTCCTTCATCAAGCCAGTACTTGTTATAATGTTGATAATTGATCCTAGCTTGTAAAAACCCCAAATGAAACATCTCAGAAAATTTGAACTTTTTGAAACCGACTGTAAGCCATAATGAGTAATGAGTCTATATCACATACTGATTTCAGACTAAATTAAATTGCAGAACCTTATTTTAGTTTTCTGAGATTCACCTGTGTGTGTATGCGTTTCCATTGGAGCCTCCTCTGCTTCACTCTGCTCCTTGGGGCCCGTGTGTGGCCCCTGGTGACGTCCCCTGAGCTCACACTGCGTTGCTGGTGCTACAGACAACATTACACTGGAGCTCTACCTCTGCGGCACTCTGCTGAAAGAACGTACAGAGAGAAGCCCGAGAGAGAGCGCAGAGAGAGAAGCAAGAGAGGGCAGGAGAGAGAGGGCAGGAGAGAGAGGGAAAGAACGTAGAGAGAGAAGAATGAGAGAGGGCAAGAGAAAGAGAGCACAAGAGAGCAAGAGAGAGCACAAGAGCTAGAGAGAGGGCGCTAGAGAGCACAAGAGAGCACGGGAGAGAATCATGAGAGTCAGAACTCACCCTACAGACAATGTTGGCACAAAAAATTAACTTAGATTTATTAAAATAGTGAATAGAGAACATTCCCGCCCAGTTACACATTTGTTTAACCTCTTCAGAGAGACATGATGGACAGTACATGTTAAGTCTCCGTGTGACTTCCACATTTAAGACAACAGCAAAGGTCCAGCTGCAGAGAGAGCGGGCCCCGACGGGGAAAAACGCGTGGCATCTACATATCCGCGCGTAACCACGGAGACTTCGGATTTTCAACTTGTCGCTTTTGCAAAAAAAAAAAAAAAAGTGCAAACCGTATACTCATCCTCCTACTGCTCCGATCGGCCTACGCAAAAAGAAACGACGAAAAAAAAAAAATCTTTCCACCATTTTAAGATTTCCTCATTTAAGACAAGAATCAAAAATCACTAATGAGCTACACAAAAAACAAAAAAGTTTGTAGAGTCTGTGTCGCAGCGTTTGTACGGGGATCCTTCTCGGGATGGGTTCCTGTAAAGCCCAGTTGTGCAGTCTTTAGTTTAGGTAGATTTACAGTACCCCAGAATATTTACAACCGCGGGGGAGAGACTGAGTAAGGCACCTTTAAAAAAAAAAAACAAAAAAAACAAAGCATGATCCTGCCAGTCTTCACGAGGGTCCGGTTTACCTTCATGCCGTGTTCTCTGGACGCGGCCACGCCCTGGGCCTGTTCGCGTCTGTGTGCGGTTTGCTTTGGGTGTGTTGCCTTTGGCTCCGGGGGACGGGCACGCAGGGTTTTTCATTTCATTTTAGTAGACTAGCAGCCGGGTGGAGGTGAGCGTGCAGGCGTTCATGTCCTCCGTGTGGGTGGCGCGGTGCAGGGACGGCTCCGATGTGCTGCGGTTGATCTTGGGGAGGGCGTGCTGCAGGAGCTCGATGGACGACAAGATCTGAAAAAACACACACACAGGCGCAGGTTTGACGTCAGCTGAACCGAGCGGGACAGCAGTTGCACCTGGGTGACGTGTCCGATCTGATAATGGGCTTTCGTGCGACTTCTGTTATGAGCAACGACTTCCTGTGAGAGACTGCGGGACAGATACGAGCCAAGAAACCTGATTGTGAGGATATAACGTCCAAATGTGTTGTCACCCGTTATGTGTGTTCATGAAGGAAGACCCACATACACATTTTAATGCTTCTGCTTTCTTCTTTTGAGCCCATGTGGTGTAATATGGATCTATAATATTATCAGGATCGGGTATTACTAGGTTATAGCTGAAAAACCCATGTGCTCAGGGGCTTCCAGCGGTACTGCACACCAAATAAGACTAAATTCATATGGGCAACAAAGACTCTTTCCTCATAGAACTCAGACAGCTCAACCTCAGCTGACAGAGAACCTACAGCTTTCATAAAAGGTCGGATTTTGTGGCGATTAAAGTGTCCCTTGTCATCCTGAACTTGTCATCTTGTTAAATCCATCACTTTTTGTCTTTAAATCCACACTTCAGTGCAACAAACTGATAAATGGAACAAGAATCTTTCATCTTGTTGTCGGGCAGACGCATTATTTTCTCATTCTAAACGAGCCGTCTCATTTTATCTGTCGTTGGCGAATCGATAACTTTGTAAAGTCCTCCGAGACGAGACGCTGTTGTAAAATCGGGCTTTTTCAT
The DNA here is from genome assembly GCA_964034765.1 of Knipowitschia caucasica. NCBI lineage: Eukaryota > Metazoa > Chordata > Actinopteri > Gobiiformes > Gobiidae > Knipowitschia > Knipowitschia caucasica. The sequence continues at coordinate 34,550,988 of OZ035827.1, forward strand.
AACGAATATTAACTGTCAGAATGTGTCAAAATCAGAAATGAGTGAGATATGAAAACTACTTAATTCAAGCGTTCCTAACATGTTTGTATCTTCTACATGATAATGCTTGTACTATAGGTTACAATTCTAAACGCTTTCTGAAATGTATTATGTACGTAAGTAAGTAAGGTTTATTTATATAGCGCATTGTACAGACCAAGGTCACCCAAAGCGCTCTTGCAGTTGTTATTTTACTCAAAAAAATTTAAAAAAATACCTATTCGAATTTTTAAAACATACGGAATATTGAAAATTGCATCTGAATTTCAACGTGGCTCAGGAATATCGGCGCTTCATACTTTGCTGAAATGGTGCAGCTCTCGTTAGAAGCTTCTGGGAGCACAGGGACTTGCCTCCTGCTGTGGCCCAGAGTCAAGACTAAACAATGTGGAGGCAGCGTGAACATTTAAGCAGCTAAAAAGAAAAAAGTCTGACTGAAAATGTGACAAGTTAGCCTTGTGAATGAATAGATAGAAACACCCTAGTCTTAGTTTCCATAAAACAGGGCAACGATGCGGTGAATACATGTGTTAAAAAACCTGTACCTGTGGAAAAAGAGGCCTCTCATCTTTGGATTTCTTGATGCAGTCGGCGACCAGTCTTTTCATGGCTTTGGGACAACTTTTGAAGAGCTTACTGAGGTCTGGCGACAGGTATCCTCTGCCCACCATGAAGATGATCTGAGGGAGAATGTCCAGATCGATCAATAACGCGTGACAAAGGCGTGACGTGAGCAAATGTAAAAAGGTGCCAGGTTCTGTGTGTGCTGCCAGGATATTTAACGGTTAAGGCGCTCTGTCGGGGATGGGACGCACTGAGGGCACACTTTGTCCCGTTTGAGGGCAGGCGGATTGAACAGAATGGAAGCATGAGGGGGGAGTGTGTCCTGGGGTATGTGAATCTACCACAAAGGCACACGCACGCACACACACACACGCGCACACACAGAGACACGCACAGACACACGCACAGACGCACTCGCACACACAGACACACGCACACACACAGACACACGCACACACACAGACACACACGCTCACACAAACGCACAAGCAGACACAGACGCGCACACACTGGCCCTGTTCTCATACACCTCCAGGCTTGTGTTACTAAAGCTAAAATTAGCCTTGTGGATCCAGGCCAGCTCCACAAAACCTTCAGGAGCAGGCTTTGCTACTGGCCTTTCTGAAGCAGCTTTACCCGCGCAGGACGTCACACATTGTTGAAATGCACAATTGACTCAATCTTTTACACCTGGGTTGCTCCTCTGACCACAGTTTTTTTTACAAAACTCATCTAAAAAGGTCACATCTTTGGATCAAATTTTTCAGACAGAAAGGTCACGTCAATCTGATCTCAGCTGTTGGTCTCCATTAAGCTAGTGACTTAGCGTTTGCCTATCTATGTAGAGTCCATGTTAGTACCTGATCCCTGTTGGCTATCTCAGCGTACGGCAGCTCCCCGGTCATGAGTTCGAACAGCACGATTCCGTACGAGTAGACGTCCGACTGGAAGCTGTATGGGTTGTTGTCCTCCATGCGGATCACTTCAGGCGCCTGCAACAGACCCGGGTGTTTAGGAGAAGATTCCACAGTGTGCTCGGTCAATCCTCCATCGTCTCACCATCCACAGAATCGATCCTGAGGGCTGCTCCACCTGCTGCGACCCGCTCCATCTGGTTTTTACCGTGGCCAAACCAAAGTCGCCAATCTTCACTGTTAGGCCGTCGTGCAAGAAAATGTCTGTGGAATCATTAAGGAAACAGCGCTGTAGAGATTTGGAGACTTAAGGCTTGTAAAACGCTGCAGACCAGGGTTGAAACCGTGGGAAAGGGAGGATAGATGTTTGAACCTGTGTCGACAGAAAATCACATTATAGTGGACAACAGCGAGCGAGTATGAGTGAGTTGTGGGAGAGGGATGTAGGGTCGGAGAGTGTTTGGGCCCGCCCCTTATAGACCAATAGCTCCAATACGTTAATTATAACTGCATTTCCTTTGTTTGTATTTGATTCTATCATCCATTAACAATTTTGAACACAAAACAAGATTAGAATTGTGCGACTCTGATGTGCGAAAGCGCCATCTAAATAAATGTACTGTGAAAAAATAAACAACTAGAATTGACTGAATTCTCAGTGAAGTGAGGGCCTAGCTGAGGTTTCTCACTTTTCCCCCCCATGTTTTTTGTATTGTTCCTAGTTGACGCAGGGAGATCTAAGGACAGTGATGATCCGGAACATTTAAGCACATTCATCAACATTTCTGGACAGTGGTTATCTCTCTCTCTATGGACAAATGGCTCCTATGTGTTAGTTATTGGATTCTCTAATCTGTTGTTGGTCAGAGACGGGCTATAGAATACATAACATACATTGAAAAGACTTTATAACTTAATGAATTTGACTAATGGAACTTTTTGCAGTGGACATGGCCTGAGGGCTGGAGTTTCACGCTGAGGGAAGGATACTGTTGGACTTCATATCGCGATGGATGATGTTCTTTGCGTGCAAGTAGCTGCAAAAAAACCAGGACAGACAGTATTAATAATGCCATTCGCGTCCACTCCCTCGGACACCATAGACGAGACATACTCCATGCCCTGCGCCGTCTGCCTGGCGATGTCTATCCTCTCGATCATCTTGATGTTGGTCTCCAGGACGTGGATGTGCTTGTACAGGCTGCTCCCCTCGCACCACTGCGTCACGATGGCCAGGTTGTCCTTCGTCATGTAGCCCATAAACAAGAGGATGTTGACGTGCCGGGTCTTCCTGTGGGCAGATGAGGTGAGGTGAGAGTGTGACAGATTGGCAGTTCAAAGTAGAGGTTGTAGGAGAGCTTACCGCAAAACTGCCACCTCGTTTCTGAAGGCTTGAAACTGCTCAGGGGTGGGGTCTTTGACCTTTAAGATTTTCACCGCTACGTCGCCTGAAATGGCATGAAAGAGATGGATTTAGAGTAGAATAAAATGTTACTGTCCCCCTGAGAGAATTGAGTCTTGGACAACTGTCGTCACAGAAATCATAAATATATTCAATATATAAAACAATTTAATACAATTTAATACAATAGTACAGCAATTAAAACAACTAAAAGGTGCCGGTGTCGAAAAGGTGCAATAGGTTTAGCTTCAGGGCAAACAGGGTAGAGCCATACAGGAGCGCCTGCGGCTGGAAAGTGCCAAAATGTTGTTGTGTCCTTTGGCAGGAAACTTTACCCACATTGCTTAGAATGAGCCTGGTGTGTGTGTGAATGGTTAGTGGTGGTCGGACTGGTTGGCTCACTTCTGTCAGTGTGCCCCGGGGCAGCTGTGGCTACAATAGTCGTTGAACACCATTCTGTGTGGAGTGAATGAGTCCGAACATGTGAAGTGTCTTTGAGTGTCTTAAGCACTAAATAAAAGAGAAGCATTATTATTATAAGACAGCTTGAAACAGTTAGATACACAGTTGGGACCTGCTCCCCGTTGGTAACATGTTGTATTGAGTGAGAGAACGGAGGCGTTGATGCACTGTGTTGGCTGTCTCACTTCTATCATCACTGAGTGTGGAAAGAATGGAAAATATTGGTTCTCCCAAACATCGTAAAGCTCTTTGGGGGACCTTGAAATGCTCTGTATAAATAGAGATTACTCACTCTGAGAACAGGGGGGGTCTCAGGGGCTTGTTTGACGACAGCCATCTCGTAAATTGTCAGCAGTTGTTTTGCGGGTCTGGAACAGTTTGTGTTTTCACTGAACGGTCAGGGATCCATGCCATTCTGTCACCAACTACAACTGCAGCTCTATAGAACATGGTCGCCGCAGGCTTTGGCACACGGTTCAAAGGAAGAACCGTTTCGGCGGCTGTAGCCTACTGCAGAGAATGTCCATATAAAGCCCGGTTTCCACCAGCCCTACTCTACTTGGCTCTACTCTGGCCCAATTGGGAGCGTTTCCACCGAGCCCTGTTTTGCCAGTACCTATCCCTCTTGGACCTGGTTTCCATTCAGGCCGAGCTGGTACTAAAGCGTTCTAACAGACAGGGATTGGACAGAGGGCCAGTGATTACCAAGGAATTTCCGCGGATACTAGTCTCTTGCTACAATACAGTACCAGATACTAAAGGGTAATAGAAACTCAGCCAGGTAGGGTAAAGCAGAGAAGAGTGGAATCTTATGTTGGGGCTTATGTGTGGCCGAGCTGCCCTCCCAGATATTTGGATTATGCAACCTGGGTGACAGCTTGAATCTTACATCAGCACTGGATCACATTTTGCGTTTAATTTTTGGATCTGTTGGTAAGGAATTGACAACTTTGTTCTCCATGATGACTGCTGTTGTGATGTAGGGCTACACAAAAATCCATTTAAGTTATTGCCAATACTTTTTCTTTCCAATGGACAAACGGTGTTGCCCAGGACAACGTTATGTAAGGATCTGCCACAGTTTGAGCAGAGGGGGGGGGATTATTATGCACCGATCAGTCCCACAGGTTTCCTGAGGGTAGCATGGATGGAGATAAAAAACAACCCCAGGGCTGTTCATGGTGAGGGAGCAGCCATATTGGCACAGGGCTAAAAGTCAAATGGTTCCTCAAGTGGGTCCTTTAATAATGTGTTTTGTGTTGAGAAGAAAAGAGAATCTAAATGTCCGTACCGTGCCATTTCCCTTTGTACACAGTTCCGAACGAGCCTGAGCCGATGCAGCAGTTCAGGTAGACTTCACTGGCCTCGATCTCCCAGTAGTAGCTGGAGTCTCGCTTGTCTCGAGGTCTCTGCGCGGTCAGCAGAAAGGGTCAGACTGATGTATATACGCAGAGGGTAAACGTGGGTCATTTCAGAGGCCTTACTATTTTATTCTGAGCAGGGGGTTTGGACGGGGCCCAGCCGGTGGGACTCTGGTTCGGAGAGCTCCCTGCTGCAGAGGTAGAAATGGAGAAAGATCAGGGGATGATCATCAGCACATTAGCACTATCAGAGTGTGACAGGGTAGACTTTAAAGATAAAGATCACATTTGTGTATTATGATTCATATTATAAAGCAGGGGTTCCCAAACTATTCTGGCCAGAACCCACAAAATTAGCATGAAAACGACTCACGACCCCCTCTCGTGCATACGATTTAATATAATAAGTGTGTAAAAAACATTCTTGATTTGTGGTAATGTTGTTGGGCCATTTGATTTTACTCATCTTAAAATAATGTCTGTATCAAAGTATAAAAAGTGTGTAAAGATACTAAATTATTCTGGAAATCATCTTAAAAACCCCAGCTCGTGTCCCGCAGCCCCCACTTTGAGAACCAACGTTATAAAGCATTATCAAAGGCAACCGTTTTTGCCCTTACACATTAATGTTGTAATTCATGTTTTTGTGAAATAATTTCTTAATTAAAATCGGATGACAGATGCAATATGGAGTGGTATAAGTCAGAATTTACATGACGCTAAATTTGACTCTAAAACAATTGTGATTTAGAGTGCATCAGAAGAGACACACCTTCTAACTTGAGGGACACAGTCGTTATGAATGTAATTTTACTGGAGAAGCTAAATTGTCTTTTGATGCATTGGGTCTGGGAAGTGTAATTTGAATTATCATCCCTCTCAGTGAATTCTAGTTTGTGGTGTGGCCTTTTCTGCATATAAAGTATCGTTTTTTGACATTATCGTGGGAAAACGAGCTAATATGCGTGTTGTGACAGTAAATGCACTTACCAGAGTTTGGATCACACACCTGCAAAAAGAGGGAAAAAAGAAAAAAAACATTTACAATTTGACTTGAAGGCCATATGCAGCATGGTCTTATGCTTTGACTGGTCTATTGTAAAAGTGCTTCTCAAAACAGGCTGTTTTTCTAACCTTGTCGGAAAGCTCGGGTGTGGCCTCGGCAAATGACTGGGAGAATTGCACTATACCTACTTTCCTCTTGAGCCAGAATCTTTGACACCAGGAGCTGGGACAGGCATTCGGGCCGTCGAGCTAACTCCCCACCAGGCCCAAAAGGAAAGGAGAAAAAGGGAGAGAGGTAGAGGAAAAAAGATGAAGGGAAATTGGCAAGAGCAGCGCCAAAGAGTGCCATGCAGAACTGGTGGAAGCATTATGGAAGAACAGAGTGGAAAGGGGAAAGTGGGCAGTGAAAAACATGATGTAAAACAAGAATTGCTGTCTGGGCCAATGACTAAACAGAATACAGACAAGTAGAGAAAAGTGACAGAAGTAAAAAATGCTTCCAATTTACATTGTTTGGCCAAAAATGAAGAGCTGAACAGTATTTGTCACATTTATCATTTTAGGTGTTTATGTGAAATGATCTGAATGAGAGAGTCAACTGGTCTGAATTTCTTTTCATAAATATGATGTGAAACAGAAAACGTAGAGCCTCAAAACTGTATATGAGAAAAGGGGGGGGGGGGGGGAGATTTGAGGGGGGGAGATTTGAGCAAATGGGTGGAGTCTGGGGTGCTCCTGCTTGGTTGGAGCACTTCATTAATAACAGAAAGAGAAATTATTACTGGGTCTATCCACATAAACCAAAACTTCAGAATCTCCCGTCACAATAAAAACCAAATAAAATTATACATTTCTCAAAGTCGGAAAGTGGTGCTGTTGTGCGACACGAGTGTGATTGTTGTTAGTTTGTGAAGTCAAAGCTGGAGTACCTCACATTGAAAGAAAAATAATAAATGTAATCAAATCAAAAACAGATCATTAACAGATCTCGAAATAACTACATTTGTAATTGAGTGACAGATGTTTTATCTCCCTCTCAATGTGAGCGTTCTCTCTTTTTCCAACTAAGCCGATGCAGGAGGGTCTAAGGACAGTGATATCACGAGACATTTATGGACATTGGTCATGCGCCCCATGAACCAATGGCTTCTATACGTTTGTTATTTTACTTTTTGTACATGAGCGGTTTGATTCTCTGATCTGTCTTGGCAAATCAACAACTTTGTAAAGTCCGCCCTACTGTTGTGATTGTGATTCACTTTACAAATGAATGAGGTATAGCAATTTACTGATTTCATAATTCTTCAATTCAGGGGAATATTTTTTTCTGTCCATTGTTTAGATTTCATCATTTCAAAATGTGTCTGAAAGACTGATCAGCTCTCTGTATCTTATATAATAAGATGAAGAAAGCGTGTGTTTGTTCATGATTTGTTAAACAACACTCCTTCTGTTGGGACAAACAACATCTATTTATGAAAGCAAACAAAAGTGAAGTACTCCAGCTTTAAAAGAATGAAAAGCCTCCCAGCCGTATATGAAAGCCCTTTAGAGTTTGTGCAGACAGGTTTTGCCTCAATGATCGGCGCTGATAATAAAAGACGGCTACCTCCATCATGCTGCTGTCGATGGGCAGGGTGGTGCTGAGCATGCTGACGTTGGGGGTGGAGGTAGAGCGTTGCCTCTGGGAGAGAGCGCCCCCTGGACTCACGGAGGACGTGTTGTAGTTGAAGGCGTGAGGCGTGGAGTATCGGTGCGCCGAGCTGTGGGAGGGAAACATCACAGTCTGTTTGGTTTGAGGAGAATGGGCCGCTTTAGGACGACACCTATATTTAGAGCATGTGGGAGTCGATTCAGAGCTTCAGACAGTTGCATAATAAACCACAACCTCATTTGAACAAATACAAATACAGTTGGCTCCAGACCAGGCCTTATAATCAGAGGACATTTTATTGTTTCAAAATTATACTGTACATATATGGGCCATGCTAACCCACTAACTCAATGAAGGCCAACAGGGAAGGACAAACTTTAGCTTCAACTCCCCCCTTCTTCTAAAAAGTTTACTCCGCTAGCTCAATAACAGATTGTGTCACACTCCCCATTTTGAACCTAACAAATCTGTGGTTTAACGCCCCCATGATCCTAGTGTTTATATTGTGATAATGTTTTTGTAAATCCACTTATGAGCCTTAAGGGTTGACCAATTCACAGGGGAAACGCCAGCTTGCATTGCAACCATGTTAGCAACACGTTAGTTTGCATCTGTCCCTGTTACTGCGCACAGGTAAGGAAACGGTCTCAAACTTGCAGACGTCCAACCCGGCTTCTTCCGCATTCAGCAAACACAGTGGGTGACGTCAGCACTTGGTTGACCCCACTCTAATTGATTTTGCAGGCTCTCGGTTCGGCTTTGGGTTAAAGCCGAACCAAGCTTTAACCCAAAGCCGAAAAAAACCAGGACAGACCCCCCCACACTCAGTTAATCAGCAAGTTTATCGAATATTATACGTTTTCCAATAGATGAAGACGGCTCATTGTTGTCTGATTTGTTCTTAACAAGAGGTTGCTTACATTATTCTCTGTCAGGAGGAACTGAACGAATGGTATCTCTGGCATCTTACAGCATCAATGTAATTTAAAGTAGATGTCACTGTCCGGTCTGGATTGTTTCTCACTCTGACATTAAACATATCAATCTTTAAGTAACATCTGTGGTTTTATTTTCTCTGCATCAACAAATATAATAGTAGTTATGATTTAAAGCCAAATTGTGGAACATTTAATGCAAAGGCAACAACACATGTTTGGAACCAGAGATGTGTCTCTATCCTGCCAGAAAAGCTATGAGATGTTTTTTATAAATGAGACTATAGCACACATGAATAAAGTAAAAAGTAAAACTCCAAGTCTCAAACTAATTACTGCACCGCGTTTTGGTTTTGAAACCTTTCTAAAGCCTATTCACTCAAAATGACATCAGCCTTGGACATGTAAGGCCCAAAAAGGCAATCAAGAATGAGCATTTGCTTAAAACACCACTCTCCAATTAACAGCTCAAAATGGCTCATTCTGAAGAAAAATAATGTTCATATCGTAAGTAAGAAATAATATGCTTTAGTTCCGGCCTTTCAAACTCATAATGAGTCCATTTGTCATTTGTTGCGTTAAATAATATCTTCACCGCCCTGCCCTACCTCTATACTACCACCAGAACAAGGAGTCAAATTACTTGTGTTTTTTGTTTGTTTGTTTTTTTCCAATAATTTGATAATTGCCGGGTGGAAACACAGACATGTGATTGTAAAGAACATAATTTCACCTGAGAAGTTTCATGGGAAAAACTGCTTTATAAGAGACTAATTTGCAGTTTCTTGTGCGTTGTCCTTGATCAAATGAATCAATTCTTTTCAACATAGTTAATTGTTGGTTAACTGTGACCCATCCAATTCCACCCAGCGGCTACTCCACCCAGCGGCTACTCCACCCAGCGGCTACTCCACCCAGCGGCTACTCCACCCAGCGGCTACTCCACCCAGCGGCTACTCCACCCAGCGGCTACTCCACCTCTGCTCCTGTGACCTGAAGTACTGTTGCTTTTTATGACTATAGCTAGCTTTTTAGAATGATCAATATGGATGGATGTGTTTTTGCTGCTACTGGACACATGAATTTCTCCTAAGGGGGTTAATAAAAGTATCTATCAATCAGTCTATCTAAAATCTCAAAAAAAGTCAACGATATGTCTCTGTTAAGATTGAAATGTTCCAAACCTGGGAAACCTCGTTAAAGAATCCCTCATTCTCCGAAACGTCATTGGTGGAAATGGTGCACTGCCCTCACCAGGTGTGGGACAGAAGCTGCAACAACAACAGACCACAGACGTCATACCAATTCTCTTCCATGTGATTTTGAGATGAGAAGCCAAGGCCACTCTGGAGTCCAATCACCACACTCCTTTACTAGACCGCAGCTGAAACCACCAGACAAGGTTAAACCGCTTTTCCATTGAACCTTTATGGCTCGGCTCGACTCAACTTAACTTGGCTCCTATTCAGAGCTTTTTCACTGGGAGCTGGCCCCTCAGAGCTGGAACATTTTGTGCACCTTTTCGCACTCAGGCCAACTGGGACCAAGTCGAGTCAAGCAGATACTAACTAAACGTGACGTGATCAGATCGGATCGAAAAACTACCGGGTGAGTGAGAAGCTATTATGCATGGGTGATTATTTGTGATTTAAAAAAAAAAATATCACAAATAATAGATTAGGGGTGGGAACCTCAGGGTACCTCACGATACGATACGATGTGCGATACAAAGCTCACGATAACGATTATCTCACAATATGACGAGGCAGTGATTATCGATTTATTGGTCAAAAATATACCTACGATAATATTTTTCTTATATTTATGGCATAAATTAAGTGAAAAAATACACTTTATTTCAAGATAAATGGATAAAGTGTCATGTGTAACATTTAATTGAACAAGCAAAAATGCCTTTTAACCTGCACATTTTAGTAAAAATCTTACTTAATCTGTCTTACATCCAATAAAATCAATATGAACATCCTAGAGAAATTGTAGAATAGGTAATGTAGCTTTTTTTTTTTTATAGATACTTAGCAAAAGCATATCGATAATCGATCGCGTGAGAAAGTATGACGATACATCATATCGATATACTGTCACACTCCTAGAATAGACACAATAAAAGTGATGCTGAAAGTAGCACACATGGCATCAGCTGTGACCTGTTGAGAAAGTAAAAGCAGCTCTTGCTTTAGGACAAAAACGTGTTAAAAAAGATCAGATTTATGTACGCGTTATCTGCGTATCATCATTGGTGAAATGTGGTCCGGAATTTCCACACTGCAGACCCGTGTTTTTGAGACCCGCGATGAAAACACAGATTACGGAGGTGACCAAACAAAAGGGCGATCTGGGGTTTTTGGAGCTACACAACAGCATAATGTGGAAACTCTGGATCCATCTTTTGTCACTTTTACTTTTAAATGAACTAATCAAAATGGATTAAATAAAAGGACGGAACTGGAAGTAGTTTGTACTTTTATCTGATCAGAAAGTTCTAATCTCACTCTTCACACCGAGAGTAAGCGTGAGAGTAAACAAGTCATAATCAATGCTTTCACCATTTCTGTGTTTGTGAATATTCTCCTTCTGCTGTTAGGGTTAGATCTGGCTGCTCTGTGATTTAACGCAAATTAATTACAATAGCAGTGTTTCCCCCTGGATCCACTCAGCACCAGTTTGCAATGGGAACATAAGCAGGGCCAAGTGGGGTAGAGGCGTGTAGAGGCGAATGAGTGCAGAGGGGCAGAAGAGCAGGAGGAGATACTCACAGGAGCTGTCGGATGTTGCTCCAGTCCACACACATCGTCGGGACTTTGGTGCTGCAATGCTCATGGAACTTGTAGCCACAGGTTTGGCATCGGAAACCGTTTATAAGGAACTTCTGGCAAATGTCACAATAGGCTAACTTCAAATAAGTCTTACGAACCTGCAAGGACACAAATGAGAGTTAAATGACAGCGTTATTGTGATGTTTCCTTAGCTACAGTCATAATTTAGTCAAGATGGTCAGTTTGACTGAGGGAAATGGTATTCTGCTTTTACAATGAAACATCAAACATGGCACAATCTAAATAAAGGCAGTGGGAACTTCATTTGTCAAAAGAATCTCCGGTCACTACTTGAGGCAATGCTTTTGTTGCAGGGAAGCAAACAGTTGTCCATGATGTCATAGTTTGAAAAAAGAGGATTTAGACAGAAGGGGCGGGGGCGTGACTGTGGTGTGACTGATTGTAAACGTGAAAAAGACACATTAGCATAAAATAAGCTGTGTGTGCGAGCGTGTGCGTGAATGAATAAATTAATAAATGATCTAGAAATACTTACAAAATTATGGGTTGTCAAGGGCACATGGTCTAAAACTTCCACAAGGAGCTCTTCACCGATCAGAGAGGTGGAGTCTGTGTTCCAGTCCATTCTGAGCTTTTTACTGAATCAGAGAAGGATCGTGTCATTCAAAACATCTCATTTACAAACTCAGCAGACACAAACTCAGCAGACACATCCAGTTCTATTTTGGTTGGATTGTTTGAGTTTGAGAGTAGGATAAGGTTCCAAGTCAATGATTTTAATTCGTCCCGGATCATTCATATTTGAACTGACTGAAGGGCAAGAGCACCAGTATAATCATTACAAAGTGCTTAAAAGCTGGGGTAGCCCAACTTTTGCTTTTATTTTCTTGATGTAAATTATCACATGTAAATTGCAACAAAAAACCTGATCTAGAGCTCACCTAAAGATCTGACAGAGGCCAAACATTTTCATTTTATTTTTGTATAGCCCTAATTAGTTACAGCAGTCGTCTCGAAGGACTTTACAAAGTTGTAGATTCAACATCAAAAGATCAGAGAATTAACAGTTTGACACTCACGGATAAACACACTATAGATCCAGGACTCAGACTGTAGACGCTATAGTCCTGCCTTGTTTTTACAATTATATGCTTGTAAAACGAGCAAAAGAACCAAACTTCTTTAGAGCTAAAGTGAGTGGCATGGACTTGATAACACATCCCATTGTTGTGGTTTGAAACAAAGCTACACCAGCCTTGAAGTTGTATTTAGCTTTTGTTTAAAAAGGGTTTGTAAATTAAAATGCAATTTCTCTTGGATTGTTGGACACGCTGCATTGTGAGCACAGGTGACAGTACTTGTGCTTACCTTCCCTGCGCCGGCACCAGCGCCGGCTGCAGCTTAAACACAGCACAGCACTGGGGCTGCAGACCTCGCACTTTTAAGGCTTTTATCAGGCAACTGTGCAAAGTCATGCCCGGCCGCACGTTTACCTGTGGAGACAGAACAGACACAACACACTGACAACAGCTCGAATTGGGAGGGGGGGTTCAATTTGAGGGGGATTCAAGAGGAGCAGGGTTTACTTATGTCATATTCATCACCAGAGAAAAACAGGGACATTAAGTTACATTCAAAGTGAAATCACATTACATCGATAGAGCTGTAATACTCACCACGTCATCCCCATGTAATACAAGGTCACTAAAAAGGGGGCGCAACAAAAGCTCTGCAAACTATTGCCATTATTTGTTTCTTACCTACTACAACATAACTACAGCAACGAGAACACCATAATGTTAAAATAAAAATGAATTAATTTTCTGCCTTAAATCCAAAATATTCTACTAATTTGTTCCATAGATTATCGGTCGGGAAGGATGATTGAAAATATGAACATAGTGGATCATAATTTGATTCCAATCCGGTTCCTCAGACTTTAGATCAGTCTTTAGATGTCCACCTGGATGGATACAGATGGATCTGGGTTTTCCTGGGACTCACCACAGTGCGTTGTTGGTTGGGGAGGTAGACGCGGATTGTGCTGCTTGTCTTTGAATCAGGCATCTTGCTGTCGTCGGAGGAGCGGCGCTGGCAGAAGCCCTGGACCAAGGTGGGTGACAGGCACGGGCTCTCGAAGCCAGGGTCCTTCATGCTGAAACCGTTACTCAGGGACTTCCACGCTCCCTGGAGGTGCTCCATTAGAACAGCCAAGTGCTATGGACGGTCTGCAATGGAAAACAAAATCATATGTAGAAGGAGAATCAAATCAGATATGAGCCCTGTTTTACCTAGCCCTACTCAGCTCTACCCTGATTGGGAGCCTCTCCACTGGCCAAGTTTTACCAAGAGATTTCCCTGCATACTGGTTTGTTGTGGGTAGGTTTGGTAAGAAAACAGTCCCAGAAAATAAAGCGTAATGGAAACAACCAGGAGACTAGAGCCTGTGTAGAGTAGAGAAGAGCCAAGTAGGGCCAAGTGGGGCTGGTGGAAATAGGGCTATACCTTGTTATAGGGCAAAAGAAATGCACCTTTTACAGAACAAGAATATTGTAATTTTTATTGAAAGGATACAGTGATGATTGCATTCAACCTGCCATCCACCTGCAAATCTCAAACACTTCTAGATCTCTCATTTTAAGGTGTACTGCGCAACCTTTTCCATGACCATTTATCATTAGTTTTCCAGGGATGTACTGCAGTGTGATACAAAACTAGGACATTATGAATTACAGATATGTTCATTCACTGCTATAAATGAATGACGGCTCACAGATATGGACTGTCTGTAAGTTAGCCTCATAAAGTCTTTCTCGTCTCTGTTCTGGGAAACATGCCAAGCAAAACAACATTTTGATTGGCCCAAGCAATTAGCACAACCTCTATCAGGAAAGTTGTATAGTGGGGCTGCCAGATGAATCTCAAATCCAATTGCAGTGTTAGTGCTAGCAACTTCAAAATGACCCACAGATAATTAGTAGAATAAAAATACCCTAAATTAGATTCTAAAGGGGTCTAAATGACAGCACAAGGTTTTTGATAAATAAATATTGAGGCATCTCTTGTCATAGTCCTAGATATCATTAGTTCATCAGGGTGGACAGTTATGGTCCGGGACATTAAATTAATATTAACATTTATGACATTTTTGGTCATCCTCCTATGTGATTGTTAATAATCTATTTTCTGTGTTAGAAACTTCTCTGAACTGATGTTGAGAAATCAAGTTTGTCAAATCCTCCGACATGACTGCTGTTGAGATTTAGGGCTTAAATAAGAATTGAAGTAGTTGAGGGGTTACAATATATGTAGACTGGCCTTAGCCATCCGTACACGCCACTCAATTAAATTTTCAATGTAATTTGTACTATGGTGTGGTACGACCAGGCTACAATATATGCAGTGCACATTTTTTAGTAGTAGTAGTCTAATTTTCAATCTGTTTCTGTAATTAAACCAACTCATCTTAAAAATTACTCATTGCCTGAAAAGTGCTAAGCCTATTTGTAATGTTGATGATTATCGCTTACAGTCCAAAATATAAAACATTTTCTGAGATGTTTTATTTGGAGTTTTCAACGGCTGTGAGCCAAATTTATAACTATGAGTCAATCGTATTATATTAAATGGACTATAAACTATATTCTCCTTTATTGAACAACAATGAAAGAGTCGCTTCCCTTTCAATAAACTTAAAACAATTATATTTCTTTTTCTCCCACTACACATCAAGCTACTATGCACTTTTTAAAAAATGACAAAACCCAAAGTGGTTTCAACCGGAGTAATTGTCTTTTATGCAAACTGAAATTCAGGTTGTATAAAAAAAAAAATATATATCTAAAACTGCTGTTCCATAACACAGTGTAGCGTGTGTCTCATAATGAAGGGGGAGCGTTTGTGTGGTTGCTTGGAAGGAAGTACAAGATTATCTGTAGTTTTATTTCAGCTAAAGCAGATTTAAAAGATGAAATAAACACAACTTTGATCTTTTTGTAAGAGGGGTATCATAGCCTTATTGTGGGGGTATAGTGTTGCTGGTGCCCAGAGTCAGGACATAACATGAGGAGGCAGCGTTTCAGACTCAGGCAGCTAAAATCTGGAACAGGCTTCCTGAAAATGTGAGACAGACTTCTACCCTGACAATGTTCAAATCCAGGTTAAAACAGTTCTGTTTGGCTGTGCATACAACTGAAGGATTGTATCTTCGGCCCCTCCGACCACCATCAACCATTCACACACACCAGACTCATTCTAGGCAATGGGAGTAAAGTGTCTTGCATAAGGACACAACGGCAGTTTGGCACTTTACAGCCGGAGCCGCCCCACTGTGGCACCTGGTGTTCCCAGAGGTTGAGTGTCTTTCCAAGGACACAACAACACCTTCGACAGTGGGAGTCGAAGGTGAAAGTCGGGCTCGAACCCACGACCCTCTGGCTCAAAGGCCATTGCTCTACCAACTGAGCTACTGTCATTTATGTTTTGAATGCCTTGTGTGATTATAATGTTTCTTGTTTTCAAAGGGCGCTTTGAGTTGCCTATGTACAAGATAAGATAGTCCTTTATTCGTACCAGTCGGGAAATTTCAATGTTGCAACGCGTATGCAGGACAGTAGTGAGAGCACACAAAATAAGATAAGATAAACCTTTATTAGTCTCACAGTGGAGAAATTTCAGTGTCATTGTTGCACACATTACAGCAGAGAAAGGAAATAAGAGCACTCAGATTGCACACATCAAATATACAGTATAAGTAGCTGATATGTTTCTTCTAGCTGTAAATGCTTCAATGTCAACCTTTCAAAATAGCTCTAATTATATATAATATATATATATATATATATAGTGCAAAGTTATATACAGGATAAGTAGATACAGTGACATTCAGTGAACATTCTGAAGTTGCACTGTTATGAACTTGCTATACAAATAACCTGGCCTTGTCTATAGTGATCAGACCTTTATTTTTACTATTTATCCCAAAACACGCCAGTATAGAGAGATGGCTTCATGCTCAATGTACCAGACGCAATAACTTTCACTGGACGTGCTTAACTTTTACAAGTCTAACAGGTTAACATGTAATCAGCCATGCCCTTTTCACTGCTTTGTTTTCAATACAAACTTCCAGGCGAGAATAGCTATTTTCAGTCACCTCTCACTACAAAAGAGCACGACCTCCAGAGACCCACAGCAAGCCATACATACAATAACACGCCAACACAGCCCATTATGCCAGTTTGTGGTTGCCATTTTGGGCTATTCCTGGAGAAAAGGAAAAAAAGCCTAAATGCAGGCGTTTAACTTGGGAGCTTTTCAATTGCACTGTGCATAGGCAGAGGACTGGAAAGTGCTGATGTGGTGGTACATTGAACAATTGTTTATTTATTAAGCAAAAGGTCAAAAACGCTGCACCGACTCAAAATACGTGTCCTACTGTAAGCAGTGTTAGCATGTCGGTAGTGCAATGTAGCCACGCGTGCATAATTATCATCACACTTAAGTTTAGCAGTTTAGCTTGGAGAATGCACTTAAACAGGCATAAAAAATAGGTTTGGCAATTGCACAAAGTTTTAAAGCTAATTCGCAAGTCTTGTTTTGAAGGCCTGGCTAGCATAGCATTGAGTTTTCCTATGTATTTGCCTCGGCCCTTTCACAACTACATAACAAAGTGTACACAATCCATTTAAAGTAGCTTTCTTCGGCGAATTCTTTACCACACTTTCAAAGCAATTGTGGTGTAAGGTTTTAAGCAATAACCCAATGCTCGACAGTTGTAGCTAAGTGCTTACCAAGAGAAGTTGGAAAAGTTGTGCTGCTCCGCCATAACTTCAGGAAAAAGTGGCGTCGCTGACATCATATTTGCGAGGCGTTCAATGCGCGCAGGAAAAAAAACTTACAAGTAAAAATGAAGTGCAAAACAATAAAAGTCCTGGTTGGAAATGTTTGAAATGCACGTAAATGAATGATATTGTTATTTTTTGTGTTAAAATTATTAAATAGAAGGTGCAAAAATACGTCTTTTATTTAACGTATTTAATCCCAAACACAAAACTAACGCATGTCCTTAAAATAGCGTTCTTAAAAAGTGCCTTTCGCCGAAAAAATACGCGCATTTGTATATTTTTGGTTGATATACATCGTAATAGATTCTGTCTGGAGTAACTGTGTATTGTCTGAGGTCTGAAGTCAGTGTATGAGAGAAGCAGGACATTCAGCCACCACTATGTACGGAGTAATGATGAGCCCTCCTCTATGACAGCATCAGAGGTTTTATTGTTCTTATTGAGCATGGAAATAGTTTGCATGGGTATTATTTGCAAAGCGTAATGACGAAGCAAAGCATGACTGCATTTGGTTACTACGAGGCTGTAAAAGTGTTATAAACAGAATATGGTGATGTTATTTAAAAGTGTTCCATCTTCAAAGGACATGGTAGTTCTATGAGGAGCACAGGGACTGGCCTCCTGCTTGGACTCTGAGGAGCACAGGGACTGGCCTCCGGCTTGGACTCTGAGGAGCACAGGGACTGGCTTCCTGCTTGGACTCTGAGGAACACAGGGACTGGCCTTCTGCTTGGATTTTGAGGAGCACAGGGACTGGCCTCCTGCTGGGACTCTGAGGAGCACAGGGACTGGCTTCCTGCTTGGACTCTGAGGAGCACAGGGACTGGCTTCCTGCTTGGACTCTGAGGAGCACAGGGACTGGCCTCCGGCTTGGACTCTGAGGAGCACAGGGACTGGCTTCCTGCTTGGACTCTGAGGAACACAGGGACTGGCCTTCTGCTTGGATTTTGAGGAGCACAGGGACTGGCCTCCTGCTGGGACTCTGAGGAGCACAGGGACTGGCCTCCTGCTAGGACTCTGAGGAGCACAGGGACTGGCCTTCTGCTAGGACTCTGAGGAGCACAGGGACTGGCCTTCTGCTAGGACTCTGAGGAGCACAGGGACTGGCCTCCTGCTGATGCACAGCGTCAGGTTTAAACATGGTGAGGCAGCATTTCAGATGTTTGCAGCTAAAACAATGTTCGAATCCAGGTTAAACAACCAGTTTGTTTAGCGGCACACAACTGAAGGCTCTTTTTAATGTTTTGTGATGATTTACAATTTTTATGCCTTGTATGATTATTTGTTTCTCTTTTTGTAAGGCACTTTGCGTTGTCTTGTTTATGAACTGCGTTCTACAAATCAGCTTGTGATGCCTTGCCTCATATGTACATTGAAATTACATACATGTGTCAAATATTGGCCACTAAATAGCGCCATCGCCTGGTTCAATAGAGGAGGTGCAGGTTTCAGGGCTATTATACTTTGTCTATTCTTACTTTGTGGCGATATTAATCTTCATTTTAAAGTTAAGTAAAGTGAAAGTAATATTGTACATATTTAGATCTACAGTGTTTGTTTATATACTGTAGATAAAAATATAACATATAGAGTAAATATGCATTAATAACACACTTACCTCAAGTTTCCATCCATCAAGGTTGTTTAGGTCCAGAGCTGAGCAAATGAAAATTATAATAGCCTCCATTGGATTTAAGATACAAAAACAGCTTTATCAACATCCCATGGAAAATGTTTGAACAGCCCCAGCCTCCACTGTTTCCGTAAGCAGCAAAAGTCCATTGTGACAATGCTGGAACTGTCTTTCCAAGCGTGGTCTGCCTATAAATTTGAGCTCACATTGCTTAAGAGATTTTTGAGATAACTAATGGCACACATACTGTTGGACTATCTGAGAGGATGAGGGAAGGGCTATGTCATTGTTGGAATTTAAGGTGCTCCATTTTATCTGGCACAAATACACATGCAATTCAAAACAATGTTACGTCCAGCAGTAAGTCATTTTAAACAGAAGTTACAGTTTATTTATATTTGTCAATTATCCCAGTATTAATAAATGTGCATGCAACATTTTGACTTCTGTGCACTCAATGAGAAATCCACCTTAAGACTGGGATGAAAGCTATTGATCTCTCTGTGCCTTTGGTGATGGGATACTCCTGCATGTGCATGTGCTACACTGAGATAGCTGTAACACTGGTACAAAGAGGACACCTATGAAAACTGTAAACATTATAGCCTCTGTGCGTTTTAAAAAGTACATGCATTTAAAGATGTGGTTTGAGTTTGTTCCGCTGTATCTTGCAATCATGCAACAGCACAGTTAAAAGAAAAAAAACACCAATTTTGCAATAGGATTCTTTGTTTTTTTTGTTTTTTGTAAAATCCTGCATACGTTTGTTTTTTTGCATTTATCCTTTGGTCAAAGCCTCTTATCTTATAGACAAACCTGTTCCACCAAAATATGCAGTTTATTGACATAGGGACGAACACCTGAAATTGTAGGGAAATGTGTTCCCAAAACAACCCAGAAAGCCATGTCACGTCGTCATTATTTGGGAGAGAAATATGCCGTAACAAAAAATTAATTCTCATTTTCATATTTGAGGGCATAAAAATGAGGACATTCTCTTCTTTAGATGGCTCTAAAATAATTCATTTGACACATCTGATGACTTGTAACTAAAACAGGCTATAATTCAAAAATACATTGTATTGGTTGTAAAAATTGGTTATTGTCTGCACACTCATTAGATGAATTGGTTTTATATAGCGCTTTTTGGACACTGAATGCTTCCAGCCTCATTCATTCCCTCTGTACACAGTGGTGAAAAGCTATTACTGTAGCCACAGCTGCCCTGGGACAGACTAATCAGTATTTGCCATCAACATCTCTGACCACCACCAACCGCCCACGCCACACCAGACTTATACCTAGCAAAGTGGGGAAGCATCTTGACCAAGGACACAAAAACAGTTTGGCACTTTACAGTCACCCCACAGTGGCACCTGGGGCTCCTATAGGTCTGAGCCAAAGCAATTTCCTAGTCTGTGACCTCCTGTTACTTACGTGGCAATAAAAATGATTCTGATTCTGACATCATAGTTCTAACCAGGCCCTGTTCTACTTAGCGGAAAAGGTCTGACAGGATCTATGGAGTTATTATTGCTATACAGTGTACTTTTTCCTTGGGTAGCCCAGGTACGCTTTTATAGAGCACGTATTTTTTTCATTCTTCAGCCTTAAAATGTTTCAAGCCTAGATGTGATTATTTAGGGGGGGTTTCTGCTCTGTACGGTGCACTGCAACATTTCCGTGAGACAGAATAGTTTTACTTCGTTGAAATAAAATAAAAAACTGACGCAAATAAATAAATAAGTAAAACATGAAAAATAATTAAATAAAAAAGGACAACAACACTACCACATTTGACGTCGGTGGTAGCGGAGGGGGGGTCGGCAGTCCCGGCTCGTGGGATTGGCTGAGCGACAGGGGCGGTGCCCAGGCTTTCCCTGCCGTGGATGGCTGCTGGAGGAGGAAGGATCCAATCACCGCGAAGCTTTCCAGTGGTTACTGTGAATGACAATCGCGCTGCTCTTGCTCACCCACCGCATGCAGCGAAAGAAGAAGGCGTAAACACTGACACTGCTAAGGTAGCCACTGAGGTAAGCACCAACAAAGCAGCATTTTAAAACATTCTTTCCCATGCACAATGCTTAGAGTCGTGTCTATTATATGTATTGCAATGCGAACCAGCGCGTTGTAACTTTCAAACACCGCTGCTTTCGTTTCTCGTTGCGATCTCGGCTGAGTTGTGTTTGCAATACGGAGTAACGGGATCACGCTTTGGCCCGCTAAATGCTAGCTTTGCTTCAAAATGGCAACCCTGGGGAAATGTGCGTGCTGCGCGGGAAATGAGTTAGGCTCGCAAAACGGGCTAGAATCCGGGGTAGTGTGTGAGATAAACGGCCGTGTAGAGTTTCGTAGGTGGAATGATTTGTTTTGAAGAAGATTTTGGGTGAAAACGTCGAGCGTGTGGTGCTCACGGGCTGGTGTTAGCATGGTGGCTAGCGTGTAGCCCGCGAGCACGCAGTCTGATCAACGTGACTAGGCCAGCGCGTGCACCCCCAGTCTCCACAACATAGCCTGTTTAATAATACGGCAAGATACAAATAACGTAATTGGGAGAAGTCGTGATTGACGAGTCCCTATGAGGTTCCCGAAAGAGCATTCACTTGATGCTATGTTTTGTCCTCGAACGAGTGCAGATCTGATTTTAACACGGTGGAAATGACTGCCCTCCGTAGCTAGCCCCAAAGTTAGCACACAATCCCAGCATGTTTTCGCCGTGGTCAGCATGGGTTTCAATAAAGGCCATTCCCACAGTAGACATAAAAGAAAGTCATTGTCTTGCCTCAGCAATGATCAAGTGATGTTTCTTGAACGAATTAAAGGTATTCTGAGATACATTGACCCTTATGGATGACTGAGGGGCGCCTTAATCATTAACTATATTTTACTGACCCGTCAGCAAACACTTGGAGAAGTTTGACCTATGGCGATCACAACATGATGCCATTGAGGAATTCGTGTAAGTTAGCCAAGTAGTAGATCCTTTAGTTAAATATCTCCCTTCGTCATTAGAATAGACTAGATCCAAATATATTGTCAAACTCTGTGGGTTTTGAAATGAGAAATATGGAAAATGTAAGTTCATTAGAAAGCCCCACAGAGGCGATAGTCTGTGTACCTGTTGTTTGGAAGAAATTAATGACTTGACAAATAAAAGATGTGTAACAGCTTCTTTTGTGGTCAGGTAATGGAGATGAGCAGCAACGGCGAATGCTACGGATGTGGCCGTACAGGGCATTGGATCAAGAATTGCCCAACTGGGGGTGGACGTGGACGTGGCAAGGGCCGAACACGGGGAAAGGGTGATTTCCTGTTTTTAAATGGCACATTGTAATGATTATTTTATTATAAATAACATAAATGTTTGTCTTTGCAGAACTATTCTGTTATCGGTGTGGAGACCAAGGACACATGGCTCGTGATTGTGAACAAGTTGAAGATTGTATGTAGAACAGTCATCTGCCGCGTTAGTTCGTTTGGATTGTTGAACAGGGCTCAGTGGTTTCCTTTTCTATATTTTTAGCTTGCTACAACTGTCGCAGGAGTGGTCACATTTCTCGGGACTGCAAGGAGCCCAAGAAGGAACGAGAGCAGGTCTGCTACAGCTGTGGCAAGGCTGGCCACATGGCTCGGGACTGTGACCATGCAGAGCAGAAATGTTACACCTGTGGTGGTTTTGGTCACATCCAGAAGCTTTGTAAACAGGTGAAATGTTACAGGTGAGTTTTCACGCCACTCCCACTTTGTAGCCTGTAATATTCACAAGTTGCTATGATCTGATCGCTTTGCATATTTGATCCAGATGTGGAGAGATCGGTCACGTCGCAGTGCATTGCGGTAAATCCAGCGACACTAACTGCTACAACTGCGGGAAGGCTGGGCACTTGGCAAAGGACTGCAGCAGCATTGAAGCCACAGCATAATCAGTGCCCTCTGTTGCCCCTCCTTTTTCAGATTGATGGTTGGTTGTATTATTTTCTCTGAATCCTCTTCACTGGCCAAAGGTTGGCTAACAGAGGCTAGTCCCAGGCCAGTGAGTCTCGACATGTAATACAAAGAAAGGGGTGAAAAAATATCTTTCTGCATTCAATACAAAATGTTTTAGTTTGGTAGCGGTGTTATGTATAATGCTTTGTTAAAGAACCCCCCTTTCCAAGCCACTGGTGATCAGAGATCAATAAATGGGACTAAACACGTGGGAACCTATAGGACATCTGAGCTTATGGAATTGAGTCTCAGTCAAATGAGATGGAAGGGAGTAAATGGAAATTGAACTTCCATGTATGGTTATTTTGGTTTGTTTTAGTGGGGTATGAGTTGGCCAAGGGAGTATGACATGGAAATAGTTCATAACATGCATTTCAGCCCAACATGCAGCTACATGGGCGAAACAAACTACATGTTATATTGCTAAGATATATAATTATGGAGGAATTAAAAGAATCCAGTTCTTTTATAGAAAAAAAATCTGTTTACAGTTTAAATATCTCTTGGTAATAATCCAAGGTAGACTTTCATTTTCAAATGGATTTCATTTTTGTTTTTTTAACCTTATGTAACAAGCGGTTGTCAGAACAGCAGATTTAGAAGTTATTTGGGGATGGAAAAAAGTTTTCACAGAAATCAAAAAATGTTATTTTTGTACAATATCACTTAGACTACTGTATAAATACCATTTGCTTGTACTCGGTTTTTAAGTCGGAAGGAAAGTGCAACTGAAGTCCTAGAAAATAGAAATGTAATTTTAAACTCATCAATAAAGCTGGAGGAGCACGGGGAAGACGATTGTTTTGTTTTTTCTTGTGTATTAAGTTCTAACTAAAGTTTTTGTTGCATGAAAACTGCTGTCGTTTAGTTTCTTGATTTAGGTCATTGACCATTGCTAATTGCATGACTAATTCTATACAGCAAGGCAAGAGATGCCCATACGGAAGATCTTTGCACTTTCCTCTTCCCATTGGAACTAGTAAAATCCCAATTCAAAATGGAGACTGATTCACGAAGTGTTTCCGTTTGTATCTGCGCGGGGAAATATGCCCCTACACAACACACCACCTGAAAGACTGACATGTGGCGTTAGTTCCACCCTGTTACGTTAAAAGCAGTGTGCGCTAAGTGCAGCGGCTCCTGCTGCAGTCTGCACACAGCTCAGGGCTCCCTCTGCGCAGGGAGCAGCAGAAACAGACTGGAGCATGCATAGTGTAAAATGGCAGCGCACTGCTCTGCTGCAGAGGGAGGCCTTCCTCTTACGTCAGCGCGTCTCCTCGCGCATGCTCCGCTCGGCCCGTGCAGCCGTGACAAACATGAGCGGTGAAAACATACCGAGAAAAACAGCTGCTCACTGACCCCGTTCCTCCCGGTGATATCCCGGTGAACAGCGGAGATGCGGGGACTGCTACCTTTCTCCCTGGGCCTTAGCGCTCTCCGGACCGGACAACAAGCTGCCAGGGCGGGCGGCTTCAAGTGCGAGCTTCACGGAACTCGGTCTGTAAACAAGGTATTGTGACCCTACAATGCATTTACTGTTCCTCTTTCCATATAGTACTATTCCCTGTAGATATTATAGCAGCAACTTTCAGACGGATGCGCTGTGATCTGCAGCCAGTGACAACAAGAATCCCCCTTCCCTTGTATTTTAACACATTAAATATTCTCACTGCACGTCACCTCAGCTTCAATTGTATCTCATCTGATAGTTTTTTTTAGGGGTCAGACTCCGGCAGCATCCCTTATGCGTTATATCCTCCCAATCATGGCTCTAATATGAAAAGAAAACACAATGGTCCTGTAATAAAACATTGGGACACTACATTAACATGTTGTAGATTACTTCTTGAAAAGCTTAAGTCTTTCCACAATGTCTTAATCCATGAACAGAATTACGTGTAAGCAGTTTAAAAGAAATCTCATAAAGAAATGCACCAGTCCCTTCCCTCATAAAGTATGCATGAAAGACATTTATTAAAAGATTATATATAAGCAAACCAAGAAGAAAAACTCAGTTTTATTTTCTCCACAGGCACAGCCAACCTTTGGGCTGTTGTTTGACATAGATGGCGTCCTTGTCCGAGGAAGAATGCCAATCCCTGCTGCTAAAAAGGCCTTTTCGAAGCTAGTGGACTCAAAAGGACAGTTTGTGGTGCCCGTTGTGTTTGTCACAAATGCCGGGAACTGCCTCCGACAGACTAAAGCCGCACAGCTCTCGCACATTCTGGGGGTGCAGGTAAGAGTATACACAGACACGTTGATGCAAAAACAGACCTCCTTTGCATGAACTTGTCTTCAGATTACAGCGGACCAGGTGATCATGTCCCACAGTCCTCTGAGGATGTTCAAAAAGTACCACAACAAGTGTGTGCTGGTGTCAGGACAAGGGCCGGTCCTGGAGATAGCAAAAAAGTATCCTTCAGCATTCCTATGGTTGTTGACTGACATTTCATACAAGCATTGTGTCCTTAACTGACCCTTCAGTTTAGGCTTTAATAATGTGACCAGTGTTGATATGCTGAGGGAGACCTTCCCCTTATTAGACATGGTGGACCACAACAGAAGACCCAAACTCCCAGTGAGATACTTCACTTTGTCTTCTTCTCATTCATTTACTGATAGGCTTAACAACTCAATATGTTAACTTGTTTTCTTTCAGTCCACTCCCATCAGTAATCTCCCTCAGGTTGAAGGTAAATAGACTAGCTTCATTTTTCTGTCCCACTAAATAAATTAAGCAAATCACATGTCATTTTGCACACAGCTGTGATTCTGTTTGGGGAGCCCATCAGATGGGAGACCAACCTTCAGCTCATCATCGATGTTCTGTTGACCGGGGGAAACCTGAGCCGGGTTCACCAAACGCAGAAGACTCCTCACTTGCCTTTGCTGGCCTGCAACATGGACCTCATGTGGATGGCAGAGGCCCATTCACCACGGTATGAAGGCGCTGTTTATACTTTTTATTTAACCTTTATGTAACTAGGAGAGTCCCACTGAGATCAAGAACCTCTTTTTCAAAGGAGTCCTGGACGAGAGGCAGCAAAAGTTACACACAGTTACATACAATTACAGATTATTAAAAAAGTTACATGTCAATCCGGATGTCTCAAGTCTACTGTGAAGTTCACTGTTGACACAAGGACTCCCAGAGCAGAGCATAAAATGAAATACTGAAAATCTAAAAGTGTGTTGCTATGGTAACTAACACTTGCTCTGCGTTGGGGGAAAAAACAGCAGAACCAGTCCAGAACCAGCCCCTTGGAGAAAAGGGGCTTTTACTGCCATTGAATACTGGTTGCCAAGCAACCTTGAAATGAGTTGCGCTGTAAAAATGATTCCACTGGGAGTTAACAACAAGTGTGAACAAGGGGTAGGAAACATAAGTTTCACTTCTACCTACTCCTTTTCGAATTGTGTATATATATATATATATGTTCTTTTTCAGTGTGTTGCACAATTAATTCGAAATAAAGACTACTACTACTACTAGTTAAAGATGCAGTTAGCGATTTTGTTAGCTTAGCCGTAGCAGCAACTGGAAACCACTCCCCCCTCGCCTCTCCAACATACCAAACATCCAGCATTTTCTTTTCTTTATCACAACAGGGAGAGTGGGTGGCAAACGTGAAATTGGCATTTTCTGTTCAGCCCTTTTAGGTTTAAAAAAATAATCCAATAACTCAGGTGCGCACACTCGCGAGAAACGGGAAGAGGGTGAAGGAGGTAAACACATCCCATTGGTTCGTTGGGGATGAACGAATCCCATTGGTTTGTTTTTATCGGTCCGCTCAAATATTTTTTATTATTTCTGGAGACTATAGGCATCTGGTCAATTCCAATACTATTTGAAAACACATAACTTAACTACTTTTAGGGTTTAGGCACGTTTTCCCACAATATTAAAAAAAAAAACTGTCTGGAAAAAATCACTGACCGCATCTTTAACAGTGCTACTTACATTGAAAAAATAAAAGATAATTCCATAAAAATATTATCAGTAAAGAGAAATTAGCTACTTATATAAATAGAAACGGTCACAGTTATGAAGACCACAAACATACATTGGCTCAGTAATTTACGCTTCCAAAATTCAAAGCCGTCAAATTGACTGCTATGGGAGTTCCACAGAGTTATGTGGGTTTTGTATCATTGACCAGCTTCTCTTGCGCAGGTTTGGCCATGGGACATTCCTCGTTTGCCTTGAAAATATTTATAAGAAGATCACTGGTGAAGAGCTGAAGTACGAGGCCCTCATGGGGAAACCGAGCGAGCTGACGTACCACTTTGCAGAGTACATGATCCGCTGTCAGGCCACGGAGCGGGCGTGGACCAGTCCCATCACCTCACTCTATGCCATAGGGTAAGACCAATTAAACTGGCTACTCATTCAACGGAGAAATCAATTGAAAAGGGGCTGGACGAAGCAGACGCTGATTTGGCTCCAACCCCTCACACTCTTTCAACACAAAACACACACAATGTCCTCTCTCAAAAAGACGCTTGGGCTTTAGATGTGACATTGATCCAAACAGACTCCACTCAGTCCTTTTACATATTTAAACAGGACACAATGCCCCTTTTGACAGTTTTACAAAGGGCCTTTTTTTGAGCTATAATTCAAAGATGGTGAATGTGACTGATAGCATCAACACTTTCTTTCTGGCCAAATGTTGTCAAATCAATTTGTAATATATTGAAAACGATTCTGTTGTCTGTCTGATAATGACAACAGAGGTCTCCATCCCCCAGTTTTCTGTAGCGACATCTTGGAGACTTCTGTGGTCGTTGTGGATGAGGTTCTTTCTCCTCTCTAAAGACAAAGCTGCACATTCTTCTCGGAAAACATTTGCCTGTTGCTGTAAATTCCTGGGCCACATTGCATGAACTGTATGTTTGAGATTTCCACAGATCAGGTCAATCAGGTTATGACAATATCTGGCTTTACACAACCACTAACAATCATGTTGGCGTTATGATCATTGCTCTGGGAACACCAGGTGCCACAGTGGGGCGGCTGTAAAGTGTCAAACTGTTGGTGTGTCTTTAGGCAAGACACTTCACCCACATTGTCTTGAATGAGTGGTGTGAGCATGAATGGTTTGTGGTGGTCGGAGGAGCTGATGGCACATAAGATAAGATATTCCTTTGTTCGTCCCACAGTGGGGACATTTTTGTGTTGTTGTTGCGTACATTAAAGCAGAGAAAGAAGGAAATAAGAGCACTCAGATTGCACACATCAGTCTATTACCTACGATAATATACAGTAGAATTGAAATAAAAAGTTAATACAATGGTAAAATGGAATAAAATAAACTCTGGAGCTAAAATTGTATTTACAGATGTGTAATTTGTACTTTAGCAACGGTGAATATGAGCAGAATAAACAATTGTAACAACTTCTGTCAGTGTGCCCCAGGGCAGCTGTAGATACAGTAGTTTATCACCACCATGTATGGAATGAATGAATAATCCCATGTGAAGAGTGTCTTTGAGTGTCTAAAAAGCGTTATATAATGTTATAATGATCCTTATTATTATTATAAAATACTTGAAAGGCATATACAGCATTGATAATAAAAATAATAATTGTGTCGGCCTTTGATCAATACTTAAATGGGGAAGTGAGAAAAGTTTCAAAATCTGGGATTTCACGGAGGAAACGTGGCCTATTCTCCATCAATATCTTGCATACATTGTTAATTTTTCTCACAAACCTCCACTTGTAGAAGGAAGTCAAACGGCTGTAATAGCCGTTTGACTTCCTTCTAAAAGTGGAGGTTTGCCCTGCTTTTAACAGATAAAAAGAATAACTCAGCAGTAAGCGGAAGTGCTTTGTGCATGGTCAGGAGTGAGAGAGAAAACTGAGCATCACACGTTTCCCATTCACTGCCATGACACTGGGCAAACTACTCTGAATGGTACCATTTATGGGCATCCCAGAACACTTAATAATAGTTTACTGTAGGAAGATTCATCTTGTCCTCTTACGCACTTTTATCCCGAGACTCTGCTGAACAGTTAATGAACAGTTATTAAAAAAACACTACTTTTGAAGTTATTTGTAGGGAAATTCTTCCTCCGCATTTAACCCATCCTGAATGCCACTCGGGCCTCTGCGTTACGAGAAGTGGTTGCTGTAGTGCAGTGTCCAAGGACCCAGCTCTAGTTGTTGATCCTCCGGTTGGTCTGGACCAGAGCTGGAGGATGTTGCCCATTTGACATTTTTTTTATGGTAGACCTACGCAGACACGGGGAGAACATGCAAACTCCACTCTGAAAGACCCTATTCCGACTGGGATTCAATCCCAGGAAAGGATTTCTGAGAAGCAAGCTCAAATTATTAATGTTTTACAGAAAAAAACTTTATTGCGGTAAATGTGATACATATACATGTTTCCTTGCAGGGATAACCTCATGACCGACATATACGGTGCCAACCTCTACAACCGCTACCTGCAGGAGCGACTCTCCCGGAAGAACCCCAAAGCCGTGGCGAAGCTGGCCACCGCGGCGGGATCCACCACGGCCGCCATTCCGCACGTGGAGGAGGCGGAGAACATGTGGGAGAGCGAGTTCGCCTTGCCCTCCGCCACGTCCTGCAAGTCCATCCTGGTCTGCACCGGAGTCTACAACCCCCAGGCCGAGGTGCCCCCCGACGCCAGCCAGTGCATCCAGGAGACGGTCTTCCACGGCCACAGGGACTTCAGGTTCGACCCGGCGCTGGTGGAGCCGGGGCAGATTGTGAACGACGTGTTGGAGGCCGTAGAGGCGGTCTTTGAGAAGGAGAAGTTTTTGCTTCAGTAGTCACACTGCAAATAGAGAAAACATTTGAGAAAATAGCTTGAATTAGGGGAAATATTCCAGGATTTGAGTATAATTTGATTGTCTTAAAGCAGCGTTGATTTTAAGTATTTTGTATATTATTTTTAACTGTAATTGTCAAATACAGTACTTGCTGGACTACTAAGCACACCTATATATAAGGCACACCAGCCACATCCTAAGGGAGCATACAGTTTGGCCACATGGAGGCCGCACTTAAAGTCAGTTTTCATGTTATAATATAAAATAATAATAAAAACGAATAGATAGATAACTGTTGTAGGGTGTGGTTTTAACTGTTTACGTTATGGACAAAGTCAAACACAAACTCTCAGTCGGGACTCATTTACCAATTCATTTTGACACTCCCTGTGCGTCCTATAGCTACTTAAACCTGCATGGAATGAAATACTTAGACTCTGCTCTGAAATCTTTTCCCTGCATGTCTCCGCATCGCTATATGGACCACAAAGTTTAAAGAAGGGGAAAACATTAGTGTCTTATAGTCCGGCAATTGCGGTAAATCAGTTTTAGTTTTAGTTAATGTCCTCCTCACTCGTCCCCTGAATCCATAAGTTGTTTTTTTCCCCAATTTCCAAGAACTGTTTGTTTATGGCCTGGTTTGCAGCTCAGGGATTGAAAAGTCAGTCGGGAGCTCAGTCAGGCGAGAGGAGCATGGAATAGAGCCGCTGAGGTGACCCAGGGGAAGACCCAGGACACGCTGGAGGGTCTGTGTCTCTCAGTTGGCCTGGGAACGCCTCAGGATTCCGCCGGATGAGCTTGAGGAAGTATGGGTGGATAGGGAAGTCCAGAATGCAGCAACGGTTAGACAGAAAATAAATGGGTTGAAAAGTCGTACTTGAATTTCATCATCACAATGTTTTTTTATTTAGTTTGTCATAAAAATATGTCACAACTACAATGAATGACAATATTTTGCATGACAATATGAACGCTGCCAAAAAGTAGATTTTCCAATGGAACAAGCAGTTTTCTTTCAAGCACAATAGTATTTCTTTTCACATTGAAGTGAAAAAATGCTGGATTTTTTATAATGTATATACAACATGAGGCATTTTTTGCTTGTTCCATTCGCAAAATACATGTTTAAGACAGTCACAAGGTACTCCAATCTAATCAATCGCTTGAGCATTTCTTGTGTATTATTTGCAGTGTGTTACGGAGGTTGAATAAGCAATAGCGATCGGTGCCAATTGAAGCAAAAAGTAACACTGTGTTATAACTTGGGAATAGCAGTATGGCCCGAATATCTTTTGCTCTAAAAATATACGTTTAGACAAGTTTATTTCAGCTGTTACTCAATTTATGTTACGTTATCGTGGCCATGCATTAAACCTGTTCCATTACTGCCTTATCCTCCCTGTGTCTCTTAGAATATAAAGTTTTGACATATCCTTTTTGACCTGGTATTTCTCAGTGTTATGATGGAGCAGAGATCGTTTTTAACCTTTTGAGAGATGACTTTTATGCCACATGTCTGCAGTCATGTCGTTTACCCGTTTGTGCTGAGCATCTATGCATGAGTTCCCACGTGCACTGTATACGAGTCGAAATGTGCAATATTGTCCCAGTACTGTCTGCATTGTCTCCATGTTGTGAGAAGCCATCATAGTTTCACCCAGCGCTGATTAAACACGGTGCAAAAGAAACATTCTGCTGCTTTTATTATTCATTTTTGTCCTCTTTAATTCAAGTCACAGGTTTAACTAAGTACAAATTCATTTATTCACTTATTATGCAAATTTACTTGCTATGTTACAACATTGTTCCCTCATCCGTCACACACCTGGAGTTGTATTTAGATCCACCCACGTTAATGTGAGGGACGTATGGCACAAACATGTAACTCTGCCACTTCTGTCTAAAAAAACTCTTATTAATTATTAAATTATTAAAACAACTCGCCGACCTTACCCATTATTGTCCCGGGTAAACAGCATTTCAGCTAGGGTAAAACAAGGCTGCAGTGGGGGTTAGGATTCATAATAGAAATATAGATAATTAGATGGTATTAGAGTGTTTGTGGAAGAAATACTGGCTAAATATTGGCTTTAAACTGAAGTGTTAAGCTAATACGTTTTTTTAGTAAGGGCCTTTCATGGGACTGCATATAAGCACCACTAATTATAGAACTATTATCCACAAACCAGGATTTGTAAGCAAAACTTTTATTATTATTATACTAGTAGTAGTAGATGATCTGTTTTGTTTCATAAAGAAAACAATGTTTAATTCAATTTATTGTTGAAATAAATAAAATGCAATATTTAGTGACAAAATCAGGCCACAATGAGCTGTCATGTGCAAGAATTCATGCTATATTTTCAAACAGAAACCCGGAAGCCAATAATGTGGTTATCCCTACTTTATTTTCTAGTCATTCACTCATTTTCATCTCCTGAGTCCATTTCCGGGTCTGACAATTTGAGCTATCACCCAATTCACATAACCACTCACTGATCCTCCTGCAGGTGGTGAGTCCGCAAGAGGATGGCTTCTCCGTCACCGACAACACAGCCTTGTCGTTTGAGCAGAGGCTTCAGGCAAAGTAGGGTTTGGTGTCATGCCTAAGGACACAACAGCAGCAGACAGAAGAGTCACCGTCACCCCTACGTCAATTGTGAAAAAGCTGATCTAAAGCAAAGAAGCAATCCCATTGATACATCATATAGCTTAAGAAATGTATTTAGGTCTCTTTCATCTTTCTATTTGGCTTTTTCTGCAGTGTCTGTGGCAGAAGCTCCATGCCCAGAAGTGGCCTCTCCATCGGCTCCACCGGTTTATTCAGAAACCCCCAGCTCCTTCTGTGTTTGGGCTTTTGTGATCGCAGAGAACTGGCTTCCAAAATTGCATGCCTTTCATCTATGTAAAGCGTTATCGTGGATTCTTTTGCCAATCTGAGGGCATAAGCACACAACAGGACCACAAACACCAGAGTCACCCCTGTCATAACAAGATAAAGTCCATGTACGCAGCTAGATTTGACACACGACGAGAAGAAATCATCGTCTAGTTCTCTTATAGCTTTTTGGGCCATGTTTATTGGACTGGCACAGGTCGGCTGCTTTGTCACAACATCTCCATTAACCATCAACCAGTTTCTCAAGTATTGAATCTTGCAGTCACAATGGAAAGGATTCCCAGAAATAGACAGGTTCTTTAGGTTGAGGCTGTCGAAGAGGCCTGGAGGAACCGTGCGGAGGCCGGTGTTGGACAGTTGCAGTTGGGTGATGTCCCGGGGCAGGTGAAGCCGCAGAGGGGGGTCAGGAGAAGAGCAGTTTACCATCAGACCTTGGGTGGGGTGGACTGTGCAGCGGCAGGGGGGGTCCAGGCCGGAGATAGGGGTGAGGAGGAAGAAGCAAAATGTCCAACGAGAAGTCATCCTGCAAAAGCGAAAGATTGAAGTAAGTAAGTACGTAATGTTTATTTATATAGCGCTTTGGCACTCTCGCTTTTCAGCTAGTAAGTCCCGGGTTCCCGGTCGAAACAGGGTCTTTATGAGTGGAGTTTGCAGGTTCTCCCCATGTCTGTGTTGGTTTCCTCCAGATGCTCCGGTTTCCCCTACTGCTGTGGCATGTGGCCATACTTAAAGGCAAAAGCCAGAACCCTTCAGACCTCTCAAACTGTGCAGGGCAGGGCCTGGTTAGTACTGTGATGGGAGACCTCTGGGAACACCAAGTGACACAGTGGGGGGTGGCAAAATTGTTGTTGTGTCCTTAGGCAAGACACTTCACCCAAATTGCCTGGAATAAGTCTAGTGTGTATGTGAATAGCTGTGGCTACAGTAGTTTATCACCTCCGTGGATGGAAGGAGAAAGAAAAAAGACATGTGAAGCATCTTTGGGCGTCCAAAAAAGCACTATATAAATCCAATGCCCTATTATTCATTATTATTAAAAAGGTCTGGCATGAGCCTCCTGTATGGTGACCTCGCTGCCATCTCTGTCTGGTGTGAGAGACAAACGCCCACAACAATTGTGAAGCACTTTGTGACTCTGGTCTGTGAAAGGCGCTTTATGAATAAAGATTACTTACTTACAATGTCCAAACACACTGGCGCATTAAAGCCCCCAACCAACGCCATCCATTCTCTCACTCATTCCATTCATGCCTATTGTGCATGTTTTTAGAGGTAGCGGAAACCGGAGCACCCGGAGATAACCTAAGCAGACACACAGAGAACATGCAAACTTCACATAGCAAAGTCTGATGAAAGGCATGAGAAATCAGAACATTCAAAATACACATACTTTATAGTTGGTCAAAGGTTGCAGTCTCCAAAAATTGGTAATGTTCGTACGCGTCCCACATTTTGCAAAAGCCTGGAGGAGATTGTGTGGTGTCACGGAGAATAATTTGCCTGCCACGAATGCACCAATGACAAGGCAGTTTAATTCTGCATGAGGAGATAAGGGCTATCTCATAAAGCGGTGGAAGGGGCCACAGCTCACAACACAACTAAACACTCTCCCAGCTATTTTGGATTCACCGGTGAAGATTTAGCCGCTACAGTTTGTTTTGAGCCTCGTCTGTCTTAGACTTTCTTTCACTGTCCACCCAGTCCCAGGTTACACACAAGCTTCTAGGTACACACAAGGTACTATAAACACTGACTCTTGTGAAACTGGGGAATTTTTCCACCAAGAACAACACTGTGTTTGTCTTGACAGAGAGACTCGTAAAAAGTAAAATTAATTAAAAGAATTAATTAGGCCACAACATTCTGTCCTCATCTAAGTAAAAGTTAGTTATTGTTCATGTGAATATAAGAAAGAGCCCTTTGAGTCACTACTTGAGGCTGTGGGCTGAGAGCTGATTGGCTGAGTGAAGGAGGTAGTCTCTTTTTTCAAAAATTTTAGGGATCTAAAGATGTGACATTAGACCTAAAGCAGAATGTTATTTCCACTGGTACCACTGTTTAGGAAAGTTGGTGCACACTTATATGTTCAACTTGAATAGTATATAAATCGTTAATTTGCAAAAAAGTGACGTTAGAAAATATTGGAAAGGCCTACAATGTGCTATTCACCAGGTAAGTTCTACTTCAAATCCTTTCAAATGTACAGAAAATAACAAAAAGCCTGTGGAAAACAATCTGCGTAAGAGCCATGAACTAATTTATTATATAATTTTATTTTTTGTGGTTTAAAAAGTACCTCTGCTGTAACTAAAAGTAAAAAGTACTTTATTTTGTGTGTATCTTTACCCTTAACCCCTGAATAATAGACGCTTCTATAAAGGTATAAAGGTAGTTGATGGCAGAGACATGGCCCCAGCAGCAGAATGCAGCTGTTATCTTATACTGAACTTAGAAGCAGGGTTAACCACAAGTAATCACAAACTCAGAAGCATGGCTAATCACTTCAAAACTATCTGTTTTTCATAATGTGACATTAGACAAACATTCACTCAGCCAATCAGCTCTCAACCCAAAACATGAAATAATTACCTTTTGCATGACAAAGATGGAATATTTTCTAAGATGAAGACAGCATTTTGTGGTTTGATCTATTCACAACATTTGACTTTAGAAATACTTTATTTTGGCACAAATAGTATGGATTTATGTGAAAATAAAAGTTAGGTAGCTTTAAGTAAAAATAGTAACTTTAAATAATTTACTTTTATACAATTGAATCTTATGTTGAACAGGTGAGTAACCTCGCTTTGATCATCTGGTTCCATTTCACTCATAACGACACATCTGTGGAGAGGTGTCCAGGCAGAAGGAGGAGGAGGCCCAGGGGACGACCCACACACACTAGAGCAGAGGTCGGGAACCTATTTTGCTGAAAGAGCCAAAAAAAAAGTCTCCTTTTATTTCTATGGAGCCATAAATGTGATTATGTATGTTTAAAAAAAAAAAAAACATATTTAGAGTGTAATAATAGTTTTAAACTGATTTTTTTTGTTTAATAACATTTTATATTGAAGAATATACATACAACATCTTACTATGAATAACTTCTAAAATTTGTCTGAGAGCCAGACAGTCATCAAAAGAATCATAGGTTCCCGACCCCTGCACTAGAGGGACTGTGCTTGTGCTCGGGAATGCCTCGATCTCCCCTGGATGAGCTGGAGAGAGAGTGAATGTGACAAGAGGGAAGTTTTTCTGCTCAGATCGCTGTCAGCACCAGATACACAGGAATATAATGGATGGATGGAACATTAGTTTCCAAACCCATCGATAAACGAATGATTGAATCTAAGGCAGGACCTGTTTGAAGTTAGTTTGTTAAAAAAAACATTTTAATATAATTTTCCCTTATTTCGAGTCAGAATGTGTTTGTCTCCTCTTCAAATCTTGTGTGTATATGTTTTCAGTTGAAGTCTAGTCCTATTTTCAATTCTATGTATTTTTGTATAGCCTTAAATCACAACAGCAGCCTCGGAGGACATGACAAAGTTGTCGCCAAATCAGATAATCAAACAGTTAAACAGTTAGTCTTGTCCTGGTATAAGACTGATTTTGTAAATGTTGTTAAATAATAAATTAATGATATATGTTCTACCAAAACATATGTCAAATACATTTACAGTGACTCCAAACTTTAAAAGTGATGATGTTTTGGACAATTATCCAGAGAAAAGATCCAAAAGTAAAACAATAAATACAAAATCTCCACAATAACTCATAATAGGTCCACAAAGATATCAGTTTTTAGATCAACTCACAGCTTGTTCTCTGCCCTCTAGTGGCAGCAAATGTAACAAGGAATGAAAAACCCAAATCAATAAGTCATATATTTGTTTATTTTTGCGTTCAACATTGTCACAGTTGAAGTTTTACAATAACTGGGGTTTTAAACTGACTCACTACTCACTGTACAAACAGAATGCACACATAATGAGGCCGCTCTCGTCTCTCTTCCCTTCTTTTTGTCCCGTCCTCTGCGTGCTTTTGACGCCACACTGAACAGCTTGCAGGAGCGCTCTGTATACGTCCCTGCTGTGTGTTTGTGCAATGAGCGAGAATGACACGTGTGAGCCGAGCTGGGATAAAAATGGCATCTTTCTGTATAACAGTCTGTGTTTTTTTTCCTTCTTTCTCATCTCCAAAGCAAATGTCAGTCCCAGGAGCGGCAAAGACAGCGGATATGTTTCACCCTTTTGATCCTTGCTTGAGGTGATGTGTCCTCCTCTTACATTAGAACAGAGGATTGTTATATAGAAGTATGTACATCTCCTGTATGGTGTTGGTCCCTTTAAACTTCCTCCACATTCAAACATCCAAACCTGTATTTACAAGATGAAAGCCCTCAGCAAACAGAAGTGCAATGTTCTCCGTAATGTTTACAATTTACACAATGGCTTGGTTGATGAAATGCATGCCGAGCATCAATAAATATCACTCCAACATGGAATAGCCGGGACATGTCAACATTTTGTTAATTTCTGGATGAAAAAACAAAGCGATAAAACATAGACAGGCTGATTAGTTTTCTTCTTCTATCAGCTCACAGTGAAGTGTTGCTCTGATCGGATCCATGCCGTGCATTGTTGGGGCCGTTTGGAACATTTATGACAGAAAACATATGAACACACATCACACTTATTCTGTTGCTTTCATGTTGTGTGGACTTTTAGCAAAAAAAATATTGTAAAGACATTCAACTGATCACATCGTCCTATGATATGTGTGTTATGCTTATGCCTGACCTTGAAATACATTTACAACCTGAATATCGGGACGAACAGTTTACTGTCACTACTTTATACACTATAATAGACTCTTATTTGTAGACTGTAGAAAGTTAATCTTTACATTTTACCAGATCTTTGCTTTATATTACAACTGCAGTTCCTTAAAAAATGAAAGTGTTCTTTCACATGTGCTTATCCAGCAAAATATTTCTGTTCAGCTCAAGGAGTAGCATATTCCTATATTAAAATATATACACACATTCCTCTTCCCACGCAGAACTACTTCTATCTTTTCAATGTCAAAATGTTTTTTACCTGAATCTCTCCCCGAACTCTCGGACTTCAGCCCAAGTCTGCGTTTGGAACATGATTGCACGTAAACTGGGTAACAACACTGATTTTGTTTACAATGTGCAGAGGAGCCTCACAAAACAGTACATGCAAAGAAATCACTAATCGGACGTTCCACTGCACTTCAAAGCCTGGCTCTCATTGGACCACACGACTGTCACACAGGGTCTAGACACTGACAGGGGCGGGACCTAAATAAATAAATAACACAACATGACGACGCACAATTCGGGGCTTGTTCTTAATGTACAAAATGTAAGAGTATTGCACATGTGTTTAAAAAAATACTACGTTTGAACTGATTTAGGCACTCACTAAATAAATCGTATCGGTGAGTCAAAGACAAAGGCAAAACAAGATGTCAAAAAGGTTTCAATTTGGGATGCCGAGAAAGTAGCTGTTCCACTCGCTTTTGTGCAAATAAATAACTGATAAATACATGTTTTGTTGTTCATAACCATGTAACTAGTGTGATGCTTTGTGTCGCTGTGAGTGCCGTGTGAAATAGCTGCGATACACGACAGTTTCACCAAGTCTACCGCTCTTCATCCTCTTCCCTCAGCCTAATACTGATAAAAAAAATATCTTTGCTGATAATAATTGTAAGTATAATCTTACAAATTACTTTTACGCACAATATACTGTACATGAAGTCTCGACTAAATAGAAGATGCATTAATAATTGGCACATTTAAGTATGAGAGACGACACTAATCGCTGCCACCTACAATAATTACAGCACTAAAACTACGCTCAATAATGAGTCTTTGAAATGTGAAAGCTAACTACATATGACAGAAGGAGGCTACAAGAACATAGCATTCATATGTAGTTGGAAAACAAGTGCTGGAGTTATGCCATCAATGTGACAGATAAACCGGGTGAGTTTTTTTTGCGTCCTCCATTTTTTTGTGAAGCTTATTGGTGTGAGGAAGCAGCAGCAGCAGCAGCAGCAGCAGCAGCAGCAGCAGCAGCAATGCGGAGTGGCCACAACACCCAGATCTGTGCGAAGGCCCCGAGTGGAAGTCCAGTCCAGCATATATATATATATTAACTGTATATATACTGTAGTAACCAGAGGTGTGACGAGTTGTACCGCAGGTGATTTTGGTTAGCGTCACCGCAGCGCTAAAAACACAGTGGACAGGCCATAGAGTCACGTTATCTGCAGTCCCTTTGGTGTGTAAGCTCCTCCTCTTTCCTCTTCCAGCCAAGTCTTATCCTTTCTCTGATTCATCCCCAACGACAACATCACACTACGGTGCTGATTCCACTGTGTTTGGGTTTGGGCGCGCTTGAGCTGGACGGCTGGCTGTGGTGGTGTGTGGCGTGCTCTCTGTGATGCGCCCCGTGCTCTCTGTAATGCGGGTGTGGAGGCGGGTGCGCCGAGGGGGACGACCCGTAGCCCGGGTGCTGCGACTGGTGGTGGTACTGCGTGTGCGGGGGCGGGTGGTAGTGGTGGTGGTGGTGGTAGGGGGGCGGGTTCTGCGGGACCTGACAGAACTGCGGGTGGTGGCCGTGGTGCGGGGCTTGCGCGGTGTGGTGCAGGTTGGTAGGGTGCGGCTTGTGCGAGATGAGGGTGGGGTGTCCCGGCGGGGGTACGGTCGCGGGGGGAGCGTGGTGGGACGAGGACGACGGCGTCTTGGCGCGCTTGCTGCCGAATAGAGAACCCAGGATGGAGCTGGAGTTGGGCATTGGCGGCGGTTGCGGCGGTTGCTGGCCTCGCGGTGTGCCGTCGCGTGGAGTCGTGGCTCTCCGTCGCGTGTGCGGGCTGCTAATGATGGACCCCTGGAATGAACGGTAAAAACAGGTCAATCCCAGCCTCTTCAGTCAGACACTTCTTACCAGCATGGTGCGGAAACCACTTTTGATAAATAAGTAGCAAAATGTTATAGTGCATGCAAATGAGAAATAAAAAAATGTCTTCATGAGGAAATTGCAGCAGTATGTCATGGCGTAGGGAGACTACAGTGAAATGGCTGTCGAGTAGAATGTTATTGTTTGTTGCGATCAGTGTGCCACACCTCCAAAGACTCACGCATGCAGCTGCTTTAAAATCTACAAAAGAAGAGCGTCCGCATGCACAGCTCGGACCAGGTTTCATCCACAGCGTAGCGTCGGACTACCGATGGAAGTCACCTGTGTGTAAAATCCACCACAGCCCTAAAAAAATCCCACTGCTTTTGTATTCATTGTATTTATTGACCCTGCAAAGCTGCTGTCACACATGCGGTAAACTATAGAAAGAGATCGAAAAAGACACCTTGACATGAAACCTGCAGGGGCCTTCAACCCAACAATGACCGACACATGGAATGATGGAAAAATGAATGAATGAAAATGTATAGATGTGAACTCCAGCAGTTCGACTTTAAAAATCTCCCTAATCTTTGAAGTGTTTGAACAGAGGATAAAAGGAGAAAAAGCCCAGGCAGGAAGGAGGGGGAGAGGACTGTGGGAGCGGCACAGATTTGGACTTCCGTCGTGAGATAGCCTAATACAGAGGGAGAACCAGAGGCCAAATGAACATCACACAAATGACAGACTGAGACACGGGATGAGGGGGATTAGTAGAGTCATGCTGGTCTGAAGGTATGCGTGTATTGGCCATATCTAGCATGACCACGACAGGGGAGTCCTTGCGTCCAAAACAGTGGGCAGGTTCAGAGGCAGGCAACCCATGCATGCACACTAACTGAGGCAAGCAGGTTATAAGGCATCCCAGGAAGAAAATAAATCATCCAAACAAATGAGCTGAATCTATGAAGCAAAGAAGGCTACAAAACAAGAAAATGGTGTGTTTTCACAGTGCACATAATCACATAGAGAGGAGCTTGGATACCAGCTGCTTCCAACTTACTTCCATATTGCTGTCTAGTGATCCTGCACTGCTGCGACGCCCCCGCTTGCCTGCCCGAGACATGCAATACCACAGATTAGAGATGGACAGCACTCTTGGATCACTACACAGGTGTGAGGTGCCCACCGCTCCCGTAGGGGGCAGTGCACTGGATTGTGTGACTGTGAGTGCGGGCGATGGGCGGGACAAGAGAAGGGGAGGCGTTCGGGTCTGGAGGTGACTGGGTGGGTGACTGCCGGCACTTTGGCGTTTTATTTTTCCATTGCATTGTGCAAAAGGTGTATTATGCGAAATTCTAATGAGGTCAAAGACGATTAAACTATTAGTGGATAATCTGAGGCCCTGTCCAGACGGTCATATCTGTAAAAGTATTCAGCCTGGTGAATCCCACACTTGTAAACTGATACCCAGAGCGCACAAGTTTCTGTAAATTTTTCTACAATGGCATCACCGCTCCAGCTCTGGCTTAGTCTGTGTCCTGTGCTGACCTGAAATATGATGTCTACTCGTGTTTACTGCAGGATCCATCGCTCCTCTGCTGCTACAGGTGTCGTTCGCCTCAGAGTTTCTTCTCATTTTAGTCAAATCTGAAGAAAATATCTTCTACTTTTCTCCTCCTGTGTATTTAGGGTTTAAGTATGGATGTATTATATTATCTGGATAGGGTATTACTAGCTTAAGCCACTCTTCAGCAGCGCTACTGCATATAAAGATTTTCACATAGGAGGCCTATGTTAATGGGCCTCCATTGACATGGCTCGTCCTCAGCTGACAGGGGACAGCATATAAATCCATCAGTTTTCTATAAACCAAAACTTTTGTGCAATAAACTCTGTCCGTTCTTGTCCTGCTCTAGCTCAGCTATGATCAGCGTATTTTTTGTATGCGTTTGGACTGACCAGAGTCGACTGAGTGATGTCTGTCAACACCATAGTATTTGTCGAATTGCGGAAGAGGCCGATTCGAACATAATTCGGCTGCCAATTTCCTGATAAGGGCATTGGTTCAGATGGATAGTAGCTTTGTGCCATAACAGGGGAAGAGGAGGACTAATGTGTTGCTAACATGGTTGCTAAGGCAAGCTGGAAATTCCCCCACAAATAAAGACATTGGTCAATCCGATACAATATCATCGGCCATCTATATACAGTCTATATGTGTTTGATGCACGTTTCTTTGTCTAATTTTCAGTTTTTTCCTGTCACAGCCTCACATACATTACACTGCTCTCAGATTATTTGGATTAGTCTTCAGCTTCATGGATACACAGAGCCGGTTCTGTCCGTACAAAAATACGTTTTCAAAACTATGAGCCGTATGGCCTCAGTGTGGACAAGGCCTTATAGGAGCTATTTGAGGAGAAACATCGAAAGCAGTACTCTGGCCGTCGCACATGGGATGTACAGGCATACATAGATCTGAGACTGCTGTTAGAAACATTCAGCCAATGGAACATGACCACCATCACACATAAACAGGAGCAGACCTGATGTGTTTGGACACAACAGTAAAAACACATGGGATGGAAATGACTGAAAAGAAAAATAATACACACAACAGAATGACTTCACTAACATGCCACGTCAGGGGTCTTTCCCAGAGAGACAGAGCAGCACAGATTAGCTCCCCGACAGCGAGAAGGCCCTAATGTTACAGCCTTTATATATTTGTCATGAATGTGGCGTGCTCCAGGACCACAGACATATGGACGAGTGGACTAGATGACCTGCAGAGCTGGTCTACACAAATAATTATGAGACAAACGACATCTCAAACTGAAAAAAAAAAACGGAAATCGAAAGAGGGGGGGACCTTCTAAGTAACTCAAAAGCAATTGATAAATTTTGTAAATAAATGTGAAAATGAGCATGATCACATTCTGCTGTACAAATTCATCTCACCTCAACATCTCAACCTAAAGAAAGCTGGTTCCCACTCAGGATGCACCAATCCAGCTTTTTAAAGTCCCATATTGATTCTGATACAAACTGATACTAGAGAAGGAACTGAAAATACCACTCTTCTCCTCTCAAATCTCAATTATCTGCCTTTTAAACTACTACTGTCTATTTAAAAGTTACTGTATATAACCTGTAGAGAAGGTGTAGCTGCAGGTTTTAATCCCCACCCATTTCCTCAATTCTAAATGTTTAAGACTGGACTGACTTGAGAAAATGGGTGGAGTCTGGTGTGCTCCTGCTTGGTTGGAATGAAAACCTGCAGCCACACCGTTTGACACCTCTGGTATATGACATTTTGGCCTAGTCTCAGCCAGGGTACTCAATACATCAAAATAAAGGCCAACTCAAGATATAGACTGAACCGATTCCAGATCCAAAAAAACGTCCCAAATCGGCACCGATATCCCATGACGGTCTTATATCGGTGCATCCCTTGAGCCTACTGCCCGCTGTCCAATCATGAAGTGTGAAAATGTGACTATAGTTGGCCTTAAGTAATGCATTCATGACACAGTGAACCAACATTTTGCTATTTTTATCATTTTGCTGAGAGAAGTGAGCGGTCGGTGGTGTCTGGGGTTACCTGCTTCGGACAGGTCTCGGAGGGAGCTGCTCAGGGCGCTCCTCTTCAGGCCCTCCCCCATGGCGTAAGTGTCGTCCAGGCTGGCCCGGTTCATGCTGCCGTTCCCCGTGTCCTTCTTCAGGCCGGAGCTCTGGGACATGCTGGGCCGGACCACACCCTTCTGCTTCTCCAACTCGGCTGTATAGACACGGGACAGGGCACATGGAGGTCAGTGCAGTGGACAGAGCCTGCTGCCCCATGACCAAAGACGGACGATCTAGTGGACTGTGATTCTAAATCAAGAGTCTCCAACCTTCAATTGGAGAGCTACTTTAATGCAACAAAAGAGGCAGAGAGCTACTCCTTTTTGTAGTCGTAAAAAAATAATAAATAAATACGTCAAAACATGGAAAACACATGTAAAATATACCATAATACTGTATAACCCTATATTATATGTAATATAACCCTATATTTATACTATATTAGATACTGTATGTGATGACTCAAAATCATGTGTTACATTATAAATCCTTTAGGGAGCTACCTGAAAGGGGCTGGCGAGCTACTGGTAGCCCCCGAGCTGCAGGTTGGAGACCCTTTTTCAAAATGAACTCAATGAAGCGAAGACTACTTTGTGAAGATGGTGATTTACAATTCAAATCAATTAAATGTATTCTTGTTTAGCCCTAAATCACAACCGTAGTTATCTCGGGGATTTTACAAAAACGATGAATCCGCCAACACAGCTCAGAGAATCAAACCGTTTAAACACAAGAAATGCAATGATAAAAAAACACAGAGGTATTAGTCCAAAGATGACCAAAGACCATAAATGTTGGTGAATGTCAAATGTCCTGGATCATCACCACTACAGGTGAAACTTGTAAATGTAGAATATCGTTTGGTAATTCAACTTACAATGTGAAACTACTACAGTACTTGCTGGACTATAAGCTGCTACTTTTTGCACGTTTTTTGAACCTTGCGGCCTATACAGC
Source organism: Knipowitschia caucasica (assembly GCA_964034765.1). NCBI lineage: Eukaryota > Metazoa > Chordata > Actinopteri > Gobiiformes > Gobiidae > Knipowitschia > Knipowitschia caucasica. The sequence continues at coordinate 34,594,816 of OZ035827.1, forward strand.
GATGCAACCAATGTATGCATTATTATCTAGTTAAAGCGCCCCCTGGAGGAGCGGATTTGGACACAGCTCCATTTCCAGAGCAGATACAATGACGTAGCACACATTCCTGCTTCCCGGTGTGTTTATGTGAACAGCAGAGAGACACGACAAAGTGCAGAGAAATACGCAGGACTTGTTAATGTGTGATTATGTCATGGTGTGGATTTTGATTTTGTATTTTGGTTTTATTTTGAAATAAGTTCTGTGGTTTTGTTCCAGTTTGACTTCCAGTTCTGTTTTCCCCTGTCTTGATTGTCTGCCCCGCCCTGATGTATTTCACCTGTGTCTGTGTCTATATGTACCCTTTGCTTCTCTCCCCTTGTTGCTGCTTCATTGTTTTGTCATGTTCTGCCCTGGTTACTTTGGATTTCTAGAGTTTGTTTTTTGTCTTGGACTTTGTTTTAGTAAAAGCTTTATTTTGGCACTCCTGCGTTTGAGTCCTCACTCAGCTCACCCCGTGACAGATTAAGGCTGTAGTCAGAGCAGTTTACAGTACTTGCTGCTCTTATGATTTACAGTTTCTTATATTGTATATTTTTGTGCTCTTACTACTGTTCTGTGTGTGCGCTGCAGCATCAACATTTCTCCACCGTGGGACTTAAAAAGGTGTCGTTTCTTATCACCATGAGTCAACTGTGTGTTAAAACAGTCATCTATCATCTGATCGTTTTGCATTGAACTGTTAATGAATGCCTATTGGACAAATTGTACTTCCTCTTCCAATTTAGTCTGGATTATTCACCGCCAGCCTTAACAGTCCATGCAGCAAGTACTCTATTTGACAAACTCATGACAGGCAAAGTGAGATATAACAAGCCTTTATTGATGATGCTGTGAAAATGGAAGCCGTAATCATAATCATTATAACTAACAACGGCTTGGTTCATGTCACTGCGTAAAATGTTTCTCAAAAGAGGCAGATTCAAGTTTTTTCCTGTTTATTTATGCTTTATTTATCTTTTCTTTCTGCTGCGGTCAGACTGTACAATGAGAACAGTCTACACATGTGCCACTCACCTGTTCTGATAATTCACTAGTCACTTTACCTGCTGCTATTATTACTATTGTTTACTCTGGTCATTCTCTGCTGCTAAAGTACAATATTAGCATTTGTAAATACCTCCTGCTGACTACAGAATATACTCCACTAGTGAACCATGTGCTATTATAGCTCCAGAGTTTTTTTTATTTTATTATCTTATTATTTTTGGAGGATTTTCTCAATTTTTAGGAAAGAACCGCCCTCTGAACAAAACTCTCTGGTCTTATTTGACGAGCACGTATCACCAGAATGATTGACAAGTAGGAGGACCAATAGAAAATCCTCCTACATACCTTTAGATAATAGATCCTGTTTGATGTGTGCAACCTGAGTGCTCTTATTTCCTCCCTTCATTCTGCTGTAATGTGCCCAACAATGACATTGAAATCTCCCCAAAGTGGGACATATAAAGAATTATCTTATATGAGTTTTACTACACTTATTACTACTATCACCACAATATAAGGCAAAAGGAAATCTCTCCCAAACTCACACTCTATCCTGTACTTCTCCATCTCCTGCACCTCAGCGATGGACTCCCGCAGATCGTCTGTGAACTTCTTGCGGTCCTGCGGGTTGGGTGCGTTGAAGTTGATGAGGACTTTGGTGTCGGCCCCGGGGATGGCCGACATGAGCCGGATTCCGTTGGGGTAATCTGAAAAACAGACAAAAAGCGGGGGGGACATATTTCACACCACAGCCATTGATCCCGACAAAAGTAAAAAGCGCTGAAGTTTTTTTGGATGAAATAACCGTGGAGTTGGCTCAGTTTCCTGTTTTAGATCTGTGGCTGTGCTAAATCAAGCCCACCCTTGTCTGGTGTAAACATTGTCAGCAGCTCCGAAGAAAGACGGCACCAAAGAAATGGTTTATGCAGTTGGATCTAAACATGAAATGGTTCTCATGAGGAGGCAGATTCTGATAAAGCCCTTGTTTTAACTCCCAGTCGGTTACTTTCAGAGTTACATAAAGTTATGTTTCTAGTTGTTTCACTTTGTTGTTTGATATTCGTTTTTATGCATATTTTGAGGATCCCAGATTAAACAGTTTGGGAATCCATGTCAGAGATCATAGAGGACAGAAGCATGGTATGTCTTCTTTAAATGATCAGTTAAATAGACCAGAAAACAACAGTGGCTGATAGATGACCAGAATGAAACTGTTCCTGGTGTGAACATAGCATTGGTTTACTTAGTTTGAGACTAGAGTAAATAATAATAATAATAATACCCCCAAAAAAATCCCATTTCCCCCCAAATAGTGAATAGGTCAGTCTGAATATGTCTGTTTAAGTGCAATACTGCAAAAATACAAAAATATCTATACGATGAGAATGGGCTTTAAGGCGACGTTAAAGCTTGGGGATTTGATTTCTATCAAAAAAATATTCCATGTTGTTTGGCCCAACATGAAAATATCTTTATACATCTTAAAAGAAAACATGTCTGTTCTGTTCCATACTTGTGAGAAGGTAGGTTGTTTGATTTTTGTGATTTCAAAGTTAGGTATTCCAGCTTTAAATATCCACTGCAGAACATTCTCCTCCATTACTCGCACTTATAGTTTATTATCAATACGTAAAATAAATAAATAAGTACAAATAAGGGAACATATAACTCTGGTGTTAAAAGCACTCCACTGGTAAATCTGTCTGGGTTGAAAGCTAAGATATCCCAGCTTTAACTCATTTTCAAAAACACAATATTTTGCTTTCATAATTAGTCAAAAGCAAATAGTGGCACAGTAATGGGCACAGATAATGTATGCACTTACGCTGATTCTCAAACAGCATGACCTGCATCCCGTACAGAGAGAAGGACTGTCTGAAGCTGTACGTGACCGAATTCTTTTTTTTCTGGAAGATCTTTGTCACCTGAAATCGCAAAACATGAGAATTTAGGAAAAAAAGACCCTGGGTTTAAAGACGACACAGTGGGGAAAATTAAGAGAGCTTTTTCATACCACTAGGAGGTCGTTGAAGAGGAAGATCTCCCGCTGATGCAGGCCCAGTTTCTGCACTTTGTTGGGGTCTGGCACTTCAAAGAGGCGACAGTAGCACACCAGGCGGCGATGGGGAAGGGACAGCACCTGCAGGACACAGCAATAACCCGCTCTTTATAAGGTTGGCCGCAATCTGAACTCAGAAGAAATGTGGAAGTTGTTATTAAAGTAATGCAATCTCTCAGGGACACTGTTTACAAAGAATATGTGATGTTTTTCTTCTTAAATCTGCACTTATTAACACATATTCATTATTATGTCATTGTAATTAGGCCTCAAAAAGTACCATTCAATCAATCAATCGAATACTTTATCTCATAATGGAGAAATTGGGCCATTTATGAGGCTCTTAATGGGTAAGGTGTAGGGTTAGAGAGAGTTAGGGCCTATGTCTGTGTGTGGACCTGTGTGTACCTAATTTTCAAACAATAAAATATTAAAGTTTGGATTCATGTCCAAGTCACTAGTTCCTCACTCTCAAAACAGTTTGTTTCTATCACTATTTTTATTCATTCATTTTCTACCCCTTTATTAATCCATTTCTGGGTTGGGGATCACTATTTTATATATTGTAAGGCGTCCTTAGGTGTCTTGAAAGGCGCTATGAAATAAAATGAATTATTATTATTATTATTACCACATGTTTGAAATTTCTGGGCACATGAGATTTTTCAGACAGAAAAGTTAAAAAGTGTTAACAAGTATGAAAAATATAACACATTTTCTAATAAGGGGAAGACAGTGTGTTGTAATTTGGTCACACACTTTTATTATGACAATACTCTTCCTGTTGGAACAAACAACATGTGTTATTTAGGGGAAATAGAAGTGTGGTACCTCAGCCTTAAAGAATTTCATCTGCACACCAGTATTGAAAACTCTTTCGATCGGGCTGGAAACTCTGAAGCAGTTGTTGTTTTGTGCTTTACGATTATTATTTTTCTTGCTTTTTTCTACCTGTAAATGTTGCTGCAGTACAGTGTTCGTGGTTTCACACTGATCCAGATTCACGGTCAGAGCCAAGCAGACCAAGCATAAATCCACTGGAGGAATGCTAATTGTTTTGAAAAATGCTAATAAAAACATTCAAGATTTCACTCTGGACCCGAGCAGAGAAAATGGTCTGAACCAAGCGGCTACTCCACCTCTGCTGCTGTGACCTACAGTAAAGTGCTGTTGCATTTTAACACAGTTTTTAGCTACTGTTATTTGTTTTGTTTGTGTGGATGGATGTGTTACTGCTGCTACAGGACAAAAAAATAATCCATGTTGTTTGGCCCAACATAAAAATATTATGTCTTTTGCATCCATTTCTGGGTCGGGGATCACGATTTTATATATTGTGATGCGTCCTTAGGTGTCTTGAAAGGCGCTATGAAATAAAATGAATTATTATTGTTATAGAATACCTAACTTTGTGATTTCAAAGTTAGGTATTCCAGCTTTAAATATGCACTGCAGAACATTCTCCTCCAAGATTACTTTGACTTATTCTGATGTAATAATAAAATAAAATAAATGTAAATAAGGAACATATAACTCTGGTGTTAAAAGCACTCCGCTGGTAAATTTTTCTGGTTTGAAAGTTAAGATATCCCAGCTTTAAATCATTTTATTGTGATTGTGTGGAAAATAAACACTTTCCGAGCCGGCAAGAGTCTATAAAGAGTTAGTGTTTTTTTTCACCTAAATTTCTATCTATCTACAGCAGTGTCTCCCAAAGTGGGGTCCAAAGAGGGTACTGCAGGGGGGCCGCAGGAGGTCATAAAAAAATAATAATAATAATATCATTATTTAATGTTAAATTTATAATGTTTTGTTTGTAATATTAAAATATTTGTGTTCATTATTTGACTTGAAGAATCCACTGTAATCATTTTTGTATTACAATGTTTGTAGCAGAGGCCCCAAAATAAAATAAAATAACCAGAAGAGCCTATTCTTAATGTTGTCTTCTTGGTTATTATTTTGGGGGGCCACGCAGACCCGTCAGATTTTTAAGGGGGCCTCGGTGTTACTGAGTTTGGGAATGGCTAATCTACAGTATCTATCTATCTAGTAAAGACTGCTTCATCATTTAATCAAAAACCGTTCCAAACATTTCTACTGTGTAAAAAACCATGAAACTTCCCTTATTTTCCTCAATCCAAACCGTTGTATGACTGCTCTCTGTTCCCCTGCTCTGCGCTGAGGGCCACATCCCCCAGTGCGTGCGGATTTATGCTTCTGCTGTTCTCAAGAGTGATTTTTCTCCTCTCCGCACAGATGTGGAGCTTCAGGGGGGGTAGAGTTCTCGTGCCTGGAGGTAATTCAACCCCCAAACTACCTGCCTGATGTTCACTAAGGACCACTGTGGGCGATGAGGGGGTGGGGGAGGAACGGAGCTTTACGGTGTGATTTATAGGAGCCGGAGAGCAGTACTTACGCAGCCAAGGCCGTGATGGAGGGACCCAATCTGAAAAGACACAAAGTAATCTTACATGAGTGTTTGGATCTAGCACTAGGATTATACAGCCAGGGGAAAATATATTTGAAAAAAAAAAAGTGTGCTCCACAATTGTGGCGGGCAGTTTTCCACTCAGTCCAAATGGTGATGGGAGCAAAACAAATATATTTACAAAATGGAAAAAAAGTAGATAGTAAAAAAAGTCAAACAAAATCTGATAAATCTGAAAAATGGCATAGATGATTAAAGTAAAACAAATAGTGAAAAACATGCAACAATAGCAAATAATGATAATAATAAAAAGCAAGGAAAAAATTCAAAACAGATGCAACAGATGAAAAGATGCTAAACTAATAGTAACGAATGTATAAAAAAATAATACAAAAACTTACATTGATAGTAAAGGGACATGTAAGTAATGGGCTAAACTTAAACAGTCAAAGTTAAATAAAAAAAATGAAATACAATTGTGTAAAAATGTATATTAGAAACAGTACATAGTCGGTCACAAACACCACAAAAAATATTGAGAGCGCGGTTAAAAGCTGCTGAATCCTTAGACTTCAAAATTTTCATTTAAAAGTGCTTTGGAAAGGAACAAATGATGACTTTTTGGTGTGTTCCTGAGTCACAGTCTAGACCCAGGGTTGATTCATAAAACTGGCACAGGCTGCGACAGCAAAGTGCCTCCAATACTTTTCCAACGGCTTTGAGGCTGATAGCTTTTCAACATGTCCCCTTATTACTGCGAGAAGGTGCCGCTAATAAGCCCTCGGTGCCGACTCTCATGGAGAACACCGGCAGAAACGACTCATTCATGTGTTCATAAAACCCTTTAAAGATTGAAAAAGAGTGTATCGGCCTGGGTTTTATCATCACGGATTTTCTTCTTTTCTGTCAGACAAGAGAAAATATCACCCTCAACCTCAAGGAAATGTGAAAAATCTAAATTAAGCACAATCCTTTGTATTTCCAGTTAGATCACACCTTGATTAAGAGCAGTTGGATGAATTGGAACCAGTTAATATAGACCTATTACATGCAAAGTATAATATATGTTTAATTTATTTATTTATTTATTTTTATTTGGTGTTTTTACAGCTACAGTATGAGGCAATCATCAACATTTTAACAATTATTTGTATAGCTTACTGTAGGTGTCATATATTAGTTTCACATAGTAGTAAAGAGTAAATAGACTTTTGAACAATATTCTTTCCAAGTTTGACCTTCACAGCCAACGTGTCATCAGAGGCCAAAACTACAGGGCTTCAGCTTCACACAGACTTCAGACACTTGTTTTAACTCCAAAGCTTTCTCAAACAGTTTGAATCCTTCCCATGTTTTCCTCCAGGCGGTCATGAGACAAAAGCCTTGTTCACCATTGTCTGCCATCGTCGAGGTGGTAAACCCCAAACAGCCCCGAGCCTTGGGTCGAACGATGTGTTGCCTCTTGCTCACCAGACTGGAGACAGTATATGTGTACAAGATGGCAGCCCATTTTTCACCAAGCCGCAGAAAGCTTTGTGTGAGCGCAAAAATCACCAGCGTGAAGGACCCAGGCACAAGTCAATTTTCACACAACAACACCCAGAGGTGCAAACGCTTCAGTTCCAATACTCAACACTTTTTGGCAGGATTATTGATTGCTGCTGAGTTTGGGAAAACATCACAAAACAATACATGGATTTGGTCTCACAAAAGAGGCTGAAAAGGCCTAAAGCTGTTATAATCAGAGTTTTGTTAAGATATCCTTTATTGGTCCCACAGAATACAGCTTTAAAGGTGATGGCTGCAGCTAAAAATGCAGATTTCTGACCAAAGGACACTGTTGTGTACATTACATCCCGTGGGGGTGGGTCCCGGCTCAAAAGTGGCTTAAATGAGTGAAAAGTGGCTGACATGCTTGCAATACCACCCCGGCCGATGGGGACCCGGAATAAGAATTAGCCAATGCTAATAGCATCTTCTTACCTCTCGAAAACGTCTCTACAGGATGGTCCAAAAGTTGGCTCTTGGCCCAAAGCTCCGTTCCACATGTGTGTCAATGCTGAGGGGAGTGAATTTTTTTGGACCAGTCTAGTTTTCTCGCTGTGAATTTAAAGTTACTCGTTTAAACGAATGGAGCTTGTGCCAGCTGACGCATGCGCAGATGCGTTTTTTCACATTTTCCAGCCCCCGCGGCCATTTTGAATCACTCCATGAAAGCCCAATTTTTGGCCCATTAGTGTGAACGGCGGATATAGGCGTGACTACGTCCACTAATACAGTATACAGTCTATGATTACATCTTTTAAAATGAGCCCCTCCCCTTGGCATAACTACAACCAGTACGATTGGCTGGAGGAGAACAGGTAAACCAAGTACAAGAACCCACAAGGATTTGACTTACTTTTGACCAATCAGGAGGCTGCAAGGGTGAACATGGGCCAATTTAGGGTGTGTTTGTCTTCTAAACGTTTCAGTCTCCATTCACAATTTGAAAAGTAACCAACATTAACTTTAGTAAAAGCTTAAAAAGTAACATAATAAATAGGTCAGACATAACTACAATACAGAGTTATGAAAGAAAAACACATATTTACAATTAAAAAAAACATGATCCGTCTCTACCCAGTTTGCAAGCATTTCCACCGTTTGTGTTTAACTAACACCAGGTACTTTTTTAGTACCTACTTGGCCCTGGTTCTATACAGGTCGAGCTGGTACTAAAGTGTTTGAACTGACAGTGATTGGCCAGAGTGCTGCTGGAAGCCATGGTTACCAAGGCATGTCCACAGATACAGGTTTGTTGTGGGTAGGTTGCGAGGATGTGGTAACAGATATTAAAGTGTAATGGAAACACAACCAGGCAGAGAAGAGCCAAGTAGAGTAGAGTAGGGCCGAGTAGAGTGGAGTAGGGCGGAGTAGAGTAGGGCTAGTAGAAATGGTGCTTTAGAAGAACTCACCGGTTTCTTTCCCACGATGAGTTTCTCTACTTTCTGCACCTGGGACACGTGGTCCTCGTTGGTCTTCAGTTCTCTCTTCCGGATCCGTTCATAAATGCCCACGAGCATCTCTCTGGGAATGTCCTCGCCGTCATCCACACCTGCAGCACAACCACAGTGTGTCAAGTCAAACTGTACAACCCCCAGATTACCTCCAACTGCCATCAACCAATATCACAATGTTCAAGCATATTTTTACAAGGACAACTTTATAAAGGAAAGAGCAGAGTGTATGAAAACCTAAATTCTTGACGGTAAGAACTTCACTCAACCAAACACGGCTCTATGGCTCGTTACGTTGTCATTTTGCAAAGTATTATCCCTCTGCCAAAAATCCACCATTCACTGAGCATTCAGGATCTAAATTGATTTATCATAAGAAAAATTGGCTAACTAATTTGTTCTCATTTGCAGCCTTAGTTCTAACACACAAAGATTGAAAAAAGGTCAATGTTGGTGTTTTTGCTCAATGGAACTGACTTTTTTCCTCTTTCAGTGGTTTCATATTGTACCAAAACGTTCCACTTAAGTAAGTAAGTTTTATTTATATACCGCCTTTCACAGACCAGAGTCACAAAGCGGTTTACAATTGTTATTTTTTGGGCACTTGTCCTCTCACTCCACACAGAGACAGGAGTGGGGTCGCCGAACAGGAGGCGCATACCTCTTAAGTTCTTGATGAAGTCCTCCAGCTTCATCTTGCGCTCCGGCTTGACGTTGGGGCTGTACATGTCTGTGTTGAGGAGGATGATGGCGAAGGCCAGGATGAAGATGGTGTCAGGGTTCCGGAACTGCCGTACCACGGTGGGGTTACAGATGCAGTATCGCTGACTGCAACAGACAAACGAGGAACTGAGCGTAAGCGATATGGAAGAACAGACGCACAGACAGGTGTTGGAACGGTGGAAAGCAGAAGCGTGGCAACTTCTCTGAACGCCGCAATACAGAAGTTATGACAGTGTTAGGTAAGTTCTGCAACAAGACGGATTATCACAGACGTTTCAAAACACACCTTTGATTCAGTATCTTATGTGGAATGGGATGTTAGAACATTATGACCTTATGATTTGAGCCTATTATAAAACAATATCAACGATTCCACCCATTACATTCTTATTAGTAGTACAGTAGTATAGTGAGCTCTCCACCTCTGACTGATAAGGCGTCAGTTGAATTTCACATTCAAGGACACAGCAAATATCCTTTTTTGTTACAAAGATACTTTTAAAATACTTGAAAGAAGAAATATTGCATTATGATGGTTTCGGGGCCTGAAACATGAGGGAGTGTTTTCTTTGGAATGCCAAGAGTATTTCTTTCCTAAGTATAGGAAGGATACAGTGTATGGATAAACACACAACATCAGCATGTAAGTCCTCACTTCTACCACCAGGGGAAGATGTGGAATATTTGTTTTGCCAAAACAAACATTACATGCTGTAAACCCAGTGATAGTTTTGAAAAGAATGTCTTTCACCAGACATTCTTTTCATTCATTCATTCTAAACTAATTTAGAGGCAATACTTTTGCTTAAAAGGCAGAATAAGTATGTGATGTCATAGTGTAAGGATTCATCGTTGTGGACCAGGTTTAAGAAAGGAGCATTTAGACAGAACTTTCTCCTGTTATTTGTGTGTGCGAGAAGTTCTAGATGTAAAATCAACTCCAGGTCTGTTTATGCTGAGGGAACAATGTTGTAAAATGGTTACTAACTGAAAACTGTAAAATTCTTTGTGTTGCATTTACTGTATGAAAAGCCCTTTATAAATAATATTTGATTGATGGAGTAAAAACAGATGATATATTTAAAATATCCCAATATGTCTTATTTAATATGATAGTACCATGTAAGGGAGACCTTTTCAACCTGCAGCCCAGGAACCAAATCGGGCCCTCTCAGTATTCTCATCACTGCCCTTTGGCACAAAGACAATGGCCCATTTAAAAACCCCACAATCTGGAAAATGAAGGTGAAAAGCCCTGGTGTGAGAATAGAGAAAACAAATCCATTCTGTATCACATTTCTGTATTAACTCTACAGAGAAAAGTGACATAATGCATGTGTCCTTCTCCCTACAGCTTTTATAAAATGTCAACTGTATTTCCGCGGGTGTCTGATCTGACCTGAAGGCTTCGATGAGGCGCTCCACCTTCTGGGCCTCTCCCTGGACTCTGATGTGGTTCTGGAACTTCCTGAGGGCCTCGTCCAGCTCCATGCTTTGAAAGTCCATCTCATCCACCACACAGCTGCAATGCACACGAACAGATACAGTCAAATATGAAAACAGTAAAGATAGTAACACTGTTATCAAAAGGAAACACAATTATCTTTGTACTGTAATAGTCTAGAGATCATATGATAACATGCCAAGGAATAGAAAAAAACATGTAACTGTATATGTACATTTGTATTGCTAAAGCTGGGGCTGCTAACTTTCAAATCATACAGATAAAAAAAAACACACTTAACTAGTTCCTGGGTCTCCCAACAGGCCGCTCCTATCACTAGTTTTCACATGCATGTATTTTTGGCCATGTCCTGCTCTCAGCCCAAAGCTCCAAATACTGACTCACAGGGCTCTTTCTTACAAGTAACAAATAATACGTTTTCTAATAAGATGAAGACCACAAACGATGTATTATTCATGACAATAAAAGTTGGATACCTCAGATTTAATGTAATGGGTTAAACCAAAAAGAGTTTGCTCTTGTCCGCTCTGTGTTATAAGTTTGTTTGTTTTTATTCATACAAATACACATTATATGACCTATAATAACAGCCTTATGAGCAGTAGTGAAAGTAACTCACTCCAAGACGTCTCTGTTGAACTGTTTCTGCCTGTTGCCGAGGAACTCTCCGATCATCTGTCGACTCAGGCCTTTCCTCTGCAGCAGGAAGTGTGCCACGCCCACAGGTGTGTCCGGGATGAAGCCCCGCTCCGTCAGGTACTGGATGCCCTTCTCCGGCTTCCTGAAAGCCCACAGACCAACATTAGAAACGCCTTTGTTTTAATAACTAGAGTATGATCAGATAGACTCTACAGAATGGACCACGCAGACCAGCGAGCAATAAGTAAAAAAAAGGCTCTCTGTAATTCTGCTGTTTATACTTTCCTAATGTCTTTGTAAATCCAGATATGAGCCGTGACAACTGGCCAATCAGGAACCTTCTGTCCCTGAAATCAGCTTTGGCTAGCGAGCAGCGCAAACAGGAACAGACAAGAGCTGAATGAGTTTCCAAAGCACTACTCCCATTACATTTGATTGATAAAGACGTGTGTGCTTGTGGATAAGCAATCTGTTTGGAAGTGCTGCTGCAAGCTGTTTTTCATTTATTTATTTGTCTATTTGATAAATGCACTCATTGGCTCTCTGGTTGCTAGGTTGTTGCTACTCTTTCTGGCTCCTTCCACAATAAGGCAAACACTATGAGCGATGTCAGCACTCGGTTCGACCACTTTTTCTACAATCTGTGCATGATCCTGGAGATATTTAGGCTCCATAATGTATGCTCTGGATGCAAACATTTTCTTTGTAAACCTTTTTCAGGATCAAAAGTCGAACTGGAACATAGAACACTGCAGCTTTGTGGAACTAAAGTAAATACATGTTTGTTTGGCTGTACGTTGTTCCATATAATAAGGGTCTAAAGAGCGAGACATGTCCTGGGATAGTCTTGTTTGTTTATGCCTATTCCTGGAAAGTCTTTTGAGAGGACTGATGCCGCGGTGTAGGGTTACATAAACAAACTGCACTGAGAATAATGAAAAGCATTGGCTAGCCACAAATCAAATTATTGTTCAGTAGAATCCAATTATCTCTCATGCGAAGATCAAGCTAAAGCTAGATTTGACAGTTGAAATAAAACTTTCTGCTTGAAAGTAAAAATGTGTTTAATATATTGATATTATAAAGGCGTTTGTATTTGATAATCGTATCAATCTAATAACTGGATCATCTGAGTTTATGGTGGAACTCATCTTTCATAGAAAAATAATGATTTCATGGTTTGAAAAATTGTTTTTGGGGTCATTTAACAAAGACATTATGTATGATTTTTGGAAATGAAAGATGATAATAAGACAATTTACTGCTTTTTTTAATTACTTTCTTGTGTTTGAAAGATTTGATTCTGTTATCTATGCCGGCAAATTCAACGGTTTTTTTTCTCCGAGATGTTGTGATTTAGGGATATACACCAATAAATTGAATTGAAAGGATGACACACAATTTCTGCCTGTAACTCTCTTTGCAACCACCAGAGGGAGGAGTTTTTCCCAAAATTGAATAATTACCGACTGCATACACAGCAATGTGATTAGTAATAGTTTAAAACAAATTCATGGAAAATACTTTTAAGCGTGATGTCATAGTGATACAATGACGTCATACTATTCCAGGACTGATGCTTTTGGACAGAAGGGTTACACGTTTGTGCTAGAAGTTCCTGAAATTAGCGAGGAAGTATCTAAAAACAACTCCAGGTCTGTTTTCTTTGCCTCATTGACCTATCTGAGTACCCACTTGTTGAACAGGTTGAGGCCGATGCGGTAGTGCCTCTTCCGGATGACGTCGTTGCTGAAGATGGGCGAGTCCCAGCTGTTCCGCGTCTCCTTGTGGTACGTCTGCTTGCTCAGCGTCTGCTCTCGGAGACTGTCCCGCGACGACGATTCCGAGCTACAGTTAATGGTATCGTTGGAGTTGGACGTGCTGTTGATGCTGTCGTTGTCGCCATCAGAGAAGTCCGACTCCGACTTGCTCTGCCGATTCGCCGAGCCGTTGATGGCCAGGTGGCTCTCCAGTTGCCGGTGACGATGGCGTAAGGGAGCGTCATCTTCCCGCGGGGGGGCTCTTGGCGGCGGCCCGTGGGAGATGTGTTTGGGGCTGGCCTGCGAGGACGTGACGATGTGCCCGTGCGGCTCGTACACCGGCGGCCTCTTCACGGACCCTCGATCAGACCGGTCGCTCAACTCCGCGGAGCTGTCACTGGGCGGCTCTATGGTCAGCAGAGGCAGGTGGTCCATGCGCAGACGCTGCTCCTGACACTCCAGCGAGGGCGTGCTCCGGCAGCTCGTGTCCGTGTCGCGCCCGTCGTCCTTGGGGTCCATTGGCCAGTACTCCTGCGACGAGTTGACCGAGCGCAACCTCAGGTCCGACTCCGTGCTAGACTGCTGCTCCCCGGACCGGAGCGCGATCGGCCGCGTCATGTCCTCCTCGTCGATGAACAAGGTGACGTCGCTGTACGCCATGGTCTCGTCGTGCATACGCCCCCCGGTCCGGCGGTGCGACTGGTACGGTGCGTCGCGGGGCACTTCGGCGCACCCCATAGACTCGGGGTCCGGGCCTTCGTCGCCTTGGAGACTCCGGCAATTTAGTGCATCGTCTATGGATTCGGCTAAAGATTTGACCTGTCTGGAAAAGGCGTCCTCCAGCTCCGTGATGGCGTCCGTGAGGTCCGCCTGCTGCACTGGGTGGGCCGCCATGTTGGGCTGGTGTTGCCTTCGGTCCATGTCCCCGCACTCCTGCATGGTGAGGGGGCTCCCGTCTTCGGTCATGGACACTTGACGGCCCTCGAAATAAGAGCGGTGAACCTTCTCGGGGCCCTCAAACGATAGCTGCATTTTCATGTTGGCCATGACGATGCGGCGGGACATGCGGTTTTCGGACATAGAGCTCCGCAGTCGCTCAAAGTTCTTGTTCATCTGATACTGCCGGAACGCCGTCTGGATGGTGCGGGCGGCATGTCGCGTTATGAAGCGGCCGCCATATTTGCGCTCCAGCATCTCCACCTGCGGCAGACAAACAAGTGAGAAGTTTTAGCATAACACGACACTTTTCTCACACTTCATCACAGTCAGAGCAATTTCAAAGACACTTTGAAGGACGTGCACTTCTTTTTCAACTCGTATTAAATGCTGATAACGTAAAACAAGATGCAAAACAAGACGTATGAGAATAGTGTAACACCTACTGCATGTTTTGTCCGTGGACTATAATGTTAAGTACGTCATATTTCATATATTATTATATATATTCTATTTTTCTTCCTGTGGCCAAAAAAGTAAATAATGTAGTATTAAAATTACACACCAAAAAAAGTTGGTGCTATAACAAAGGGGATCATCTCAGAACCTTTTTTGGTTGTGTCACAATTTTTTTTTATCAAGACAGAATGTATGTTGCCAAAAGTCAAAATAAATTAAAACAAGGTCCTTGTAAAAGATGTTGAAGTGTCCTGCCGTTCAAAAAATCCACACAAGCTAAAAGTTTTTAAGAGAAAAAACGAAAAAGCTGAAGGATCCAACTTGCTGACCACAACAAGCTTATCTTATCTATATTACTAACTTAATCTACACAAGGCTGATTGGCTGAGTGAGGGCTCAGTTTTTCACATGCAAAACTTGATCTAAAGAAGTGACGGAACAAAATACTTGGAAGAACTACGGATTTTAAGAACATTTTTGTGGTTTCAAATGTAGGTACTAGAGTTTTAACTGCCAAGAATTTAAAACTACATCACACAGAACACACTTCAGCTCCCCTCACCTGCTTGTCCTGCAGGTCAGCGGACAGCTCATAGCTCTCAGACAGCGACCGCGAGCGCTTGATGGCCTCCTCCTCTGCCTGCTTGCGGAGGATAGACTGGGAGTGCTGGAGCTTGGCCCGACGGGGTCTCTGTGGGCCCGGCTGCACCCCTCCGTGGCTGTAGAGGGGGCTGTCGTATCGGTCCGGGCTGATGGCTGAACCGTGCGTCACCGGGCTCTGGCTGTAGCCCGCACCTCCGTCCAGGGAAGGCCCGCTGTCGTTAGGCCTGCCATCCCCTTCCACGCTGCAAACACAAGAACAGAAACGGAATTTTTGTTATTAAACAGTTGAAGTGAATGTCGGTTGAGTAATTATCAAATTAGTGCAGTTCTCAGGTCTCTGCACTGGCTTCCTGTGGCTCAGAGAACAGACTTTAAAGCATCTCTGTTTGTTACAAGTCTCTCCATGGCCTCACAAGTACATCTGTGACATGTTAGAGCATAGAACAAAATCTGAAACAGTCTTCCTGAAAATGTGAGACAGGCTTATACTCTGACGATGTTCAAATCCAGGTTAAAATCAGTTCTGCTTATCTGTGCATACAACTGAAGGACTGCATCTTCACTCTTATGTACGCTGACTATTTTGATTTTCGTTTTGATAAGTACTTTGAGTTGCCTTGTGTATAGACTGCGCCACACAAATAAACTTGCTCGGCCTTGCCTTCAGTTACTAGTTAGACCCACCCATGCTCACCCTGGCAGCTGGTTGGTTTATCTTTTCTCTTCTAGCAAATCTTACTGGTCGTAATTATGAATAGGGTAGAGATAAAAGAGCTGTATGATAAAAATATCTTACAGCACATAATAGTACAGTTGCCCCTTGGTCGGTAATATTACATTAATTGAAAAATTAAACACGTTTCAAGTTTCCGACATCCCCTTTAAAACCATGAGAACTTAGCATCACGTTGTGCTTTCACCGATTATCAACTAAATTGTGTGTGTGTAAATCTTTCAGTTCATACAGAGCAACATCAAAGGCCAGAGCCACTACAAAGCCACCAAAACCACACAGTAAACTTTAAATAAGCAGCAATAAAAGGAATCCAGTTTCATGCAGACCAAACGGCTAAAACATTATTGGTGACTGCAATTAGAAGTTGACGGCACGACAGTTAATTAACAGTATTGTTCATATGTGTCTAAATTATGAAAGGAGCAGGATGTAAAAATGTGTTTGAAGCATTGTAAGACATGCACCAGAGACGCAGTAGAAGCAGTCAGAGCGAAGGGACATTTGAGAAACGTTAAATAAGATCCAAATCTCATAAATAGTGTTTACTCCTAAAACAACAGATTAGTGGTTATGGACTTGTAGAATGTGGAAAAGCAAATAGAATGTGTAAAAAGAAAAGTCAAACCATTCTGTGCATGATATAGGCAAAGGGCTGCAACATTATTGCAAAAAAAAAAAACTAAAATAAAAAAACACAATTAGTTAAGCCATTTGCAAACAAACATTTGAGAGAAAATAGTTTAAAAAATATTTTTAGTTGGGGAAAATGTATATTGATTTGATTTTATATTTTGTCTTTTTCTGATTCCAAATGAAAAATGTCTCTGATTTTAAATACTTTTACAAGCTAAAACTGCCAAGCTACATTATTAAATTCTTACAGTCAGACCTGTGTTGTGTGAGTAAAGAA
This sequence comes from Knipowitschia caucasica, assembly GCA_964034765.1. Classification (NCBI taxonomy): domain Eukaryota; kingdom Metazoa; phylum Chordata; class Actinopteri; order Gobiiformes; family Gobiidae; genus Knipowitschia; species Knipowitschia caucasica. The sequence continues at coordinate 34,611,565 of OZ035827.1, forward strand.
AAATCTATTTCATTCAATAATTTATGAACAAATCATTAATAATGTTTCATTGTTTCTATTGATATTACCAAATATTTCTCGTTGTGAATCAGTCCAGACCTCTGTAAAAAATGTCTGAATAGTGACACTCTTGTACCGGCAAATTGCTCCAAATAATGATCTTGAAATGTTACTAGATATGTCGTTATTAGATATTTAGTTATCTAAATATCTAGTTATTTGATATTACGGCTGGAATTACCGATAGTTTTGATAATCGATAGGTTGTTTGAATTCTGAAAGGTCAGTGAATATGGGAAATGTATGCAAGTGACCAAAAAAAACATATTCAGAAAAAAGACTTCATCAAGTTGTTTGACTAGAAATACCAAACACTCATTTTAATTAATTTTTGCAGTAATTATATATCATTATCTGAGTCAGAAAACTCTTCTCAGTCTATGGAAGGGTTACAACATTACTATATTTTTTATGTCAATTAAAAGCTAAGAAGGACAAGTATTATTTATACTTATGTTCAACCCAATTTTACTTAAAACCGTCAGAAATCAGTAATTCAATATTTTGCCAAATAGTGGAGCCATGAGCAGAGATGAGGAAAAAGAGGTGATTAATCTCAAGGGGAAATCCATAATAAATAAATAAATAGATAAGCTGTTTATGTATTTTTGTCATTTCAGTGTAAGCCACTACAGTAGAGCACAGCATTGTTACAGAAGGCAGAAGCTGGCACACTCCCCTGCGCAGCTACTGTAATGTCCTCTACTGTTTAAACACCAATTCTTCAAACACACAAAATAAAATCAGTAAAGTTACTCACTCACTCTTACATTCTACACTACACGAAGCCGCCCGCTTGCTGCGAACAGAGCGCCTGTATTCCAGAAACTGCCAACTTTTTCTCCAAAGCTTGTCCACCATTCTGTCTATGTGCCTCTGTCAAGTTCAGTCCAGAGTACACCAGGAAGCCGCTGTTTGTGCCTCTCTGGAGCACCAATCAGGAGGCAGGGAGAGTTGCATCATGGGACTCGCGCTGTTTCAATAACCGTTACAAAGTCCAGAAGAGTGACAAGGCGAATAACCCAGGGAGGAATTTTGTTGAGCGGCCCGAGCTGCAGAGTGGGGGTTGAAATTTTCACTTTTTTTATCTGGCGCTGGCCGTATGAACTGTAGCAGACACACCCATGCAGTGTACACAAGCCACTTCCTTCATTACTCAGGGTTAATATCAACACACAACCACAGAGTGACAGCAGCAGAGTGGCAAAACCAAGGCAGATCTGCTACAGGGTGGTCACAAGTTCAAGAAACCCATGGAAATGTTTTAAACTGTCAATAGTGAGATGAGAGCAGTGTCTCAGCTCAACTTGTCACGTTAAAATCTGTTAAATAACATATACTTAATTTCAAACAGTCAATTAAATTCAACTTATTTTTGAAAAGCCCTAAATCACAAATAGGAATATAATATAAGGCAAGGCAAGCTTATTTGTATAGCACAGTTTACAGGAACAATCACACAAGACAAAATAAAATCATTCATAATTACAGTATTTAAAAAAAAGTGAAAATACAATCCTTCAGTTGTATGCACAGCTAAACAAAACTGTCTTTTAGTACCTATAGGTTAGGTTATGCTTTGAAAATGAGGTACCCCAGCTTTAAACTCAGGGAAAAATATTGTGCAATAATTAAAAGATTTCATGTTTTAGTTTTTGAAATAATTTAAGATGAAAATATATATAGCTAGTTGAATTACTAAACATGCAATATATAGTACACAATTAAAATGTCATTTGACGAATATTTTAGAGGCAGCAACTTGGCAGAAAACAGATTTGTGTATAATGAAAAAAGTAAAAAAGTTATATTTATTTATTTAGCGCTTTTCACAGACCAGATTCAAAAAGCGCTTTACAAAACATGGGCAAAAAAAAAGCGCTTGATGTGATTTTTTGCCAGAAATAACTCATATTGGACTGAAAAAAGGTAAACACAAAAGTGACTAAAAGCAAAGAAGCTATTACGCTTTTGCATAATAGACCTTTTTGCTGACATTTCAGATCTGACCGCAGCCCCCAGAATATACAGTAAGTGAGTTTGAAAAGAGAATTCATTCATTTCCAACTTTCTGCCGTCTGCCATTTGAACAAACAACTTTCTCTGGTTCCCCATTTACACTTCATGCTTTTCAGGGCAACCAAATATGGCTTCTATTAGTTTAATCATTTCCTTTTTACAGAGCTCAGAATAGTGCTGTGCCATATTCACACAAAAAGGGGAAATTAAAAGCCCAAAAAAGGAACAAGCAGCGCACAAGACAGTTCCTTTATACACACAACCCCCATGCGTTTAGCAACAACACACACTCCACTGTACTTTTAATAGCAACACAATCCTCTGGGGGATCGCACTCAGCCAAAACTGTTTTCCTGTGTCTATGTCGTCTGTTCAGTCTGTTTGCGATTGTGGCGGCAAAGACTGAACGTGGAAACAAAGAGTTGCAGTATGTTTTCTTTTTCTTTTGAGCTCTGAGGTCATGTGGCAAGCTGCGAGTCCGGATAGACAGAAGGAAACAGAAGGACGGGTTGTGGTGCTATGGATTTGAGTAGAGAGGAGGGGAAAAAGGCGGGAAGCCGCGCAGGAAGCAGCCCGCCACGCTCCGCCGACAATAACGATTATGTAATGGTTTGTTTACAGATCGTTTGCCGATAATGAATCAGGCTGCACGGAAAGGAACGACTCGTGCCTGTGGTGTAGGACAGTGTTTCCCAGCCAGAGGTACCATCACGGACCACTAGGGGCACACGATGGTATTACAGAGTGGAAAGCATGCAGATATTGATATTAAGAGGGTAATATGGGCGACTATGGCCTGTCATTTTATGGATTTTTTTATAATCAGGAATTCAACCATTCAATCCAACCCACATTACAGAACACATTACATAAACGCAGGAATATTAAAACTACAGTAATAAAAATTAACAATCCAGCCACGTCGAGGCCCTGTCTACACTAGTGAGGGGGGGGGGACACCAGGCATAAAGAGTAGGGGACCACCGGTGAAGAAAACATACCCAAACGGCCTTGTTTTGAGCCTCCTGTATTCTATGTATTATAATGTATACACAAAATATTATTCTATAAATCTATTTTTTTACATAATATACAGATGATAAACTCCCAATCTATATTTGCATTTGAGTCAAAAATAAGCGTCCCTGAACATACACTATAGTTTTGACACTCACACCGTTTGATTCTCTGATCTGTCATTGACGAATTGGCAAGTTTGTAAAGTTCTTCGAGACGACTGCTGTTGTGATTTAAGGTTATACAAATACAAATAGTATTGAATTGAGGTTGACTGGAGAACTGCGACAGCCTCCTCTTCGGTCTCCCCTCCACCCATCTCCATAAACAATACATCCAGAACTCCGCCGCCCACCTGCTCATTCACACCCGCTCCAGAGAACACATCACCCCCGTCCTCAAACAACTCCACTGGCTCCCTGTCCCATATCGCATCCAATACAAGGTCCTCCTCCTCACCTACAAGTCCATCCATAACCTGGCCCCCTCTTACCTCACCGACCTCCTCCATCATCACTGTCCCACCCGCCGCCTCAGATCCACAGACTCCAACCTCCTCACTCCCCTCAGGACTAAACACCAAGCCTTGGGGGACCGAGCCTTCGCTGCAGCTGCCCCCTCTCTCTGGAACTCACTCCCTCAACCCATCAGAAACTCAGACTCACTACAGAACTTCAAATCTCTTCTCAAAACCCACCTGGTTCAGCTTGTCTTTCCCCAATTTTGTTTCTCACTGTTTCTTTACACGTTTTTTGTAAAGCGTCTTTGAGTGTCCAAAAAAAGCGCTATAAGTTTGATGTATTATTATTATTATTATTATTATAATAGGGGGAAGGAGGGGGTATGAGTGAAATGTTGACAATCAGATTGGCTCCATTCCCCACAGAAATAGCTTTTGAAATTCCATCGCAGGGGACGTAAATAAATACAGGCTAAATTGGAACACTAAGAGAGGCTTGCAAGGTATTTTCTTCAGACATGGAAGCATGAGAAAACAGCCCCCAATCTCAACAGTCCATCCTTATAAACTCGGTTCTCATATTGACAAATAGCTATAGCGCTCTGTAACAAGCAAAAGTTTTCTCCTTGTTACAGAACTTGTTCAGCTTGTTAGTTGGAGTATCATCTAGTTCTGTCTGATAGAAAGAGGACCAAACAAAATAGGGAACAGTGTAATGCGGTACTTCTGCTGTTCTACTGTAGCCACATTACTTACTAACATTACAAAAGTTGATTACTAATAAACCACAGTGTTAAATGACAATATGGTCATTCTTGAACACAGAACTTTTAACCATGTTACATTGTCCCCCATCAAAAAAATACCAGGGGTAGTTTTTAGCTCCATCCACACTATAATCAGGGACTTCTGGCACGAACACGTCCTCCCGCACCTTCCTTCTCAGGTGAAATGGTGTGACTGTGTTGGCAACAAGATGATTTTAATGTTGGAAGTAATAATAATTAAAAAAAAAAACATCTTGGTAGCAAAGAGAATTACATGAGGAGAGCAATTGTTATCCTTTAGACCAGGGCTATTCAAGTACTTTTTTGAAGAGCCACATTTTCTTTGGGCCAGATAAAGGTTCATTCAGTCATCTCTTATAAAAGCTGGGGTACCTAACTTATGTGTAACCCTAACCCGAACCCAAAAGTGATAGATGTTTAAAAATGTCTATTTTTAGAGAGAAACTAGAACAAATTTCATATATTTGTTTGATTTTGGAAGATGTAGGGCCTAAGTTGGCTCCCGGGGCCGCAAGTTAAAAAGACCTGCCATAGCCAAAATAGCAGAAGAGATACATGAACTCCTAAATCCAGGACACTTTCTATACAGTGACCTGGCTTCCCATACATATTTTGATTTTTACTTATTTTTGTTATGAATTCTACTGATCCTTCATCTCTTAATAAACTTTCAGGGCACATCAGATTAATCGACTTGAGAAATTATTTACCATTCGAAGACATTAAATGCCAAAGTTTTCTTCATATTCATAGTCTCATTATCATGTGTTGAGAGCCCAAAATGTTGCAATTTTGAAAGAAATTCAAAATTCTACTACAGCACAGAACATACATTATACTAACTACACCCAGTGATATTACACCAAATGTCCAACCTGAGAATGAATTTGCATCGTACCATAGCATGTTCTCAAACTCATCCACAACAGCCGTGTGTCTGATCCATGAGCCCACTCCTCAGCTGGCAGTGATTTTCAGCCAGGCTTCCAGGGGAGATTTTGGGGGATACATCTGCATTATAGGGGGTGGGTCTACCATCCTCTCCTCTCTCGCTTGTCCCGCTTAACACATCCTGAACAAACACAGAGACCCCAGGCCCCTCGCCCAGGCCTCAGCCCAGTCCACCGGTGGGACCCCAGGGAGAAACATTCCTCCATCCCGGAAAAGAGGAGTCACATCAGGCTCAGTTCTGGGAATAGGAGCGGGATAATGAAGTGCAGGCCGGAGCTCCACGGTCCAGAGAAGGAGGCATTAAAGTGGAACGGGCCACAGCGAGCATATGAAGTCATGGTGAAGACAGCTCAGCGGTAGTGGCTCTGTGAGAAGCATGTGTCTTCTGTGCTGGAAGGTTGGTGGTTCGAATCCTGCTACTTACAAAAACATCATTCGTTGGGTGGTCAGATCGACTGGGGATCGAGTTTGGAAGTTGTAAAACCAATTCAATTTGATTTATTTTTGTATAGCCCTAAATCACAACAGTAGTTTTCTCGGAGAACTTTACAAAACCATCAAATTTGCCAACACAGATCAGAGAATCAAACTGTTCAAACACAAGAAATGCCAATAATAATAATAATTAAAAAGAAAACATTGTTCGATAAGGGATAGATGACCAGAGTCTATAAATGTTGGTAATGTCCATAAATGTTGTTGAATGTTGAGTATCCTGGATCATCTCCACTATGGAATGTTGTCAATTCACTAGCAACGTATTAGACAATATTGAACGTACAAAATTCAATAATAACAAACACATAGGAGCCATTGGTTTATAAGGAGCAGGATGACCACTGTCCATAAATGTTATTAAATGTCCGTAAAGGCCAGTTCCCATTGGTGATTGTTGCTGTGGATCCTTGGGCAAGACACATGACCCGTCTCGCCCCCAGTGTCTGCGTGCACTGATGTATATGTTCAGGATGTGAGTGGGTGAAGCGCTTTGAGTGCCTTGAAAGGGTAGAAAATACTGTTTACCCTTTGCCCTGTTTGTGTGCTTAAGCAACAGGCAGCAGGAGAAATCCTGATTCCATCAATCTTACTTTTCTGCATCCAACTTGAGATGAATGGGCGATTGGGTAAAAAATCCAAATAGTTTTACTCCCCTGATGTTGCTCCATTTACATTTTTGATAAAACTGGAATTGATAACAAAAACTCATATCAATTTCACGAAGCTAAACAGGACCCAAGCCAAGGTACACACACACAATGTTCTGAAGTCTTCCTCCAAGCAAGAATTGACCTTTTCATATCAAAGCATCAAGAAAATCACTGCCCATACCAAACAAAACCTTTGAACTCATTTAAAATAGAGATGAAAACCACATCCCTGTATAAGGTTGAGGAGACATATGGTCAGGTAGTAAAAACAATTTGGCTACAATTAAATGTATTCATTATATTTCAAGCTGCTAGGTTATTTATATAGATTGTTGTCCCCGGGCGGTTATCCCTCTCTAAGCTCGGGTTCTGCGCAGTACCTTTGCTGTTCCTAGCACTGCACATTTCTGGACTGAGATTTCTGAGGTTGTTCCAGGGATCTACTGTAACCACTCCTACGGCATCTGGGTCACTGCCCCGAGTGCACCGATCACCATGGGCACTACTGTCACCTTTACCCTCCAGGCCCTCTCCAGCTCCTCTCAGAGCCCTTGGTATTTCTCAAGCTTTTCATGCTATTTTTTTCCTGATGTTACCCAGCCAGCCCTTAGGCCAGCCCTTTCAATAAAAACATTCTGATCAGGCCACATACTGTACAGCTCATATAAAACCTTGCACATCCTCCCGATTTTCTCTGAAATCTGTAAAATTTAAAATGGAATGATAACCCTTTGGAGTACAAACAAGTGGCTAGACTCTTTGTGAAGCTGAGGCCCTGTCGTTTTGGCCTGGGCCAAATATACATCTAATTATAAGTGGGATCTATCTCTGCACAGTGCATGCTTAGACTCCAGAGTGGCCTACATGCTCTTTGGCAAAGGCTGGAGTCTGGGGGTTGGCTCCAACAGACTTTATGTAGTACTGTGGGGTTTGAACAATTCCCTTTCACACCTGAGGACCATGAACCTGAAAAGAAGATTTGAGAACCCGTAATAAGGAAAACATGTCCAGGATTGATACGTGTAAACTCAATCTTCACTTTTCACTGGCACCAGCTGATTTCAATTCAATGTATTTTTGTAAAGCCCTAAATCACAACAGCAGTTGTCATTTAGAACTTTGCAAAGTTGTTGACTCACCAACCACAGATCCAAGAATCAAACAGTTAAAAACAAACAAGATCAACACAACAATAACAAACACATAGAAGCCATTCGTCCATCGGGATCAATGTCCATAAATCTCCCAGATCATCACTGTCCTTAGAGTTTCCTGCATCAGCGAGGAATGACTCAAGATTTCAGACCTCCAAATGGAAATGTGAGGAATATAACTATACTTTTATCTTTTACATTGCAATCAATAAATTGGTGAATAAAAATACATAAATTGTGTCTATTGGATTGCATTAACCTCCTTGGCCTATACTGCTTCCATGATGTCATTTCCTAACATAAGGGTTAAGAGGAGGGTAGCTAATGCCTTCCCAGTGCTTTCTCTGCTGCTTTATTAGATATGCTTTCTCCCTGCAGTCCCATGCACTTATCTCTATGTAAACACAGTCTCACAGAGTTACCTCACACGACCCGGCAGTTAAAAACACACACATTTGCACTGAAAACTGATTCCTCAGGTGAAGCATTACGTTGATGAACCCGTAGCAATAACAACACGGCCACGTATTGCGTTTTTATGAGCAGGGGCCTTGCGGATAGCTGTAAAAGGAGCCCAAGCAGCTTGTGATTTACAGCAGTAGTGAGGAGAGTGACCGACTGTCACTGGGGGAGATGGGTAGCCTGGCTCCAGCCGACCTTTAGCCCCGCCTCCATGGAGTTTCTGCGGGCAGGTCGGTCTGGCATTCCTCAATGGAAAAAGTATTATGCCCGGTACGATACATACCGGGCCAGTCAGAGTGACAGGGCGGGCTTCATGTGATGGTTGACAGGTGAGCAACAGTAACGTCAGCATCTACGTCATCAAAGAGCGCCAGGGCAGAATACGTTCAAAACAAACATGCATTGCGCTAGGGAGGTGAGATGTGTGGATTCTGCTATTGATTCTGTTTTACAAGACATGAACAGAGAATTCATCTTGAAATATGAACAGAGAAACGCTATCAAGGCATTTGTGAGTGGAAAAGATGTCCTAGCCGTGCTCCCGACGGGATTTGGTAAAAGTTTGCACTCATTTTACAGGCAGCATGCGAGAAGGTAAACTATAATAACGTCGCATAAATACGTCACACCTCGCTCTCATTGGTTGTTGGACTATCCAATAGTACGAAGGGGGATTGTGTTTCCTGTTTCAGTTCGAACACGCCCCCCATAATACTTTTTCCATTGAGGAATGCCAGACCGACCTGCCCGCAGAAACTCCATGGAGGCGGGGCTAAAGGTCGGCTGGAGCCAGGCTAGGAGATGGGAGCCGACCAGAGCATCGAAAGACAAGCGGCTGGAGCTGGAAACCTTTAATCTGACGTGTGTAAAAATAAATGCAGAACTGGAAAGATTAGACCGTTTGTATACACGCTGTCCTTGTTCATGATTAGAAATAGTGACATGTGACTTGTCTCTTCTTTGTCCCAAATAGAAGACGACTGGAAAAAATGGTGAGGCAGAGTCAGAATCAAGGCAAAGGTGAACTATGTATATTTTGACTGTATTCTCTATTCTATTCTATTAATGCCCTAAAGTTTTTGCTAAAGCGATAGTATGTAATATTTTCATTTTGAATAACATCCACATCATGTACAGTGTATATGTCCCCAGATAACAGGTCATATGTACAATACCGATTATTTGACCTTTTCTGATCAAAAGGGAAGTTTATTTATGTTTATGATGTTTAAACAGATGATCCAATCAGAAAGCAGAATTAGGCTCACATTTGAGTTGCCAGTTTGTTAGGTTGCCAGTTTGTTTGGCTTCTACCCTCCTGAATGAGACCAGGTTGAAAAAAAAGTTCTAGCTAAACTCTAGCATTGCATCGGTAATCAGTGCTTAGGAGCTCCATGTGTCACCGGTAGGAAGATTCTGGTAACAAAAGTATGACTGCGATTGTAATGATTTTCTTAGACCCTATTAGACTTGATGTTAGGCTGACATCTCCCAAGACAGAATTGATTCATATGACTGTCCCTTTAACAATAACAAAAATTAAAAACACATTACTCCTTTGTGATTCATTCTAGAGGGATGCCCAAACTTAATCAACCACTGACATACGTAGACAAAGCACAGCACTAGCCAGCATATTGGATCATTGAAATAATTAGCAGAGGTTGGGTTGGACTCATAACACATGTTATCAGGCTCAAAATCAAAACACGAAGTCTGTCACTCAACATAACACAAGGCCCCCATGTTTTGGTGATGAACATTTTCAATAAATAAAAAAATGTAGTTTATAGTATTTGGGCTTATTCACCTGGACAAACGAGGGCCAGCCAAAACGTGTCAGAATTTGGCCTCTTCATCGGGTTTTGAACAGGCCTGTATAACTATAAACAAAAATCTTAATTTTGATTATTTTCAAGTTCAAAGAAATGTAAAGAAATATATATATATTGAAGCTAATGTCTATCACTGATTATAAAGCTTCTAAAAATAGTAAATTCGAGTTGAGACTTTAAATGCAAAGATCTCTAACAAACTCATCAGAGTGGAATTGACCTGTTCACGTCTGCACAAACAAACGCTCAAAAGTCTGTATGTAAACACGGGCGATATAACCACATTTTATTACACAACCGACCAATTAGATTGCTCTTGTAAACTCCTCAGCCTAATTCTGCCAGCCTCCCTCCTTAACAGCCTCGTAACGCCTCCATCTGCACAACAAACAACATGTCACTCTCATTATCTCCCGCTAATGAATAATTAAAGGTAGCTTCTCGGCACCTGCCCTTGAAACCAGAGCGAATGAAGGCCCTGTCAAAAGTACACAGCCGAGACAGACCACAGGAATGCCCTTCACCAGTCCAGCAGCCAATGAGGGGCAGGCTCATGATCCGACTCCTACCACTGTACAGTAAGACTGAACACGGAGTAATAGCACTTGGCTGACAAACGGTGACTCAGAGTGGGGGACTGTTTTCCATTGAAAATAATTAACTTTTAAAATAATAGTAATAATAATTGATGAGTTAGCCTGGTTTTGGGTTACCGGCCACTGCATTGTCTATTCTTTGATCAGTAGGTGTTAGCTTTCCATAAACACACTAAGCCTCCCTCACCTCTGTTTAATAAACATTTCAAGCTCCAAGAAAAGATGAAAGACATGTGTCCAAAAAGAAAGCAAAGGAGAGCTTCTAAAGAATGGTGTCTGGGTACGTTTAATCCAAGACCCAATCGGTACGGCTTCTGGAAACGACCATAAAATGAATGAATTACTACTTTTTACATTAGCTGCCTTTTTTTTTGACAGTAGCTATTTGTTTTGATAACAATTCTCATTCATGTGTATTTACGATGCAATTCAAACTCAATAAAATAGGGTAAAGATTAGGATTTACATTAAAATCTCCAAAAGGAAATATGCATTGGATCAATCCTTCAAAGTAAACATTACTTTAATGGGATTGGGTCCAAGACAAGGTTTCCCCATAAGTCCATAAGTCTTTGAAATGCAAGCGCCAAATACTGTTTTCGTCAGCTGTCTTCGATTACTTTTAAAATAAACAAATCCCTCAAGGAATTTCCACATAATACATTCAAATTCTCCCATATTCTTACCATCCGTTCAGTGATAGCCCAAGTTCAAGCAGCGAATAGGTCTTCTCTGAGTTGCACTGCAAACACCACATGCTGGACTCCGCTGACAGGACCACAGACTTCCAAACATTAGAACAACTCTTTCTTTCAAGCTTTCATTGCGTCCTGGCTCGGACAAAATTCCCAAATTCCCAAACACAATCCGTCAGTCTTCTCCACGTATCCATGTTTCCACTGCCTGCAAACCATTTCAGGACACGCTCTTAGGAAGCAAAGGGGCTGTAATTTCTGACAAGTATATGAGCGCTTTTCTTTCTCTGTCTGTCTGCAGTCTCAGCCGGGCTCCGGAGCAGGAAGGGAAGGGGAGGAGGCTTGGGAAAGAGAGGAGAGAGGGCTGCTTGGGCTATAGACAGGGGGAAGAGTATGGAAAAGGGGCGGGATGTAAAGGGAAGCACAGTGAATAGCAGATTTGAAGGTTGCAAGACATCAGCAATATGAAGAGAGGAAATGGTCCTATAGAGAACTCTAGTAATATCATCATGTCTTGTCAAAATGATAAAAAGCCAAAGGATGGAATCGCAAGCAGTTTTCAATTATAGACGTTTAGATCTGAGGCACATGTTGAATCCAGTCAAACAAAACGCATGAGCTAGGTTTTCCTTTGGCGTCATTAAATCATTCAGCTATAGTTTGAAGAGCACACTGTAATCTGAAAGTTATTCATTTCAAACAGGTCAATTTAAGTTTATACAGGATTGATACATTTAGGGACATTTATTAACATGTATGGACATTAGTCATCCTGCTCTCTATGGACCAATGGCTTCTATGTGTTTTGGTTATGTGTTTTTAATGCATTAAGGGGCTCAATTACTATGCTGATCTGTTGTTGGCAAATCAACAACTTTGTAAAGTCATTCCGAGACGGCTGCTGCTATTTGATTTAGGGCTACATAAAAATACATGGAATTGAATTGATTGTGATCAATAACCCACTTCCTTTATATGTCTAGCATCAATGTACTAGAATAACAAATAACAAATGCAAGAAAGCCAATATGCCTGAACTACTACATCTGCTATCTATTTTAAACGAAAGAAAAGCTTTTAGCAAATGTTCATCTATAAATAGCATCTTTCAGGGCCCCTGACGAGATGCACTCGAAGGAAAAAAAAAAGACAAAGGGGGATTTTTCACTGTGTTTTGACCCTTGGACTATATTTACAATGGCAGGAATACCCTTTCATTTAAGGCCATTTCAAAATCAGCATTGTTTAAACCAAAAAAATTCCCGCAGCCAACATTGCCCCGGCCTGGCGGACTTCAAAAGTTGTTGTTGGGACGTTCTGCAGACTAATCACCCCTCAGAGAGAAGGGGGTTGGGGTAAAGTGCCCAGGAGTCCAAGGTATTTTGTATAATGACAACAGGCACAGGAAACACAGGCCAATGACTCCCACATGCTACGGCTGCAAGGGACACCACTCATTTACACACTAACATCTAATTACAGGAGGAGAAATGATGCTCTCGAATTGGGCTGTTTTGATCCAGAGACTTTAAATGTACGAGAAAATGTTGCTAAATGTTATAAGGTGATGATGGTATCTAGCGGAGCACAGCTGTTGAAAATGCATAACAACATGTGATTCATTCGAAGCTTGACTCATGATTTTCCAACAATGTGACTTCTGTCTTCAAGTTGTTTTGCATGAACTTTTGAAGCATATTCGTTGTTCAGATGTGGGCTTATCTGATGCTAAATCTTTCCACTGAAATTTGGTCTGAATTTTAGAATGAATGTTGCGTTGCGTTATTACACCAGTGTTATTGGTTTGTGCAGTGTATTAAGTTTTGTTAGTGTTGCTTGTTGTAAATGTGCAATACAATTACATTGGATTTTAACCTTGACCAATTCCAAATGATTGACAAGGACAATTCATTTTTAGATTTCACTTTACAGTGTAGATTGGGCAAGAAGACTCCTGGTTAGAGATACGTAGCAATGTATGGTAATGCCAAAAACAATAATTAAATGTTATATATAGTATTTGGAAACTAAACTAAATATTAAAAACAATACTATGACGTTATAGTCCACTCGGGGTGTGCCAAATATTTTTTATCTATATTGATTTTTTTAGCAATGGTAGTAATTGTTAATATTGAATTTGTATTTAGATTTTTTCCCTGATTTCTTTCAGATTCCGAGTACTCAGCCCTGAAGGCCACACACTTCCGTTTCTAGTCCCCCATAATGCTTTGTCCCTTCAGGCTACTGTGAAACCTCCGACTAAACATCAAGATAACAATCTGCAAATATTTTTTCCTTCAAGCAAATCTGTGTCCCCAGTGCTGGCAAACAAAGTCGATCTAGCATGTCGCAAAAAATGCCAACAATAAAACATTACAAAACCTCCCTTGGTAGAACTCAGGCATGTCCAAACCAAGGCCCAAGGGCCAATTGCGGTCCTCTGAGCCATTGTATGTGGCCCTTTGCTGCTAACACAATGTAGCCATTGAGGAACTTTGACAGTGTCATCCAGCCAACTTCAACTCCACCCATAGAGTCATGTTATACCTTGTTGTAAAGTTCAGACCCTGTGGAGTCCAGTCGTTAACTCTATTGTTATAAACTGACTTTTGTTTTATGGTTGTGTCACAAAAGACTAAATAAAACGTAGCGTTGGTGTGAATCAATAAGGAAGTATCATACCCCATTTTAAAGTCCAGAACAGCTCGTATTCAGTCAAAACATTTTTTAAATCCTGGTAGTCAGCCCCAGGTTAAGTCTGATGAACTAAAATGGCCCTCTAGCTAACTCATTGATCATTTGCCATCCATCCAGAGACCAAAAGATGAAAGGTAAGCAGAGCGTTGCTAGATTTGGAAAGCTACTGATTGATTTGTTATGAGGCATAGGGGCTGAATTATTTCACTATTAGCCACGGTGGAACAATCTGATGAACTCCAGATACGGCAGTAAAAGCGTGCGCGGCGGCGGGAGGGTCATTGCAATTCCCCGCGTTCGTCTCCAAAGCTTCTCTGTAGCGGGTCTTAGAGTGATGTCATTGAGAATTCCAAAAGGAGGCCCACTTCTCCTCATAAAACGCCATTTCGCCAACTCAATACATATGGTCTTGGAGCTGCTTTCCCCCTCCCTGCCTTTTCTTGTTCTCTGAGAAAAAACCCCTCTAAAAACTTGGAGAGAGGCCAAAGAGCCATCCGCAGGTCATATGTGTGTGCTTATCCGCCACATTCCCACACACTAGGACACAATCGGAAACCTGAGCATTCAAGTTGCGAATCGGAATGAATGGAGACGGAGGCAAATATGAAAGAGGAAAAGTGAGATCTTCAGGATGGTTCGAGCCTTGGGGAAGAAACACCTCGATATGACATCATTTATAACTACAAAAGGACCCATAATATTCCCCAGAAAGTCAATAGCGAAAGAGAGAGTGTAGTCTGGAAACAATTACATACAAGTGATGTCATAGTTTTATACCGAATTAAGACGAAGAGGCTGGAGGTAGCTCTGCGAACACTGCCGACATTGTGAGGGAGAAATTAAAGACGGGCGGGTTTTGGCGGTAAAATGTCAGGAACAAGGGATTTAATGCTAAAGCGTTTCTGGGGGGGGGGGAAAGAGATACAAATGTGTAATAAATGGAATTACCGACCAATGAAAAACATATGGTAAAGAACTCAAAGGATGAGCTATTAATAAACATGAAATTGAGCATGAAGTCAATATAGTAGAAACTCGTAAAATTAAAATATTGCACAAAAACCATTTACTTCTGTGATCCAACTTACAGTGTCAAACTACCATTTGACAGATTACACCAAAGTGAGATACACCAAGCCTTTGCATGTTATAATGTTGATGATTATGGATTGCGGCTTGAAAAAAAACCCCTAAAATTATAACATTGGAAAAACCATAGCCATAACTAAATATTCCAAACAACGATTTGATATATGTCATTCTATATCTTACATTAATTTCACATTTTTAGATTTTTTACAGAAATAAACGAACTTTTGAACGATATTCTGTACATGTATACTAAGATTTTACATGTGTGCTGTTTTTCAGTAGCTGCCATTTGTTTTGTTAACAAAGCTATCTCTCTATAAGAATCATGTGTATTAGTAATTCAAACTCAAACGGGGTTAACTTTGAAATCTCCAAAAGGGATTGTGTCCTATGCTTTTGACCAATCCTTCAAAGTAATAGTAATGGGATTTTGTCCAAGACAAGCTTTCCCCATAAGCCCTTAAGTCTTTTTTAACTTGCAAGCGCTGAATACCATAATCTATTGGTCATCTATATGCAATTAATGAAAAAACAAATTCCCGCCAGACATCTGCACATATACTGCTAATTTTTTACAATGTGAAATTCTTAATTAAGTCAAATATATATACATGTAGAGCCAGCGAGATATAATAAATTGGTCAGGATGAGCAATACTCCCATGTAGTGGTACAAGTGGGGAACTACATCTGATAATAATACTTCTAACAAGCCTTTTGGAGCTTCTGATGAGTACAATGTCCTTGTTTTTGTCAGTTCTAGGGACTATTGTGTTCTTAATGAAGCTTAATAATAATAACAAGATACAAACAGGTGTAAAGAATGTAATTGGACATGGAGAAATTCAGAAAACTAATTTGGAGGCAATAGTTGGTTTTGAAAATCAGAAAACAGCTCTAGCCTTAACATCATAGTCTGAAGATTTGTCATTGAATACTGTGTTTGAAAACAGGACTTTTAGACAGATGGTGGGTGGATTTCTTTGTGCCAGAAGTCCACCCACCAGATACAGATGCAATGTTGTATCTGAAACTGTTAAAACAGTTTCAGATACAACATGTGTCCCTTTCATTACATTTCTTTTTACACCAAATGGGAAAGTGGTTTAGCTGATAACATTTGAATTTCCCATTGTCACTACTTCTGCTTCTAACTCGAAGTCACACGCCATCCCTACTATTTGAACAAAACAGCAGATGTATAAATAGTGCTTAAATCGTGCGTAATTAAAAGGAATTGCAGCCTGCGCTCATCACTTCCTGCAGAACGCGAAAGCTGGAGTTGATTTGATGTTTGCGGTGCGTTTTGGGCTCATCAGAGAGACTTTATACATGCATACATTCCAGTTTGTATAGAACCATCTGTAGGGAGACATCTGAAATGAGTTTGAGGGACCAACATTATTGTCCAAAAGATTTTTTATTCATTTAATTTGGGACTGGGGCGAGGGCATCACATACACTACTGTACTCACGATGCATTATTCAAAGTGGCACCTGTTCTGCCCCAGGCCATATCCATTACATTTGGCCTTTAGACTTTTTGGGGTGGAGTTTGTCAAGACTTTGTGTGCTGCTTCTTTGGTTTCCTGAGCACATTCCTGGCACATATGCTTGTCAGGTGGGGCGTGGATGAAATTATGAAGGGGGAAAAAATGAATGCGGGAAAGTGTTGACCGGGTTTGTGCATCTAAAACAAAATAAGGCGTGGGAGGACATGACGAAAACACGGCTCTGTGGATGAGAGCCTGTGACCACATGCTTTTCTTGCTTTTCAAACAAGGAATTACTGTATGTTGTGCCATCGCTTCTCAAACAGCAGTCCGTGCACCAACAGCTGGTTTTGTTGTTATGGTCTGCATTCTTTTTACTTTGTATTAGTCATCTCACTGCTGACCTTGGCCTTGTGATATTGTCCATTGGTCTATATAACGATATAAGGAAAAGCCATAGAGTGGAATAATCCAGACCAAAATGTTCTTTAAATGTTGATGGTTTAGTTAATGTAATTGATCTAAGTAGGCATTCACAGAGACTATACTTACTTGGTCCATTCTGATTTAGATGTGGCTCAATTCCTTAAAAGTCATAAAAGTAAATATTATAGACATCCTGTTCTTTGTATTTATTACCAAAAATAATAACTCAAACTTTTGTTAAAAAAAGACCAAATATGATTTCCATATGTGACCCATTAACTAAGGACTCATATAAATCATGTAAGTCTGAATTAAAATATTACATACAGCTAGTAAATGTATATCAAAATATTAGTATTGAATCATGAGATAAATAGATATGAGAAGAAGTCCTTATGCAGCATACAGTCTTCAAACCTTTCGTATTACATAAACTGCTATTTAGTGATGAAAGTGTGTTACTGACAGGTCTCCAGAGGCATTGTGGGATGGGTGTTGCACTCTGTCACTATCTCCATGTATCTGTTTCTATGTTGCAATGTTGTAAACACAATCGTTGATGACAAAATTGGCTAAATGTAATGTATATTTATGTTTTTATTTGCGATCCTCGTGATTCCCCCGCAGAGCACAAACTATTCTTTCTGGGCTCCCTCACAGATTTAAAAGCATTAAGATTAAGAGATCCTTTTTTCGTCCCACTGGGGGGAAATTTCAGTGTTGCATCACCAGTTACAGAACAGTAGGAATGAGCACAAAGCACAAAGTAAATTAATTCAGCACAGGATAAGAAAAATTAACACAGCACTATACTAATCTACCAACTGAATAAAAAAATAAAATAAAATCTCTAGCTTTAGCCAAATAAGGAAGCAGTCTATAATCTGTAGACTTTAGCATAATATAAATAAATACAACTCAGCCTCAGTTTGATTCTCTGATCCGCT
Source organism: Knipowitschia caucasica (assembly GCA_964034765.1). Taxonomy (NCBI): domain Eukaryota; kingdom Metazoa; phylum Chordata; class Actinopteri; order Gobiiformes; family Gobiidae; genus Knipowitschia; species Knipowitschia caucasica. The sequence continues at coordinate 34,629,407 of OZ035827.1, forward strand.
GTTGGCGAATCGACTTTGTAAAACCAAATCATATTGAATTGAACTGAATACTATACTTTTCAAAATGACTGTGTCTCAATACAAACACACAATATCAGAATACTGAAAGTAAATGGACTTTTGACCAATAGTCTAATCCTCTGAGCTTCACCTGTACGTATTGAATCTTCTTTCTAAGCTACATTACGAGAACTGTACCAATATTGTGCTCGCCTTTATTTTTATCTTCATCATTTGCACTCGCTCTGAAAGCCCTCCCCTCACGACAACACACTCCAACACCATTTACTGCCTCTAAAAATAGCCCCATGTGTGATGACACTGGTAAACACTTTGGGGAGGGGGAGGACTGGGCTTCGTTAGTCCGGGAGAGTGACTGCGGATCGGTTCATCTCATCTGATCTCATTATCCTTTGATGACACAACAGACGCATACGGTTGCATAGGAACGAGAGAGAGACTTGCCTGTGTGCATCTGGTGGTTAGCCTTTTGGGGCCATGCGACAATATCAAAATAGCCAAAGCGGTCAGCATGGTCAGGGGAGCGAGACAAAGCTGCCAGATGGATATAACAGATTGACAGAAAAATATATATATTTATGGTGGTGACATGTGAAGGGACAGCGCCACTTGTTGGTTGTTGGATAGAATTGACAACACAGTATGAGGGCACATACTGTAGTTGGTAGTGAGACAAGTTTTTGAGCGTTTAGCCATAACACAACCTTGTTCCCTTGTTTAAATACAATTCTGAACTTGTTTTTAGATCCATCCATGCTAACATCAGGAACTTCTGGCACAAACAAGAAACACTGCTCCTTCTATCTGAAAGCTCCTGACATTGCACCTTTTAAAGAAGAAATTGTCTGAACTCATTTGAAATGATACTGAGACATTTTACTTGTTTTAGAATGTGGCAAAATGTATAGAAAATATATACGGGGAAACAATTATCGAGGAAAAATAATGCCACCAGCCTGCTCTATCTCTTTGCTACCACTAGAAGGACGAGTAGAATTTGTTTTGTTCCGAATTTGAAACTTACCGGCTGCATCCACAGACTGTAATTGTAAAATGATCTCAATAACGACAATACTTTTGTTTTCAAAGGAAGAAAACTGCTCTGAGTGTGATGTCATAGTGGTACAATGACATCATATTACAGGACTGAGACAAGAGCTTATAGACAAAAGGGGCAGAGCTACAAGTTCGGGCCAGAATTTCCTGATATTAGCATGAACAAACAACTCCAGGTCTTTTTAGATGAGGGACTGCTATTTTAACATGGTAAAAAAAGATAAAAGTTCGTTGAAGATAATATATCTCCTTTAACACTGCTCATAAATTAGCATTAGCAATTTCCCAAGTGAAATTACAATCACACCTCTGTGGTTACAGCTGGTAATTTTTAAATTACCAGCACAAAACCAATTCTACTCCTTCCCTCTAGTGGTAGCATATGGATATGGCAGGCCGATAGCATAATTTACCCTTCATACTTGTTGTACCATATATTTTCTACCGAATATTTAATTTCCCATTCTAAAACTTGTATCAAAGTAATTATTCTTATTCTAGTTTTTGATTGGCAAAAATAATGCGTAATATTGTGTCTTTAAAAGGGCTGGTAAGTAGCTGTGAGTGAGGTGGAGTAATAAACCGTGCCTTTGGGTGGGTGCTGCGTGGCTGGGTGCTGCGTGGCTGGTGAGTGGTCTATTTGCAGAAGTGGTCTTGGTTTGCACCTCCTGTCTGAAGGGAAGTCCTCTGCACAAGTGTAGCAGCTCTGAAATAGCAGCGTGCCTGATGTGGCTGACTCATGGTGGTAGTGCTTTGACATTAAGTGCAGTCTACTGGAGCAAATGGATGACAGCTCGTGGCTACGACTACTACTACTACAACTTGGATTATAGGCCTGGAAAAAAAACACACAGCACATCTGTGATTGGATGGGATAGAAAGTACTTGTTTTAAAGCAGGTGGAAATACTGAAAATATTTTTTTTCAATTAAAATATAATGGTTACTTAATCAAATTTCAACAAAATCTAGCAGAATAATTTCTCACTTCCACCAGTAGATGGCAGTGTTGAGAATGTCACTTTTGAAGCATTTTTCACCTTTCAATTTCTACTTTAACTTTGTCACATTAGTCATTAGATTTGGGTAATGACCAAATAGAAGTGGTTAAAATTAGTTTCCTCTGTAGAGTGTCCCTCCCTTAGAGATAGGGCGAGGAGCTCAGTCACACGGGAGGAGCTCAGAGTAGAGCTGCTGCTCCTCCACATCGGGAGAAGTGCACAGGGCAACGCACCCAGGACCAGTGGGAATAACATTATAATGGACTACGACAGATTTATCCTCCACGTGGAGCATGTTTTTTGTAAGAAGGAACAACACTTACACTCAGGCGGTCGAGCGCTGTCTTTATTCAAAGTATTGTGCCTCGAGAGTTAGTTTGGTTCTACTGCATTCTAAATTCCTGCTACATTTTGTCAGAATCACAAGGCGGTTTAAATGGCGACTCGTTTTGATACGCCAGCCCGTGTGAGAATGAGACTTTTAAAATGTTGTAATTTTTATAAATAAAAAAACAAGCGTCATTTGCATTGCCACACTCATACAGCAATAATAAATACTCATAACAAATATGTAAACAAAGGCATTTCCATGGATCCCCTTATTCATCTTTATGCATTTGTCTGTGCTGCCTTGTAAAGTAATCAATTTTGCGCCGCAGGCCATATGACTGCAGTGAACTATGGGAGAATTGACTGGAAGGGCTGCCATGATAATAATTGCAGTTTCAATCAAATCCCATTCAGCACATCAGATAAACAGCCCATCTCCGACTCACTCCCAACACACCACGGATTTAATTAGCACTGGGCCATGAAGGCGGGTGATAAGTTGGTATTGGATTATTAGATATGTTGAACGCATGTCGCCAGAGTGATGGATCTGTGTTTGGGCGATTTAATCAGATTCTTGCTGCAGGCGGCTGCTTTGATATTACAAAGTTGTGTTTAGAGGCAGAGAACGTGATGCAGTCATGTAGCCATGTCCACCAGCTGACATAAGCCCAGTATACTGCTTACACCTGCATAAAGAATTATTAAGTCATTTGTTTCTTCTAAACCAGACAAATGTAATATAGTGATTGTTATTACCTTGACGTGTTTCAACAGCGTACTCCCGTCTTTCTATATACTGTATATGAGAACCATTCAACTTAATATACAAAGAAGACAAGGAGAATTTTCCTAAAATTAAAATCCAAATAAAATAAAGAACTAATTTCAGTTTTTGTATTGCCTTAAATCACAACAGCAGTCGCCAACAGCTCAGAGAATCAAACATTTCCAATACAGGACACGCAGTAATAATAACTACAATGTCAATAATAAATACAAACACATAGGAGCCATTGGACCATAGGGGGCGGAATACCACTGTCCATAAATGTTCCTTATCGATACATTTATTGACAGTTGTTTTCACATTGTGAGACGGACGGACAGGCTATGGATCCGGGATCAGGCTCTAGGACGGGGACGGGGGCTGTGCGGTGTAGGACTAAAGACAAAAGAAGGTAGTTAGGAGAAAAGAGACGTATGTTGCATTATCAGCAACTTGATATTTAAACACTTTTCAATATGCTTCCATGGGTTTGCACTATCATCAAAAATGTTGTTGTTTTAACTCGCTTTCAGTTTTCCTAATTGCAAATAAGTTACTGGCTACTGGTCTGTTGTGGGTAGGTTGCTAGGATACGGTACGGGATACTAAAACAATGGAAACGCAACCATGCAGAGTAGAGCCAAGTAGAGTAGAGTAGAGTAAGGCCAAGTAGGGCTGGTGGAAACGGGGCTTTCTAGTTCATTTTAAAAACATTCACATTTTCTGAAACGCTTTTGAACGATAATTTGAGTTTCACCAGTACATGAGAGCAATCAGTGATGTCTTCAAACTGCTTTTCTTTCCCTGAGCAAAACTGAATACGGCATTGACGAAGACCGGTTGGTTTTCGCTGCACACTGGCAGACTCTTGTTTGCGTTGGCAGTCCACATAAGACCTGCATTTTTTTAAAAACAGCCTCGATCGCTCTATGAAAATACATTTAAAAAAAAAGCAAAAACATGTTCCCCTCATTGGCAAAGACAGCTTTCAGATATACTGTGGTTGTCATCTGCCATTTCTGAACCGCAAAGATTGTTTATTTTCATTTGACTGCAGCTGGAAGTAACAGTGTGAGATGTGTATCATTTTAATGGGCCTCATTAGGGAGACACTGATAGAGACATCCAGGAAACAAATGTTATTTCAGGAGAGAGAGTGGGAGCAGAAGAGTATATTCACATGTGGGTACGACGAGAGCTGTCAGCCAGAAACGACAGCTTCATCACAACAAATATCTCACTTAGTCTTATCTGCGTTATTTTGAAAAGGATGTGAGATGTGTATTACTACCGGTCGAGTCCAGTATTCCATGTCTCATCATATACAGTGTCAGAATCATGGGTGGCTTTATGTTGCTCGAAATAAAATATTCAATAGGATCATATTACTGCTATTCCATGACTATTCCAAAGACAACACAAGGAGCCACCCTGAGGTAAGATGCTGCATAGTTTATCCCTCAAATCCTGCTTTGAATTTCAATATCTTTTATCTTCTTTCTTACATCTGTGATCACACGGGCTAGGTAAGAGATCCGGATATTGCTACATCAGCTAATGATACTATGTTTTGCCTTTTATTCATTTGGAATAAAGACATTTCTTCAGCTTTCTGGTTGAATGATTGTTGTAAACGCCCTGATCTAGTGTGTTTTGCCCATAGATGTGTCTGCACTTGTCTAACAGCCACATTTCTTCAAGACAGATAGCAAAGTTAATCTGGCTACACATAAGTTCTTACAGCTGTAGGGCTTTCCAAGGACAAAACATATGTTTAGCTGTTTTATTTTTACTACTCCAAAACATTAGTCTGGTACTTTTTCAGTACATTCAGGACCTGAACATGTTTGGCACTGCATCCTAGTGGTTTTGCAAGTGAGTGGTGTCTACTGGCTACTAGGGGTGGATACGATACGATACAAAGCTCACGATAACGATAATATCACGATAACGATTTTATCACGATATGACACGATATGATATTATTGATATATTGGTCAGAAATATACAATATGCCAATTTATGGCATAAATAAAAGAAAAATTACTCTTTATTTCATGATAAATAGAATGGAGATACGTAATGTAGCCATATATTAAGTATTGATACAAAGTTTTTTTTTTTTAATTGTAAACAAAATTGATATTGATACTTGGCAAATGCATATCGATAATCGAATCGCGAGAGAAAGTATCGCGATATATCGAAAAATCGATATACCGTCACACCCCTACTGGCTACAGCAGCACCCAGCCCTATATAATTTCAGGGTTTTGCCCATTTTATTGTATCTGTTGTGACTGTATGTCTGTGTGTGTGTGTGTGTGTGTGTGTGTGTGTGTGTGTGTGTGTGTTTGTGTGTATGCATGTGTATACTTATTAATATATGTGGTTTGGGGTGGTTCTGTTGGGTGGTCAGGTTAACGGGTCATGGGCTTTGTGTGTGAAACCACTTCATATATAATATTTGATTGATACTGTATTAGAGAGGCAAATTTTGAAAATCAATCTAAGCAACATGGTGACAAAGTATCTGATTATTCTGTCTGTAACTACTTCAGGGTTTCTGCAAAATACAATTAATCATGTTCAATTCATCCATACTAACTCTTAAAAAAAACCTAAAAACAAATTCACTCTGGATAAGTAATGCAATCCTCTGCATTTAAATATTAATGGAGCCACAAGCCGAAGAGCCTTCAAACGCGACGCTAGTAATTAAAAAATAAATTATTGACATCTTGCTTATCTCACAAGCTGTGAGGGTTTCAGGACACATCCTCTCCAGAAAAAAAAAACACAGAGCATTACAAAAATCCAGCAGAACTTCCCCGAAAAAGATACTAGAGAAGGAAGCCATCAATCAGGGCCACGGAAGCAGAATGATAAGTCGGCGGCCATCTTGGTGTTCCTTCCTTCCACTCTCAAACACAATAGGGGACGTTTTGGTTTGGGGCAGGTCAGGACTGGATTTGTTTGGACATATTGCAGAGGAAAAGCTTCTCCTGAGTGAGCAAGTTCCATTCATACGGCATTTCCACAGGCCGACAGAGGCGCGAGTCAGCAGATCCCAGACGTGGACAAATTTGGGAACGGCAGGCAGGATGCGGGGCTCGATAAGATGGATGCAGACCTGTCTCTGCCAAAGCAGTTTCTCAGCAGCAGTAGTGGTGTAAACAAGACGGAGACATGTAGAGAAGGAGGTGAAGGCGGAGCAGGCGGACAACACGAGGCAAGAAATGTACTTTTAACTGTTATTTAGACGCTTTTCTGCGACATTATTGTAATAAAGAACATGTATATATGCCTATTTATTCTTCACTTTGGGAAATGAACATGATGAAATTATTAATTAATTCGATGAAAGAGAATTGTCTTTTTATGTTTTAGAATGTTCAACCATTGCTTAAAGATGGGATAGTCAACTTTAAAAATAAAAACAAAACTGATGAATG